>ML681990.1:1194548-1222872 GCA_007922195.1 Podocnemis expansa
GTGACATGTTGTTTCGGAACACTTTGTTCCAAAACAACATGTCCGAACAGGGCTGCTTCGAAACCTCTGGTTTCGAAACAACCCTGTTTCGAAAGCAAACAAGGTTTAAGTTGTTTCGGAAAGAGCACGGCCATTTCAAAACAAGCTGTTTGCTTGTTTCGAAATGGCCGTGCGTCGTGGGGCCATGGCACTTCTTATTTCGAAACAACCTCTGTTGTTTCAAAATAAGAAGTGTGTGTGGCCATACCCTAACAGATTTGTTTTTCTCATGTGCTTTCATGAGAGATAATCCCACTTCATCAGATGCTTTGACGATAAGTGAATTTACAGAATGGAATGAAAATAAATGCAAGGGAGTGTAAAACATAGGATCAGGTCATACAGTAACAGCAAATCAGAGCAGTTGTTAGGTTGAAACCCTGGGAAGGCTGAAGTCAAATTACCTTTTGTAATGGGAAAAGGACCCATAGCCTCGATTCAATCCTGCTTTCACACAATTTAATTGGCATTTCATTCCATTCTGTAAGTTCACCCATCTTCAAAGCATCTGACAAAGTGGGATTATCTCCTATGAGCCATGAAAGCTCATGTGAAAAATAAATAAATCTGTTAGTCTTTAAGTGCCACACGACTCCTTGGGGTTGGTATTTTTGGGTTTTGTTTTTGTTTGGTTGGTTGGTTGGTTGGTTGGTTTTTTTGCTGGACTAGACTAACACGGCTACCTGGAAATTGGTACTAGACTTGCCTCTCTCTTCTAAGAGAAGTCATCCCATCCATCCCAGAGCACTGATAGTGTGGCAGAACACACTAGACAGATCTCCTCCTCCATTAAAAGAAGTTTAGTTTTTCTCTTCACCATCAGAGGTACATGGCAGACCCTCCTCCTCTAAGGTCCTCCTTCTCTACCATGAATGGAGCAGTGGGAGTCCAACAGAGAATCCTGCACAGAATCCCTGAGCAGAATGATAAGATTTTCTGAGTTACACAGAGGGCATCCAACCTGATACCCACCTATGTGCCTTCCTCATTACCCAAAGCAAATGTGTCCATGGTGGTCCCCTTGGGGAGATGAACCCTTACTCCAAACAGCCAGTTCTGACTGATCTCCAGAGCCAGATCCTCCTCACCTAAAGAACTTCTGTTGGCTCAAACCCTCTTCCTAGCTTAAGCTCAGTTTGTAGAGATGAATGAAGAATGCACCAGAGACGCCCATTCCCCCAAAAGTGCACCAAATTCCAACAATCCCACTATTCTTCTTGTAGAACCCACTCAAAGAATGACACACATCCTACATATCTCCCTGGAGGGTATTTGCTAGAAACGACATAAACTGCAAGATATGCTGCAGCTTTCTTACTTGAGAGAGCTAGCTACACCTATTAATGATGGACTGCTCAATCAATCAGATAGATTTGACATGCACTGGCCTCAACTGTAGCAACATGGAAGAGGGCCTACGAGAAGTACCAGGTGTCTACTACTAAATATTTCTGTCAGCACCCTACCTCTGGTATTCTTGTGGTTCAAGCAGCTCATGGGAAGTCAAAGCAGCAAGGTCAAGTCAAGTCTGCCTCTTGAGAGAAGGATCCCAAAATCCTATACCTCTTCAGACAGAAGATGCTGTTCAGCAAGTTAAAGCTGAGAACAGTGAATTATCAGATATAAACTGTCTCAGTGGGGTAAACTTTCCAATTTTATGGATAGAATCCTGAAAGACCATCTTGAGGAGCTAAACATCCTCATGACAGAGGACCAAATTCTAGCTCAAGCAGTGTCCTAGATGTTACACAATATACATGCAGCGCCTAAGAGGAGGTGTTGGCTGCAAGCATCAGGAGCACCACAGGCAGTCTGAGTCACTGCGAGGAACCTTCCGTTTGAGGGAGAGCAATGAGCTTTTTAACAGTGGCTTGGCTGTTGCTCTTCATGCCCTAAGAGACTCCAGAGCCATTTTGAGATTTTTGGAGTTCATGTTCTCAGTCCCAAAGAGGAAGTTCCTGAGACAACACCCATACCATAGACCAGGGGTACTCAAATGGCGGCCCGCGGTCCACAATCCGGACCACAAAGAGGTTTCCGGTGGACCGCAACAGTGGCCTATTTGGCCGTTTGAGTACCCCTGCTCTAAGCGCAGGTGAGCAACTTCTGTTGCTCACTGCGCTCCTCCTCCCCCCCACGGAGCCTGCTGTGCTGCCGCTGCCCCTCTCCCGGCGGCACCTCCCCCTCCCGGCATCGCCGCCCCCGCTTCCGCCATCGCCGCCCCCCCCACTCACCCCCCCCCACCCTAGTTGTTTGTGGACCCTGGTCAATGGTGGAAGGCTGAATGTGGACCGGCTCGCAAAAAGTGTGAGTACCCCTGCCATAGACAGAGACCACGATCACAGTACTACCCTCAATAACTGTCCTGAAAGCCCCTGTAAAAAAGGCAATAGCATCAACCTTTTCATTCTATGGCTGCTGCCAGTCTCACAACACAGGGTGTTGAGTGAAAACCAGTTTTGACCTGCACATCAACATTCTTGTTGGACCACCAGCCTACCAGTGTTGGTCTCACAGAACATCCATCTCAAGGACATTGAACAGACATCCCTGCACCTGTCATCCTGGATGCTGTGTGGATGAAGTCTATAGAAAGAAGCCGCTCTGCTGAAATTCCAAACATCTTACTCCACAGCAAGAAAGCCTTAACCATACTGACATACATGGCCAAATAATAAAATTTGGCTGTCTGGTCATGGCTTTCTACACTACAAGCTCCACTTTCAGCTCTACTGGACTTCTAACTTTCTTTGAAGCAATCATATCTGTCCCTTAGTTTGATATCAGGCATCAATATCTGCAAATCATCCTCCTGTGCATGGCTACACTGGTTTTTTACATGCTATGATGGTAAGATTCCTCAAGGGACTCACACATGACTTCCTGCCTCTTCAGGGAACCCCTTGTTTCTGGGACCTCAGCTTAGTGCTGAAGGACTGATGAGTCTCCCCTTTTAAGCCTCTGGCCCTGTTCCCTTTACTACCTATCAATGAAGGCGTTTTGGTGGTCATCACATCAGCTAGGAGGATATGAGAGAGTCAGTTGTGAAGGGGCCTATGTATATGATCCTTCACCCAAAATAGTCTAACTCTCAGGCCTCACCAAAAGCTTCTGCCTAAGGTGGGTTTCTGACTTCCCCATCAATCTGTCACCACTGAAGTTTTCGTCTCTAAATAATTCTGTACACTTACAGCAAAATGAGACTTCACATATTGGATGCTGTGAGAGCATGGGCCTCTTATTTGTTTAGGACTAAGCCATTCTGGCCTACACTTAGCCTTTGTCGTGGTTTTTGCTGAAAGGCTAGAGGAGCATCAGTGTCTCCACCAAGACTAATTGGGTCTTGAACTGTGTTAGAGCTTGCTACATTTTGGCTGAGAAAGATCCACCTGGACAGGCTAGCGCTCGTTCCACCAGACATGTCTCAGCATCTGCCCTCTCTTCTGTTAACTTCACCATATCAGAGAAATGTAGAGTTACGCTGAGTTGGATCCAGACCATTCCCTCTCATCATTCCTCAATGACAGCCTGTAACTCAGCCACTCGTTTTGGTTGGATGCTCCTGTGATAACTTTTTGAGTAGGTCTCTGCTTGGCTGCCATTTTAAATAGCCAGGCGGGAAGAGAGCAAGGGGAGAGAAGAGGAGATGGGGGATGAGTTAGGTGTGTTTAACAGTGCAGCATGCACTCATGATGGAAGTAGCAGCAAAGACTATAGAGTAAAACCAGCCCAAACATTTCATCATATCTTTCATAATAGTAACAGACAGTGCTAGACTAATGTTAACCAGTTCAGAGACTGTGTTATTCCTGCTTCTTTTCCACCTTGCTGTGCTCTTACTGGCTTAGGTCAAGGAAGGGATCTTATCATTCAGGGCCCTCAGCCTTCTCTGGGTTGACTATTCAATACTGCTGCTCCACAAACTCTATGCTGGGAGTACTGCTCAGAATTAATTCCAGTTCCTCAGAAAACTGACAGGTGGCTGGGGCAGCATCAGACTGGGAATTTATCCTTGGTCTTTAGAGATCTCACCTTTAGCCCCTTTATCTTCTCCCAGCACTGCTGGATTGCTTGATCCCATGATGTCCAGCATCTCCTTAGATATACCATGGTACAGGTCAAGGTTCTTCTGTGAGGAGTTAGTTGTGGGTTTTGCGTGTTCTGGCTCAAAGCTACATCAAAATTCTGGTGTGGTCCTCCAGCCAGGTGGTTGTATACTAATACACAGATCTCGTACTGGGCATTGTCCTACTGTCTCATACATGGAGATGGGTAAAATGAAGAAGAATGGAACTAGGAAATGCTGAGCAGAGCACAGGTAGATGACAAGGTAATACTCAGAAATGTGTCAGTATACTTTTTATAGACAGCGAGAAGGCAGAGTGGGATCTGAACTGCTGCACTTCTTTTATACCTGGAAGCTACCATCAGCTCCTTCTAGTCAACCCAGCCTCTTAGAGAAGTAAGTTCCCACAGCTTCTGCAGGAGTCCCCTTTCCTAGCTAGCTAGTGATACCTGGGTCTGGGGAACATCACTGAACATCACCTGGGTCTGGGGAACATCACTGAGTGAGCTGTGTTGAGGACAAGGAGGCAATGCAGATCTGTAGATGCAGTACCTTTGGGAGTGGTGTAACACACTTGTTCATCAAATGTGGTGTGGTGGTGCCCAAGTGCTGTGACACGGCCTTTGTCATCAAATGTCCTTGGTGCATGTGCTTCTTTGGAGCTTTCTGCGTCTGTGCTGTTCTGCTATATATTCACACAGATTGAGACATGGATATAGGCTACCCTCCTCTAAATGCACAGAATCTAACTACCTTTCATCATTTTTTTTTCACTGTAGGCCTGTCGTGCAGCAAAGACAAGCTGTCAGTTAATTTCTGTCAGAGACTGAAATCAATTGGCAAATGTTCAGTGCCCTCAGTACAGACCCAATGCTGCTTCACGTGTAACAGGCCTCAAATCCTTAACAAAACAAGATCTGGAAATCAACATCTTCTCAAAGAACAAAATTACTCTGAACCCAGAAGAAAACTGCTTCAGATCAAAAAAAGCAACAGCCCACTTGTGCACTAGGTGTTTTGCAGTATGATGAATTTAATCAAGGTTCCATTTACAGGGTCTTTCTCTCTTTTATGTTTAGCCATTCAGAATAGATGAAAATCTAAAGCACACAGGTTAGGGACATGATTACACGATTTTTTGGTCTTTAAATCAATGTTGTGCTCTTTGGTTTTCTCCATTTACAATAGAAGGCAAAAAGCTGCAGTTCTCCCAAAACAGCATTAAAATGGCACTTGTACATTGCACTGGTTAGCCCAAGATCCCGAAGTGCAAAATTAATCTCTTCTGTGTTCTGTAATTACTGGAGCTGCTACATTTACAACTCCCTAGGCTGCCAGTAGTATGCCAGGCCTACTGCAACTTGGAGGTAAGCAAGCTAGTTGCTTCAGCAGCTAAGCTTTGAAGGTGCTAACCCTGGGTCGGTCCCAGTAACTACTCAGACGCATGTCTAAGTGAAAGGTATTTTACCATGTCTGGCAGAAGCGGGAACATTTGCAGATATCTTTGGTACAGAGACTTGAACAATTACCTTTCAAAGTGAGTGCTAGTGGTCCTTGTTTGGCTCCAGGGGCCAGTGCAATTAAGAGATAGGACTTTTCAGATCTTGTGTTGGGGTGCTATCTCCACAGACCAGTCTCCATCCACACAAAAGGCACTTTTACGTTACTAGGGCAGGATCAAATATTGTCTCTCATTCGGGCCATAAGTGCTGGAACAAAGGTTGTGGGGGTGGGGGGTGTTACTGCATTCCCTGGCTTGAAGTGAGTTACATCATATACAGGGTTTACAGTCTGGTTCAATGGCTTGCCGCACCCCCACTATTAAAATTGTTCCAGCAGCCCTGGCACCAAGGCCAGCCCAAGGGGTTTTGGCACCCTAGGCAAACCATGACTTTCGTGCTTCTCCTCCCCTCCCTTCACATTTTATAAATGATAATATCTTAATATATTTTTTCAAATAGATGATAAAATTCAATTTTATCTAATTTGGCATCCCTGAAACCCTGGCACCCTAGGCAACCTCCTAGTTCACCTATATGGTTGCGCCAGCCGTGCCTAGTGCTCACAGCCAGTGGCGTGTGCTGTTCTTCATTTAGGGATTTCACTCTGAAATCAGCTTTCCTGCGGGAACTTGCTTGCCATGCAGCCACCATTTCCAAATGGAGTCTGGGCACTTCCTGGTTCAAGAACTTATCCATTACCTGGCCAGGAGAAAGGGATTGAATAGAGGGAGGGAGCTAATGGGAGTTGTAGCTGTGATATCATACAGAGTTACTCCATGTTTTCAGCCACGTGTGTGTACGTGTGTGTGTGTGTGTGTGTGTGTGTGTGTGTGTGTGAGAGAGAGAGAGAGAGAGAGAGAGAGAGAGAAAGCTGCCACCCTCATGGGGAGCTGAGATTCCCCCAGCATGGGCCCATATGGTTTTGAACACACTTGTTTTTAAAAGAAAACCTTTATGAGCTGCCAGTGTCTCTATAAACTGCTAATTTATTGTTGTCCCTTTAATAGGCTATTAACCTAAAATTACCAGCAGAGTTTTGTCATCCTTGGCTATGAACTTGCTAAGTCTGCTCAGTTTTGTCATCCTTGACTATGAACTGGCTAAGATTCAGTTTAATCAACATGTTTGATTAGAAGAAAAAATATCAAAACACTTGACTGACTCACCAAAAGGGTCCTCCTAAACACACTATACTGAGCATGTTTCTGTTGGTGCAAATATCTCATAATGACCTAAAGAACAAATATTTACGATTAAATTATAAAGTGTGTTTTATGCTCTCATGGTGCGGTATTTGAGCTTTATTAAAGCCAAGCTTTCAGCACCTAGTGGGCCTAAAAAAGCAGTTTATTTTACAGTGATAATCTTAATCAAACACTTTATCAGATATTTGCTACAGGAGCCTGGTCAATAGTGGAGCATTTCCTATGTATGGTGTCAGATAACGGGCTTGGTTCTCCACTGCCACTGAAGCCAACAGCCTAACTACCCTAAATGGGAGTTCGGTTGGCCTTTAAAGCACACAAGGGGTGTGTTCACACAGCATTCTTATTTCAAAACAACGAGGTTGTTTCGCTCCCTTATTTCGAGGACACTGTTTTTGTCCTTCAAAATAAGGTGTTTCAAAATAACTCTTTATTTCGAAACAGCTTGTTTTGAAACGTCTTGTTTTGAAACAAGCCCTCTATGTGTGAACATAGCCAAAGATTTAGGATAGGAATTTTAAAGGTGCTGAAAGGAGTCTGGTGCTGAGTTTCCACTGAAATTAAATGGTGGTTGGATGCAGAGGTCACTCAAGACAATCTGCCACTTGAAGCAGAACTTCACTATTCTGCTGCCCTTGCCATAGGCTGAGAGTGGTAGAGTTGGTTCAGCTGCCCTTCAATTATGACAGAGGGGCAGGTGGGCCACATTTGAATAGCATTGCAACCTGGCACATGAGGTTGCAACATCACTTATAGTTGGTACAGCTGCCTGTCAAATATGCTGCCCAAGGCAGTGCCTAGTTCACCTATAACTGGAGAGGTCTCTAGATGGGTGTTTCACTTAACCCACTAGTTTGTGCCAGCTTTGTCCTTGGTCCCACGCTATACTTCCCTAGATTTTTTTCAGAATCTTACATTCCAAATGTGGTTAGACCATGAAAGTCCTTCTGCTATTGGTGCAAAGTACTCAAGTATCTTTGCTTTGACAAGTTTTCTGTTGATGGGAATGAACATATCTGTGGGAAGAGCATAATACATTCTGGTAATATAACTTCCCAGCACTCATACCTTGCCTATATATTATGTTAATACCATACATGTAATACATATTAATGTGGCATAAACTAATAACATACATGTATTGGCTAACATTTGAAAAGCCCAGCCCTACCCCACAGCTTTCTGACTGTTCTAAGGATGTCTTACAGACAGTTGTCTTGGTTTTGTACTGTACAAAAAGTAAGTACACAGTCCTAAATGTGTTGCAGTAACTAAATGTGATAGTAAATAGTCCCATTTTCAGACTGACATTATGAAACAGACTAGAAATATTTAGATCTGACTATAACAAGCTAATTAAGTCAACAGTCCAGCAACTGCAGCTGTGCAATTGAGTGTAGTGGGCTGTCACCTGCACATGCACACACATGCCCATCCTCGCGCCTTGGCATGGCAGCATTTGCCAGACCCATGCGGGATAGCTCAGTACTTCACTTGAAGTTATTGGGAGTTCTGCAAGAGAAGGATGCTAAGATCAGGCCTCTTATCGTTGGAGAGAGAACAGTTTAATCATGATTACAGCTGCTTCAAACATTGCTTTAAATCCTCTGTTAAAGATGTGGTGCTACTAACTATACTATGGTGCTATTAACTGAAGGGTGACTAAAATAATATAGCCATCTATCTGCATGAGCACCCTCTAATATTACATGTCTCTATGGTGTTGCTGGTCAACATCAGTTCTGTTGCCTTTCAAACATGATGATATGCTTCAAAATATTGGCTTTTTTTTTCTGAATCCCTGGATGCTTAATCATCCCATGAAGGAATAAAAATCAAGCAATCTTTTACAGTTTACATAAAAAAGTTATTGAAAAAAATGAAAGAGTAGAGAAGTTTCACCTCTGAAACAGTGAAGAGGGTGCAAAGGGTTTGGCCCTGTTTGCTGTACCCACAGACTCAGCAGGACCTATATCTTCTTGCCTATGTAGGGTGGGGACATGGGTGGCTGCCCAAGTTGGAATGATATAAGTGGAAGAAAACTCACCCACCTGAGGGTCTCTTTCTATGCTCATTACAGCCAGTGTGTAGCAAAAGCATTTCCAGATTCATTATTTTCTTCCTGGAATAGTGCTTTCTTTAAAGTTGAGAAAGGTGAAGAAATGGGGGACATTAATCAAATGATTTTACTCCCTGGGGCCAAAGGGGGGACTACTGCCACACTCGCTGCTCAGCTTACAAATGTAGAGGAAAGACTGTGACAGCAACACAAATCTTTACAATACAGTTGTGCTAGTATTCTAGTCTATGTAGGTGCTCTTCTCACTGTTATGCTGACTGCATTTGTAATGGATGCCCTTGATCAATTTTGACAGGTTTCTATTTTATAAAAATTAATCATTTAAGAAAAGATGGTTTTATGGTCATAACTCTGATACTTGCTAATATCACAAGCAAACTAAATAACCATTTCAGCCTAGATGCATGTCACGCAAGTGCACCACATTGTTCCTAGACACTTCAGCACCCTTCAGGTTGCTTTGCAGAGCCATTTTACACAGCACCTGCCCAGGCAGTTCAAACGTAAAGTGTTGTGACAATTTATTTTGGTAGCTTCATAAATGGCATGGCTTATGTGCAATGCCTCTGATATTTTATATGATGCTAATGAAAGAATAATCACAAAGAGGAACAGGTAGAAAAATACCAATAAAAATACCATCATAGAGTTCTCCTCTACCTGGGGATTTGGTATAGCAAAATCCTTACCTGATATATATCAGAGTCCCCAGTTGCAATCTAACACAATAGCTCTTTAAAAAAAATGTGGGGGAAGGCTCTGAAAAAACTGTGATTGAAGTAAAATGCTGTACTGAATAAACAATAAGAAGTGATCTTCACTGTTTCTCCTCATTATTTTCTCTATCCTCTTGATTTAGCAATTTCTGTATTAATGGACTATAATATGTCTTGGAATTTCACAACAAGTTACTACACCACACAACTCCTTGGCATGACTAAATTCATCCCTGCTAAGCAGAAGTAGTGTATTTATTTTAAATTTATATGAAGTATAATAAAAGCAGACGCAGTGGATGCTCTGGATATTTCTAGCCAAATTTTTTATTAATCTACTATATTGCTGATTCTGTATTGATTTAAGAAGCAGTAACCACCATTTACACGATCAAGCCTAATCGTTTTCTGAGTGTTGTCCCATGAAAGCAGTTATCCCAGTTAAGCCTGTCTATTTATATGGCCATTCTCACTGAGAACCTAGAGTAGGGGTGTCAAACATGTGACCTGCAAGTTAAATGCAACCCATGAACCTCTTCTAGCCAGCCCATGACTGAACTTGGCAGAACCACTGTCTCCCTAACAGAGAGACAGTGTGTGGTCTCATACATTCAGTGCTCTGCAATGCCACAAGATTGTCAGGTCTCACAATGTCACAGAGCACTGGGTATGCAAGACTGCACTCCACAGCCCACACTCTCTCCCTAACAGAGGGAGTGAGTGGTGTAGCGGAGAGCACTTTCACATACACAGCACTCATGATGCCACAAGAGCAGGGCCGGAACTAGTTGTTCTGGAGCCCAGGGCAAGCAACCCCAAAGGTACCATCCCCTGATCCGGCCCTGATCCAGCCCGGGCCTGATCCAGCCGCAGCCACTGCCAGAAGGTGGCAGAGAGCCAGATCTGTCCCCACCAGCAGTGGAGAGCTAGATCCGCCTCTTGCCACCTTCCAGAAGTGGCTAGAGACAGAGCCAGCTCCCCACCACCCCAGGTGCTAACTTTTAGAGGGCAGGTGTCAAGGCTGTTTCCCAACTCTGAGTGCAGAAGGTGGGAGCCCACAACAGGCCTTAAAACCCATTGGCCTTAGAGCCTGGTCTTAAACGTCTCCAAGACCACCATTTCCTGGCCTTGGAGTGGTATCACTGCCACCAACCAAATGCAAAAACCTCTTGAAACCCAGGAAGGCAAACTTGGGAATTCCTTCCTGTGAGGTACCATCAATCACATGTATTCGTCTCTCAGGAGAGTGATTGAACCCCAGCTGGGGTATGAGTTGGAACTGGGACAGAATCCCCTTTAGTAGCTGGCTGTGCCATCTGAGGCACATCTACACAAACCCCTTGCCTTTCAGGACACAGAACCAGAGCTTACTTTAAAAGGGTAAAAATCTTTAATTAAAAAGAAGAGAGAAGAAACACAGAGAGTTGCTTCTCTGGGATTTAACGTAGATAGTTAGAGGGTAGGGGGAGGAGGTGCATGTGCTCAGCACAGAGAAATCCAAAACCAAACCAAAAACAAAGAAATACCCTGACTGCATCTAGTTAAACATTCCCTGTTCTACTCACACCTGGTCAGTAACAAACTTGAGCTTATCTTTGGTAAGGATGTCGCTGGCTCATTCCTTCCTCAGGCCTCTCTCTGGCCTCTTCCTGAGCCTTCCAGGAGCTCTGCTACATCCAAACATGAACAGGCAAGGCTGCTGCTCCAATTCAAAAACCTGTGCTTTGTTCCTATTGGCTTCCCTGGGACTCCCTGACCAGGGTATTAACCCCTTCCTCCCCAAGGTTACTACATGTCCCCTAAATCACAGACAGTGCTGGGCAACCTGGTATAGGTTGGACCCACACTGGAAGTGATTTCTTCCTGGGACTAGGAGAGAACAGGGTTAATTAGGTACAATGTACACATATAAAATTCATTACTGGTCACATGACTTCAACTTGGGCTCCACCATCAGTCTGGACCCTCTCCGTCCCAGCTGCTTTATCTATGGTGTCCCTCTTCCTGTTTGAGGGGTGCACCCTCCCCGCTGTCTGTATAGACCCATTTTTCTTGTCCATCCCAGACCTGGCCAACTTGGGCCTCCCTGCCCTTGCCCTCTTTAACCTCAGGGGGCAAAGTCGTTTTATATGGCCCTGCTCCTGGCACCAGAAGCATATCCTTTGTTTTTTCCAGGCCACAGACCTCTCTGGCTCAGTCCCTACCTTGGGACTAGCCCTGTCTTTCTGGACCAGGCATTCTCTGCTAAAGTGCCCTCTGGCCCCACAAGTCCAGCATGCCCCTCCCCGTGCTGTTACCTTCACAAGCATGGTTTGCAGGGGTCCTCCCCACAGGTTTTTGGTCCTGCTCACCACGGCATGGCCACTAGAGTGATTGTGGGCTAAGCTCAAAAGCTTTCCACAGTACGTAGTTGAAACTACCAACTTGCTTTGAGGAGACCATTCCTCCCCGTGCCCACCTGAGAGAGTCTCTTTGTGTAAAAGTCCTCTTTTGATGCCAAACCTGGACCTATTTGAAGAGCTGAGAGATGATGGGCCACTCTGTGCCACCTCCAAGCATCTGCTTCCTGCTCAGCTTGGAACTGCTCCCCAGATGCTGGGGTCTTCCACTCCTCGCTGGGTTGTGGACTCAGGCTCAATTCCTCTGGAAGTGATGCAGGCAATGTGGATACCTCTCCTGGTTGTACAACACTCTCTGCTGGTGCATGGGGTTGCATTGCAGACTCCAGGACAGCCTTTCATAAAGGGCTAGCTGCTGCCACAAGTGCAGATCTGGTGACACCCACCGATGCTGGCTTCCATGACTCTGAGGCAGTTGCAAGTGCTGGGTCTGGTTCTCATTCCAGCTGGGTATCGAGGACTGCCTCTACTGCTGCTGTTGTAGATGCTGGGTTGGGGTCTGGGTCTGCCACCTCTGTTTGCGTCTCTGGTCCTGTAGCACCTGGGAACACAGACTGGGCCCTGGTAGAAGGCTCAATAACAGGGTTAGATGGGGAGACCTGCTCAGCCTGACTGCAGGTGATAGTGCCCACCCTTTTGGTTAGCCTCACGTGGTTTGCTAAATCCTCTTCCACCAGCATGGGAATGGGATAATCATGATAGACTGTGAAAATCCAGATCCCTGATCAGCCTTTGTACTGAACAGGCAACTCTGCAGTTGGCAGGTCAAAAGCGTTTGCCTTGAAGGGTTGAACAGTTACTTGAACTGTTATGTTGATTCTTTTGGGGTCCACTAAGGACTGGTGGATAGCTGACACCTGTGCTCCAGTATCTCTCCACACGACAACTTCCTTCCTGCCCACACTCACAGTCTCCTTTTGCTCTAGGGGTATATGTGAGCCATCTGGGTCTGCAGATACATAGTGTGACCCCGCTGCAAGGAACTGCACTCTGTTTGTGCTCTTGGGGCAGTTGGCCTTCACATGCCCCAGCTCGTCACATTTAAAACACCGCCCAGCTGGCTGGTCACTGGAGTGAGGTTTGTTTCTGGAGAATGGGGTTGTGGGGTGAGAAGGTGTCTGAAGTTTCGCTTTTGGTGCAGTGGGTTCCTACCTGTGAGGTAGGCCCTTGGGTTGTCTCTGGTGGTGATATGCCATCGCTGGACACCCCTCCTGAGACCTCCACACACTGCTACTAGTTTGGGTCCTCTCTGTCACTTCCACCCCTCTGGCTCCAATCTGCCCTGCTTCAGATATAGATTTGGGCTTCCCATCCAATATATATCTTTGTATTTCTTCCGGAACACCCTCTGGAAACTATTCCAGCCTTATTAGGATAGACACCTCCTCCACAGTTTTAGCTTGTGCCCCTAATAGCCAAGCATTCCAATTTTTATCAATTTGGTAGGCATGTTGAGTGAAGGCCATGCCTGGCTTCCACCCTAGGGCTCTGAACTAGCGATGGACATGTTTAGGAGTGAGACTCATCCTAATCCTGGCCCTTTGTTTTAAAACCTAATAATTGTTCATAGTTTCTCTTGTCATTTCAGCTGTCACTTCTGCTAAGGGTCCACTGAGTTGTGGCCTCAACTCCACCATATAGTGGTCCGTGGAGATGCTGTACCCAAGGCAGGCCCTTTCAAAATTTTCTAGGAAGGCCTCTGCATCATCTCCTACTTGGTACAGTGGGTATTTCTTGGGTTGGAGAGCATAAGCCAGGGTAGGACTGGTAGTAAAAGAATCTGTTGTAGCCACAGCACCTAGTTTCTCAGCTTTCTCCAGCTCAAAGCACCATTGCTTTTCCTTCTCCTCTGCTTCTATGCACCTCCTCTCTAGGAAGCACTCCATCTCACTCTTAGTTAGAGATCCTCCTGTCTTAAAGACATCCTTCCAGCTTGGCCCTCATGGTGCAGAAGGTACATGGCTGGCCCTATCCACTCCTGCCTCCATGGGTTTACTAGCCCTTCCTTGTCCCCACTCCACATGTCTGCCTTGGAGTTGGACTTCTGGGACTAGTCTGAGGCTGGTGTCTCCATGGCTCCTCTGCCTCACTGCAAATGCATTCACTGGGCTGCTTTCCTGCCCTACTCTGCCCTAGCTATCCTGTTGCCACAAAAGCTAGGGGGGGAAAAAGCTGCTTGTTTTGGACTCCCTAGCTTTCCCAGTTAAACCCCTTGCCTGCCTTTTTCCCCAGGCAGCAAAAGAAAAAATTAAGAGAGAGAGAGAGAGAGAGAGAGAGAGAGAGAGAGAAGAAAGGGGGGGGAAATCTCCCAAAATGTCCACTACCCAACAGAAAAAAAAAAAGTGTCCTTTTAAAAATCCTGAGGTTTGTGCGTCTGGCTCAAAAAAGTCCATACTGCTATGCCACCATGTCAAGGCTGTTTCCCCACTCTGGCACTCTGAGTGCAGAAACTGGGAACCCACAACAGGCCTTAAAACCCACTGGTCTTAAAGCCTGGTCTTAAAACACTCCAAGACCACCAATTCTTGGCCTTGGAGTGGTGTCACTGCCACCAACCAAATGCAAAAACCTCTTGAAACCCAGGAAGGCACACTTGGGAATTCCTTCCTGTGAGGTACCATCAATCACTTGTATTCGTCTCTCAGGAGAGTGATTGAACCCCAGCTAGGGTATGAGTTGGAACTGGGACAGAATCCCCTTTAGTAGCTGGCTGTGCCATCTGAGGCACATCTACACAAACCCCATGCCTTTCAGGACACAGAACTAGAGCTTACTTTAAAAGGGTAAAATCTTTAATTAAAAAGAAGAGAGAAGAAACACAGAGAGTTGCTTCTCTGGGATTTAACGTAGATAGTTACAGGGTAGGGGGAGAAGGTACATGTGCTCAGCACAGAGAAATCCAAAAACAAAGAAATACCCTGACTGCATCTAGTTAAACATTCCCTGTTCTACTCACACCTGATCAATTACAAACTGAGCTTATCTTTGTGAAGGGTGTCGCTGGATCCTTCTTCAGGCCTTTCTACCCGGCCTCCTCCTTCTTCTTCCAGGAGCTCTGCTGCTACCAAACAGGAACAGGCAAGGCTGCTGCTCCAATTCAAAAACCTGTTCTTTGTTCCTGTTGGCTCCCCTGGGACTCACTGACCAGGATGTTAACCCCTTCCTCCCCAAGGTTACTACAGTGGGCATGAGGAAGGGGCCAGGTAGAGGCTGCTGGCCCTGCAGCACCCTCTAAGATTTGGCATCTGGGCTTTGCCCTACCCTAGTTACAGCCCTGTATGAGAGTGCTGTAGTATTTTGATTTATGATATGTATGGCCCACTTGAAATACATTTAAGTCAAATCTGGCCAGCCATAGCTATTGAGTTTGACACCCCTAACTTAGAATCAAAGAGTCACAGAAAACTGAAAGGGAACATGAGGGGGTCATTGAGTCTAGTCCCTTGCACTCATGGCATTACCAAGTGCCATCTTAAACTATCCCTGACAGCTGTTTGTCTAACCTGCTCTTAAAACTTTCCAATGATAGAGATTTCACAACCTGTCTGGGCAACTTATTCCAGAGGTTAATCACCCTGCCAGTTAGGATTTTTTTCCTAATGTCCAGCCTAATCCTCCCTTACTGTAATTTAAGGCCATTGCTTCTTTTCTTATCATCAGCTGTTAAAGAGAATATTTTTTCTCCCTCTTCAATGTAACAACCTTTTAGATACGTGAAAAGTGTTATCATGTCCTCTCTCCGTCTCCTCTTTTCTAAACTGAACAAATCCAGTTCTTTCAATCTTCCTTCATAAGCTGACTGTTCCAGACCTCTAATCATTCATGTTGCTCTTCTCTGTACTTTCTCCAATTTCTCCACCTCTTTCCTGAAATGAGGCACCCAGAACTGTACAGAATACGCCAGTTGAGGCCTAATCAGGGCAGAGCTGCAGAATTGCTTTTCAGGTCTTACTTGCTCCTGTTAATACAACCCAGAATGGTGGTTTTTTGCAAGTGTTATACTTTTGATTCATATTTAGCTCATGGTCCACTTTGACACCCAGATCTCTTTCTGCAGTACTCCTTCCAAGGCACATCCTCACAAAAGCTGGTGGATTTATCTTCAACCCCAGTGAGATAGAGAAGTATTTTATCCCCACTTAACAAATGGAAAACTGAGGGAGGGGAAGAGCTAATGACCTGCCTGTGGTCACATAGGAAGTCTATGACTGAGTCAGGAATTGCACACAGATCTCTTGAGTCCCATTCCAATGCCTCAACCAAAGACTGCACTCTCTTTGAAAACTACTACCAACCCAGTTTAGTTGTTCTTCCATTTCTGCAGAAGTACATTCATAAACCGGCCTCCCTTTGTTCACCTCTGGTCTTATTCCTTTTCTTTCTCCTACTTCTTTCAGCAGTATTTCAGACTTGGTAAGTTCTGAGGTCTCAGTGCCATCAGGATACACATTTTGTTCTTGGCATCCAGAATTTGAAATGAATCACATTTATTGTTAATAATAGACCCTGCCTTACAATTGTTTTTAGTCTCCTACCTTACTTGGGCACTGTCTCATGTCATGAAACTAGAAGCCCTGCTGAGGATGAGCAGTGAAATATCAACAAGGAGTCGTGTGGCACTCTGAGACTAACAGAAATCTGTTAGTCTCAAAGTGCCACACAACTCCTTGTTTTTTTGCTGGACTAGACTAACACGGCTATTCCAGTGAAATAACAGCTATTGCTGAGAATGGTCCTGGTACCAATCAGTTACAGAGATAATGAACAAATAAGAGTCATTACCAAATCTGACTAACAGTATTTTTTATATGTTTATTCAGTAGATAACTAACTAACATTATTTGTATGTGTTTATTCAGTAAAGAATTAGCTAACTATTGTAGCTATGCCTGTCTCACTGCAAGGAAACAGAGGTAGCTCTAGACAACATGAATGCTTCCCTCGTCAGTGGCACCTATAAACCCAGGGGATCTAAACCCTCTTCAGCTATTCTTTCCTCCTGTATTCATTCCTTCATTTGGCTTCCCTGTGTAGCATCAAGTATTCTCTGGTGAAACCCAACTGAAAGTTCATTTTCTCAGAGCAGTGACCCCCTCTTGAGCTGAAATTCATAGCCCCTTATGACTGTATAGTCTATAATAGACCAGAGAGCCGTCCCTAGGCGGGTGTGGGGCCTGGGACAAGCAGCCTGTGGGGGGCCGCCCAGCTGTGCCGCGGGTGGAGTGGGCCGATCCAGGGACTGGAGTCTGCACTCCCACCCCACCTTTGGGCCGGCACTCCCTCCCCTAGTGAGCAACAACCAGCCCGGGGGAAAGATGAGAAAGCAAAGCCCAGCCTCTGGGCTGGCCCACCCTGCCCCTGGGCTGGCTGTTCCCTGCCCTGGGGATAGGGCGAGCTTGTCCAGAGCAGAGGCCGGCTCTGTGCTCCTGCCCGCCCCCCCCTTCCCTGCTGCCTTCAGCTCCGCACAGAAACAGCGGGGAGAGGGTGCAGGACATAGACCATTATCAGTGCCAGATTTAGGCACAAGCCAAGTAAGTCATGGCTTAGGCATCACATTATGAGAGGCCTCTAAATATCTCAGAGATAACTAAGAAGATTTATCAAAATTGAAATTGATAATGCAAATAAGGTTTTTGCAAGATATATGTTTTATTTAGTTGTTTTTTGTTGCATCTTTGCTTACATTTATATGCAAATATAACTGTGTATCATTTATTTTTTCATTACCCTTTCTGTTACAATGTAATACACTTTTTTCTCTTTATTTTCTAATAGTATGGGGCCTCTGAATCTTGACATAGTTTAGGGCCTCAGCATGTCTTAATCTGGCCCTGACCATTATGATTGTAATCTGGCTTCCTACATAAAACAGCCATATTTCCTGTCTGAAATTGTCTAGCTACAACTTCCAGGCATCAGAGCTTGTTACAACTTTGACTGCTGGCCCATTATCAAATTTTGTTCCCAGTGCATGTCCTTGGAAACTGTAATCTGCTTTTTGTGGTCACTGCACACAGTATTCCAACAGCAGTCACCTCAGCACCAAATACAGAAGTAACATAACATCCCTAATCTTGCTCAATATTTCTCCTGTTTTACATGCCAGGATTGCATTAGTTCTTTTGGCCACAGCACTGCCCTAGACACTCATTTTCAGCTAATTATCTACCATGACCCTTTTTCAGCATCCCTGCCTCCCAGGATAGAGGCCTCCATCCTGTAAGTATGGCCTACAGTTTTTGTTCCTTGGTGAGTATATTTATATTGACTTTATTAAAATGTGCATGTTTGCTTGCACTGAATTTACCAGATGATCTAGATTGCTTTGTACGGCGACCTGTCCTCTTCATTAGTTACCATTCCCTGATCTTTCATGCGGGAGGCTCCTGTGGTTGAGCTCAGAAGATGGGGGGGGGCCCTACCAGGCAGTCCACCTCCCACAAAGCATTACCACCTGGATCTGCCCACAGTGGAGGAAACTGGTTTAGTAGTTAGGAGACTAGTCTAAAAGTAAAGAAACCTGTGTTAAATTCCCTGAACTGCAACAGACTTACTGTTGACCTTGGTCAAGTCTTAGGGTGACCAGATGTCCTTATATTTGGGGCCTTTTCGTATATATATTATTCCATTACCCCTCATCTCCGTCCTGATTTTTCTCACTTGCTATCTGGTCACCCTAATTAAGTCCAGATTTTTAATGGTATTTAGGTACTTAATTGCCATTGATTTAAACCATTTTTATTTCACCACTTCATTTGGGAAATGTCATTTAAAATCAAGAGACCAGGTGGGTGAGCTCATATCTTTTTACCGAATCAACTTCTGGTGGTGAGAGAGACAAGCTGTTCAGCCACACAATGCTCATCCTCTGTGTAAACATGAAAGCTTGTGTCTCTCGCCACAAGAAGTTGGTTCAGTGAAAGATCTGATGTCACCCACCCGCTATCTCAACACAGCTGTGGCAACACTGCCTACATTTAAAATCAAAATCTATGTTTTTCTCTAAATGGAGTTTCAACATTTCTGAAATTTTTTGTTACTTCCCCCCCCCCACATCTGAAACTGTTCAAATTCACAAATAGGTCCAGGGCCTACAAAAATGCATTTCCTAGAACATTTACTATTACCCCCAAAAATTCACCCAACTCTAGCTCCATCATTGTAGGAATTCCATCTCCCTGCGCATTCTTCCATGGACTAGCTGTGTCTACACCAGGTTTAAGGTTGGCAGCACTCAGAGGTATGGGTATTTTACCATTCGTTAGGACTGTAGCTAGGTGCTTAAGACCTGATTTACGCTTAAAACGTAGGTCAACGTATCTCCATGAGAGAAGAGGAATTTGCAAAACACTCCTCTCATCACCATTAGCATTGCTATCTCCTTAGGCAACTCCCCACTTTGCTTGCTGACTTTTCTGGATCACATCTAAGGCAGTGGGTCCCAAGCTTTTGCGAGTCACGACTCACTTAGCAGTGTGTTGTGACCCTATAGGACACAGCAGCCTGCTCCCCACAGGCTAAATCTAGCTATCTCTCCAGCTGTCTGTGACACACTTACTTCTGTGCGGTGACGCAGTAGTGTGTCCCACCAGTGATTGAGAACTGCTGTTCTAAGGCAGTTCCCATTGTGCATTATAAAGGGATTCAAAGTGCCTAACTCAAGCTTTGTGGACGACACTGTTGTTGCTGTGATTTTCTTGGCACCTTAAAGTTAGGTGCAGCAGTGCCTTAGACCCTTTGTGAAGTCAGGCCTAGGTAATTAACCACTCACAAAAGCATATTGGGTGGTCCTGAGACTGTCCCATTTCTCTCAGTGGTGATGACCAAGAAAATGCCACAAGCTGTCAGGAAACTGCAAAGAATGAAGAGCTTGCAGGTGTATCTGAATGTTGTCAGTTAGTTGGAAGCTGTTCTTGCAAACTTAGGAGCAGCAAAGCGAAAGAAAACTATGTACAGCAGATGTAGCTGAAGAATGGGCCAGCTGGTCACAGGAAACTAAGATGTGAATTGGTTTAGTTAATCCAGAAGGAATCTGTGACACTGTGGGAATTGCTAGGCTTTTACAAAGCATTGTTATTCAGAGGGCCACATACTTCACAGATAGCCTTCCATTTTAACCCCAAATCAGCACCTGTACCATATGGAGTTTGTAATATGTTGGCTCATTCTCTTCTGTGCAAAATACTAATTGCTAGAAATTGGCACCAACATACAACAACTGATGCCATAATGGAGATATTGAATTTACAAATGTCAGCTATAGACTCATGGAAATGCTATGCTAGACTGCAAGAGTTCTTCGAATTCAGGCCCCTGCACTGAACCAGGACCAAGAAGAACCTAGATCATGCCAGATAGGTGCTGTCTAATCTGTTCTTTAAAACCTTCAATGATGGCAGTTCCAAAGCCTCTCTTGGAAGCCTATGACATTTCCCTGTAGTTAGAAAGCTTTTCTTAATAGCTAACCCAAATCTCCTTTGTTACAGATTCAGCCCATTGTTTCACATCATGCATTCAGTGGACATGGCAAGCATGTGATCACACTGCTCTTATAACAGCCTTAGCATATCTGAAGGTTGCTATTAGGTTTTTCCCCTGTCTTCTTTTCTCCAGGCTAAACATGACCAGTTTTTAAACTTTGAACTTTCCTCATAGATTAAGTTTCTAAACCTTTTATTCTCCAGACTCTCCAATCATCTCTAAAGTATGGCACCCAGAATTGGATTTGGTTTCCCACCTTAGGCCACATCACTGCTGAATACAGCAGAAGTTACATCCCATGTCCTAGAAATGACCCCTCTGGTTAAAACAGCCCAGAATATATAAGCCTTTTTTGCAGCTGCATCACATTATTGGCTCATATCCAATCTGCAGTTCACTATCACCCCTCAGATCCTTTTCCCCACTCCTGCCCAGATGTCACGGAGAACCCAGAAAAGCCTCTTGGATCCCCTCTGTTCACAGCCCACCAGGAATCTGCTACGGTGGACCGTTCTCCCATCCCAGCATGCGGGTCTCCACGCTACCTGTAGCCAGCTCCCAAATCCAGGCTCAGAGGGTCCGACCCTTGTTCTGTCTGGTCTCCCTTGGGGGGGGGGGTCCTCCCTCCACAAGGGTCCCAGCCATCCCAGTCAGCAGTGACACTCAGCCAGTGTAGCAGTCAGACAGTTTATTAGCAATCCACTTTGCACAGCAGCTAGGACAGTTGGCTCTCAGATCAACCAGGAGGGCAGACGTAAACCCGCAGGACGAGCCCCGGAGGTCCTGCCCCTCCGACCTCCATCTTCCTTCTTCCCCTCTCCTCCCTTTGTTCTCCTCCACATCCAGGCCCTGCCCCTGGTCTAAACCAGCCACAACCTGTCATCCCCAGGGGGTCCAGGTAAGGTTGCACTAAAGCCTCTTCCCCCCCTAGTGGTACCTATAGTTATCACACCCCTGTGTCCCATCACCAGAATACCATCACCAAAGAACAGGAACAGAAAAGAAGAACCACAAATTTTATAAGCATACTCTCCAGTCCATTATCCAAGTCATTACTGAAAATATTTAATAGTACCAGGCCAAGGAGTGTCCCCTGTTGGCTCCCAGTTTGACAGTGAGCCACTGAAAACTGTTTTTTTGAATAAGGTCTTTAAACCAGTTGTGCACCCACCTTACAGCAATTTTATCTGGATGGCATTTCCCCTAGTTCGTGTATGAAAATGTCATGTAGAATGGTGATAGAAGCTTTCCTAAAATCAAGATATATCATATCTATTGCTTTCACTCTAGTAACCCTATCAAAGAAGGAAATTGTTTGGTTGGCATAATTTGTTCTTGACAAATTCATGCTGGCTATTCCTTATAATCCTATTATCTTCTAGCTCTTATAAATTGACTGTTTAATAATTTGTTCCAGTATCTCTCCAGGTATCAGAGTTAAGCTAATTTGTCCATAATTTCCCAGTTTCTCTTTGTTCCACTTTTGAAATATGGGTATTATATTTTTGACTACAGAACCTAATCCCATCTTACTAAGGCTTTTTGCATTATTATTTTCCCACTCACCTAATTTATGGTTTTGTCCTGCCTTGTATTTTGGCAGACTGAGAGATGCTAATGAAAATTCATTTCTGATGTACAGAATGAAAGAACAGCAACCACATCACTCTGGCTCATGAATTACAGAGAGCATGTAATGCTGTGAATAGATAAAATAAAAAGTCCCCTGGCGAGATACAGTTAGAGTCTGCTAATACCAACACATCTCATAGGACGAAAAGCAAATTATGACATGCAACCTTTGTATTACCTGATTGAAGTTCCAGATGTTCTGTGAACAGACAGGCCCATGAAAGTAAGGAATGTGTTAAACAGCTAGGTCATCATCAGATGCCTATTTGAAAGGCATTATCAAAGGGAAAGTTTTCAAGATTTCAAGACTGCTGTTGGTTGATTGTCATCATTGTGTGTTATTATCAGTCTGTGCTAGCTGGTCCTAAATCAAAGTAAGCAACCCTTTTGCACAGGATGTAAATGGTTATTGAGGGTGATTATATAGAGGCAGTCACAAGTTCCTGGATTTCCTGTTTACTTTTATCATTATCAAAGGTAAAAGCAGCTAGGGAGGACCTTTGAGTTGCAGTCACATTTCAGCATGGAGACTAAGGTCATGTCTGCTCTGCAAGCTGTGACAGATACAAGCAAGCTACATGACCGTATATCAGTTGGCTGCTTGTGTCAGCGCTGCATCTATTCACCAGGAGTGATTGTGACAATGTAGAGTGTGCTGCCCCACTTCACCTTGCGCAGCCTTTCAACACAATGCCTTTTGGGAAATTTTAGCAATGGGTTGTGAGAGAGAAATGATCTGTGGAACCCAGAGGTCAAGAGACTGGCATGCAACGCTCTCCATCCCGTAATGCAATCCAGAAGGATGGGTTGGATGACTGAATGGGCTATAAAGTAGATAGAAAACTGGCTAGCTCATCTGGCTCAATGAGTAGTCATCAATTGCTCGATGTCTAATTGGTGGCCAGTAACAAGAAGAATCCCTTGGGAGTTGGTGCTGGGGCCAGTTTTATTCAAGATCGTAGAATATTAGGACTGGAAGGGAGCTCATGAGGTCATCTAGTCCAACCCCCTGCTAAAAGTAGGACCACTCCTACTAAATCATCCCAGCCAATGTTTTGTTTAATCAGGCCTTAAATGTTTCTAAAGAGGGAGAATCCACCACCTCCCTAAGTAACCCATTTCAATGCTTCGCCACCCTCCTAGTGAGAAAGTTTTTCCTAATATCCAACCTAAACCTCCCTACCTGCAACTGGAAACCATTGCTCCTTGTTCTGTCCTCCGTCAGCAGCCTAGCTCCCTCCTTTTTGGAGCACCCTTTTAAGTAGTTGAAGATTGCTATCAAATCCCCCCTTGGTCCTCTCTTCTGCAGACTAAATAAGCCAAGTTCCCTTCAGTCTCTGCTCTTAAGTCATGCACTCCAGTTATCACAACTCCTCCCACAACTGTTTGGGGATGGGGCTCACAACTGTTCAAATTCATGTGCTCTAGCCCTCTCATCATTTTTCGAATGCTAATCTTCTTTGATTCTATGATCCACGGCCCATCATTTTCATACATTTTTGTGCCACACACCCATGCTGAATTTTTCAGCAACTGTCATTGCTCCATGGAGGCACAGCTAGAATATGCCATGACCCAAAAGCTGCTGGGTGCAGTGAGAGATTGGTACAGTTAGGGAACGCTGTTGACGGCAATGCTGCTGGGAGCCAGGCAGACTCAATATGTAAGAGAATAAGTTTCATGCTTTCAGGGGTGATGGAATCCTTTAGTGACATGGTTGACTCATATGGGTGTAAAGCAACTTCTGGGGGAAGCATAGATGTTAAAAAGAGGGAAATCTGCCCCTTAATCTTTGGCTTTAAGGCAGTCATTTCAGACACAACTGCACATATAGAGGGGTCAGAAGCAAGATAGCCAATGTCCTATCCAGAAAAGAGTGGTGAGCTGGTGGCATTGGAAAATGAAATATTCTCTCCCTAGAACAAATTCTTCTATCCTTTGGCTTATCACCAGACTTCCGATTCTATGATGCATAACATAATATTGTTTAGAAAGGAGGAAAGGATACTAACCAAAGACATCCATAACATACCCTCAGCTAGAGAAGAGAAGAAAGAGATTCAGCCTGTAATTGCCAATTTAATTACACAGCTGTTAATGACATTAAAGCAAACCTAAAAGTCAAATAAGGCTAGTATGCAAAATTAACTTATTTTACATCATCAAACAAAGAAAAAAGTCTAAGCAGGGGGAGAGCATATCTAAATTCACAATCCTTAGTGCTAACAGAAAAGCTATCTAGACTAAAACAGATTAACCTATTATGCAGAAAGTTACACTATCCTCAGGATATCCAAATCTGCAAGGGTTTAACTTAGAATGAAAAAAATATCTTTCGGCTTTATCCAAGCCAGAGCAAAAGTATTTAACGTGTTTGAAAATCACATTGACCTTTCCTGGAAAAAAAGACAGCTGCTTAGGCAGCGATTTGAGCGGATTGAGAATGAAGAAAATACAGCCTTGTCATTGTTGGGTCTGAGGAACTTTATTCAAAAACTTGCATGCACTGCTTCAGATAAAAGACCAGGGTCTTTCCCCTCTTTGTTTGTTGTAAAACAGTGTGTTAGTGTTGACATGTGTCATAATACCTGAGTTTCTGTACCAAACATACAGGCAGAATTCTTCATAACATTTTGAGAGGATGCAAGTGGCTTTGATTTTGAGGTAACAGTTGGGAATTTACCAGGAACCAGACACTTCATTGCCACTTATAAAGGCCCATTGCACTTAAAAACCAAAGTCCGGCCAAACAAAGGCTGTCTCCCACAAAGGCAACCTGTGGTAGGGACGAGGATGTGGGGGTCAGATTTCTATGAGAGCCAAGCTACCCTTGCAGGCAAAGTGAATTGACCCTGCAAAGACCCAAAGGCTGAGTGCTGTGTGATGCACCATGTGGCCCCAGTGTGCCCAGCACTGCTCCCCCTCTAGGTCCCAGCTTGGCAGCAGGGCTCATCTAGCTACTTCTGCCCTGCTCGGCCTGCTAAGGTGGAGAGGAGGCTCCGTCCTCCTCATGCTGCACCTTGCCTCCCCTAGACCTGTTCCCACTTGCTCAGCTCCTCTCCCCAGCTGCTGGGCCCAGGTGAGGAGCAGAGGGTGTGGGGTGGAGTCACTTCTCCTATGGAGTGAGGGGGTGGCTGCTCCAGGTCACTGCCTGTGCAGTGCACAGACTGCCTACGAGAGCCCAGCAAGGAAGGTGGTGCACAGTGTTAGCTTATGTGGCAGGTAACTATGACAGGGTGGGGAAAGCATGGTGGCCTTCGGACTGGGCACATAGCAGAGAGTGTCTATGGAAAACACCAGGAGCAGGTTTCCTCTGCCAACCCACGTTAGGGGCATTGCACAAGCCATCACCCCTCCACTGAAGTGTCCAAGAGGCCATGAGAACACCGGGGAAAAGTTTTGTTGCTGTGAATTCTCTGCCTACTTCGAGCTGGGGCTGGCCCAGTGGCACGTTTCCCGTTCCTGCAGCCCCAGCCTCCCAGAAGCTGGTGGGATTCACTGCCGGGGCCGAGGGGGGGCAGGGTGGGAAGATTCCTACAGCCAGAGGCAATGCATGGGGCAGTCACATGCCTCCCATAACATTTAAGTATTCCCTTCCCATTCAGATATTTGTCACCTCTGGCCTCCCACATGCTGTTTTTCTAGCAGACACTTTTTTCTTCCATGAGGATTTCAGTTTGGTTTGGTTGTTTATTTTTGGTTTGTTTTAGCTTAACCCATAAAAGCTCATGCAAAAAATAAATTTGTTAGTCTTTAAAAGTGCCACAGGACTCCTTCTTTGTTTTGTTGAACTAAACTAATGTGACTACCTCTTTCAAACTATTTTGGTTTGGGTTCCCAGAGTCTTAGCTACACAGCAGCTGGAAATTGCCTGCTATGGTCAATCACATTCAGTAGCTCTTTGCTCTTAAATGTTCCAAAATCTTATCCTTCAGTTTAGAAAACAACCATTGTCTAGTAGATTGGGGACTAGTTTGGGACCAGGGTTCAAGTCCTTGCTCCCCCTCTGACTTTTTTGTGTGACGTTGGTTAAGTCACTTAATTAGAAGTATTAAAGTATACTAGAATTGCCAACTTTCTAACTGCTGAAAAGCAGATACCCCAGCCCTGCTCCTTCCTCCTGAGGCCTTACCACTTGCCCTGCCCCATCTCCCTGGGTCCCCATCTCTGATTGTGCCTTTCCCTCTCCGTCCATCTCTCCCCATTTCCATCGCAGCTCTCCTGTCCCAGAACTCACTTGCTTCCTGTGGAGCCAGGCTGGGAGAAGCTGACATGGAGCCAGGCTGCCTGCCCAACAGCGAAGCAGAGGGAGGAATCAGTCTCCAGAATGAGGAGTTGGAGAAATCTGGCACAGCAGGGCAAGGGATCAGTCCCTACATCAAGGGGACAGGGTGGGACAATCAGGGAAAAAATGAGGCAGGGGCGTCAGTCCCCAGAGCAAGGGGCAGGGGCAAGGCCATCAGGGCATGGGCAGGGGCCCACATTTCCCCCTCTCCCGCAGCAGCCAACACCAATACCTCCCTCTCTGCCAGAGAGGCTGGATCTGGGTTCTCTCTCGGTCAGGAGCCACTCTCTTCCAGCTCCCCCAGTGGTGGATGCTTGTTATTGAGGATAACTGAACTTATAAGCCAGTGATTCCCAACATTTTCTCTGCCCTGGCACACCTTGCTACCTTTAATTAATTTGAGGCACACCACCATATAGTTTCCAAATAAACTCATGAATATTCATGAGCTAATGAGCCAATCCCGAGCTCTTTGAGGAGTTTTTCAAAAAATTTTGTGGCACAACTCCTCAGACCTGACGGCACACCTGTTTGCTGCAGCACACTGGTTGGAAAACACTGTTCTAGGCTATGTCTGCACTGCCAATTTAGTTCAAATTAAGGAGGTTTAATTCGGACTAAATTGGTCCCAGTCTACATGAGCCTTTCCTTAGTTCAAACTAAGTTCTTTAGTTCAAACTAAGGAACGCTTAGTTCGAACTAGTAAGTACCAGCACTTAGTTCAAACTACGTGCTTAGTTCGAGCATTAGTTCAAACTAAGTGCAATGTAGACTCAAACTAACCCTTAGTTTGAACTTAAGACGTTCAAACTAAAAGCAGTTAGTTCAAACTAACGAAGTGTACTAGTTCGAACTAACATTAGTTTGAACTAGTCCATGTTGTTAGTTCACACTAATAAGTTTGAAGTTAGTTCGAACTAAGTAGTTTGACCTAACTTTTCTAGTGTGGACATAGCCCTAGCGTCCAGTCAGCAGTGCTGACCAGATGCAGCTGAGTCCCCTTTTGATTGGACTTTCAGGTCAAAAACCAGACACCTGGCAACCCCGTTAAGTAGACAGACCCCAGTGGGATCAATAGGCATTTGTCACTAAAGTGTTTATGAAAATGCTATTAGGGACTAGGTACATTTTTGGGGCACCTGTTAAAAATTTGAGCCTTACTCTCTGTACTTCAGTTCCCCTGCTGTAAAATGGAGATAATTGCTTTTCCCTACCTTGCAGGACTGTTGTGAGGCTAAATATTTCATAGAATCATAGAATCATAGGGTTGGAAGGGACCCCACAAGGTCATCTAGTCCAACCCCCTGCCAAAAGAAGCAGGACCACTCCCATTAGATCATCCCAGTCAGTGTTTTGTCCAGCTGGGACTTGAACACCTCCAGAGATGGAGATTCCACCACCTCCCTAGGCAACTTATTCCACTGCTTCACCACTCGCCTAGTAAGGAAGTTTTTCCTAATATCCAGCCTGGACCGCCCCAGCTGTAACTTGAAACCATTGCTTCTCGTTCTGCCCTCTGTTACTACCGAGAACAGTCGAGCTCCCTCCTCCTTGGAGCAACCCTTCAAGTAGTTGAAGGTTGCTATCAAATCCCCCCTCAGTCTTCTCTTCTGCAGGCTAAATAAGCCTAGTTCCTTCAGTCTTTCTTCATAGGGCTTGTGCTCCAGCCCTTTGATCATTTTGGTTGCCCTCCTCTGGACTCTCTCTAATTTGTCCATGTCCTTTTTGTAGTGGGGAGCCCAAAACTGGACACAGTATTCCAGATGTGGCCTCACTAGTGCAGAATAGAGGGGAATGATCACATCCCTCGATCTGCTGGTAACACTTCTTCTGATGCAGCCCAGTATGCCATTGGCCTTTTTGGCAGCAAGAGCACACTGCTGACTCATATCCAGCTTCCCATCCACCATGACTCCCAG
>ML681990.1:1222882-1558409 GCA_007922195.1 Podocnemis expansa
GAGGATGCCTGCCCCATTCAGTAAGGGACCTACACCATCCCTGATCCATGTTCACAGTCAGTTGGGGTAACGGTTTCAAGAGGGGGAAAGGGAATTGGCTTGTGACTCAAATATGGTAATTATATTTACTCATGAGTCTGACAGGCAAAACAAAAGTCTCTCTCAGTGTTTCACAGAATTAGGGTGCATCAGTAGCTGCTGTATCCGAGGGGCATGAAGTGGCTTTTGCAGAAGGTTTCTGGAGAGGTGAAAAAAGTTTTGCATTTGGGCAAATGTAGCTTCTGCCCTGTGATTATCAGGATTTAACATTGCTGTACAGCACTGCTTCGATGCATGGTGCTTTCAAAAGTGAATAGACATGAGATGAAATCCAGGCCTCACTGAAGTCAATGGGAATCTTGCTGTTGACTGCAGTCACAGCATGAGTTCACCCATGCCCTAACCTCCAGGGGTCTCATTGTTTAGAGCGAGGAAGGAGCTAGGCTGTGTTATTAAATTTTTTTTAAGAATGGAGGAAACAATTGCTCAAAAAGGCCTATATTTTTATGGCTAGTAAATTAGTTTTGCTGCTTTTACAAGGGCACTTGGCTGAGGTATAGTCAAAAGCTGTTTTCAGCACAACGATACATTCTATTATCTCACTGTCAGATCAAGTTGGTGATGGATCTTGGCCAGAGTAAACCATTGATAATGATATCAACTTTATAGACAGTCCTCAAAAGTTTTTGGAGGATTTCTGCCTGGCCCTGGCATTTTTCTATACAGAAGAGGCAACCATATATTTTCAGTATAAATATCTTTGCTTTTCGATTCTGTTGGTATCCACATATGAGAGAGAGAGAGAGAGAGAGAGAGAGAACATTGTGTATCCTATAAAACCTGATGTATAACCACTCACTCACAGAATAGGAATTGTATTTTATGAAATTTAAAGGTGTTTTACACAGGAAAAAAAATCTATTGCTTATGAAAGCAACAGGCACCACCATTTCTCTTTCTGCTCTTGCTCTATGCACTCAGTTCTTTTCCACTTTCTGAACTCATTTTGAGAATGTTTCTGCTTGACTATAGCCCTTCTAATCTAGGGTTTGTCTTCACTGACAAAAGGGTAAATTCTGAATTTGAATAATCTGGGTCAAAGTCTATTGAAAATAAAATGGTTTGTAGTTTTCTCATGACTTAGCAGGTCAAGTTAAAAACTGGAATCCCCCAGGGTTTACTTTTTCCAATAATTAATTACCTTCACCATTTAAAGTGTGCCGCTTACTCCTAGTCTCATTCTGTCTAGCTTCATATTTAAACCTCTGAATATTATTGTACGTCGGTCTGCTACATTAAAGGCCCAGGTTCTGGCAGAAATATCTCCCCATGCAGGTAATTGTAGACCATGTTCAAAATCAATTTTTAACCCTTCTCTTGAATTAAACTAAGTAGTGTTTCTCAAGTCTCTCTCTTCCAGACCTCAATTCATCCTGTAGCTCTTTTCTGAACTAATTCTACTTTTTTGACAACCTCTTTGAAGTGTGGGTGGACACCAGAAGTGGATCCAGAATTCAAGTAATGGTCTCATTAATGCCATCTGCAGAGATAATAAATACCACCTCCCTTTTCCTTAATATCCCCTGCTTATGTATGCAAGGATTACGTACACTCTTAGCTACAGCACTGTCCTGGGAGTTCATGGTAAACAAACGTCTTCCTCCATTACTCCTACGTTCCTTTCTATGTCACTGCTTTGCAGGGTGCATGTCCCTCATCTTATAAATGTGACCTTTGTTCTTAGAAGTGTGACCTTGCATGTGGCTGTATTAAAATGCAAAGACAGAGTGGTATCTATAACTGACTTATCACTATTGTTATTCACCAAATCAGTTTTTGTTTCATATGCGGATTTTATCAGTGATATTTTAGATTTTCTTCTATCGTTAATAAAGATAATTAATATTACCAAACAGTTTCCTGCTGGACTGCATTGAAATCCTCCCCCCACCCCCACTGGATGATTTTCCTCCATTCACGATTACTTTTTTGTGATCTATCAGTTAACTGGTTTTTTAATTCATTTAACATGGGTAATATTGTTTTTGTACGGTGCTAATTTTTTTAACAGAATGTCATGTGGGATTAAGTCAAACGCCTTACAGAAAGCTAAGCATATTATGTCAGTTACCTCTTGCAATCAAAGGCCGATCTCATTAAAAAGAAATGAAGTTTGACGAGAACAAAACTTATTGAAACCATACTTGTCATCTCCCTGCTAAAGCAGAAGCAACAGAATTTTAACATCAAAATAAATCGTGTTCAAAAAAATCTCTCAAGGTTTTTTGTTTGCTTTTTTTAAGGCCTCATGTTGCAAGCTTCATGGGTCTGTCACGCCAGGCATTCACCAATCACTGCATGGGAAGAGCAGGGCTACTGTAGTCTTGTCGCAACAAAAGAAAAAAAAATCACTTGTGGCCTCATTTCATGCAAATGACTTATTAGTGTAACTCATAGCCTGTAGCTGGTTTAGCCCATAACCTTGCCCACTAACCCACATGGCAGGGCTGCTGCCTGTTTACCATAAAGATGAGCTGTGGGATCCCCACCATGAGCGGCTGCTTCTTCAGGGGTGCAGTGGAGTTAGGGCTGAGAGACAAATGCTAGAGTGTCCGCAAGCATGTGCAGCTAGGAATGAGTCCCAGCTATGTAGCTGTACTCTTATTCAGTTAGTGTGCTAAAAAGAGCTGTGTAACTGTGGTAGCACGGGCAGCGCTAGGTGTTGGCATGGGCTAGCCACACTGAGTATGTACCCTGGGGTTCAGACAGGTTTGTTCTCAGACTGACTAAGGGTACATCTATCCTGACAGCAGCAAAATTGCTGCCGTCAGCTTTATCTTCCAGGGGCGATTCAGCAGTGAGTATGAATTCACTGTTCTGCTCAGGAAGTTGTCAAAGCAACTCCAGCCCAGGAGGTGTAGTTGCTGAAAGCCGACCACAAGGCATTTGCGGTCAGGTTTCCCTAAGGTGTAGGGGCTAGTTAGAGAGTCATTGGGAGATATGCAAGGTATTTTACGTACCTTGTATATCTCCCATCGCTTACTGCCAAGAAACATGGCAAGTATAGACTAGGACCAAGCCATTTTACCACTGCCGAAGTTATGGTGGTTAGTTACCCTGCTGTTCAGCCTCACGTCAGCTCTCCTCTAGAAATCATACCCCCTACCTCAGCATGAAGCTGACGGCTAAGGGTAAACCTATATGTGAAGGCATACTCTTGCTTGTGATAATGTCGCTAGTACGGGCTGCAATAATGGTGTGTGTCATGCTAGGCCTGAAAAGGCCAAGCCATCTTTGTAAAATACATGACCTAAGTCTAACCTTTGAAGACATATTATATGGAAATGCAATGTATGAGTAGGCTAGGGCTTTGATATGCATTTGTATCCTTAGTGTTTCTTGATACGATTTACAGGTATCCTGTTAGAGATTAGCAAGGTGAATGAGGTGCTTCCCTATCTGTTACCATTGTTCTATTGGAAGGGGTCAAGAGGGAACATTTACATCTAAATGGACCTTTGATGTACCAATTTAAACTGTCTGTTAATGGCGCTAATGCGGTTAATTACCTGGGGTGCCCCAGAGGTGAAAGTTTTCCTTCAAAGGACAATATGTATTGCTATGCTCCACTTAACAAAGTACCTGGGAACTGTCATCAAAGCCCACATGAAGAATTGACCTGCAAATGCCCACCTTGCTAGCTGCAACTATAAAAGGACATTGGGAACCGAATTCCTTGGTCTCACATCTGTCTAAGCTTCTCAGGGAAAGTTTGGGCTGCAGGATTGAGATCCCAGCCAACACTGGCCTGGAAACTGCCCTGCTAATTCTCATGGGGGAGAATTAGAACAAACTCTACACTTGGATTATTTGGTCTCTACTCCTATAAACTGGATTACTAACAACTGAAGCTGTGAAACAAGGACTTATCTTCATTGGACTCTAAATCATTTGTATGTATGTGATTCACTTTGACCCTATAACATCTCTCATTTTGTTTCTTTGCTTTTTATATTAAACTTCTAGTTGTAGTTACTAAAGGATTAGCTGGCAGCGTGTTAGTTTGGGAAAGATTCAAGCCTATATTGTTCTGTGTAATGTGGCTGACCCCTTGGGGTCAGAAGAACTTATTTCTTTAACAGACCTAGTGGCCAGACTGGGGAACACTAACTGGAATGCAGTAAAGGGTGCTGGCTATGCTATATGGTGGCTTCTTGATACCCATTGTGGGGGATCAGAAGCATTGTTTGTGACTGGTTGGGGGAGTTTATCTCCAGGTAACCCACCAGTGCTGGGAGAATCTGCTCTCCTTTTTGCAGCTTGCCCTGATCTTTGCATATTCAGGTGGTTATCCCAGGAGGCCCGGGTCACAGTGTGGATGTAGTGGACTGGGCTAGCAACCAGAATATCAGTCCACCAGGGAGTTTGAATGTACATTCAGCTACCTAGACTGTGCCAAAGCCCACATTACCACATCTGTGCTACTGTTGCTACCTGCACTAGTTTAGATTATGCTTTTTCATGCCACATACACAGACCATAATATTCCATTGACCAGCACAGCCTGAAACTGGGAGACTCCAAACTCATATTTAAGGAAAGGATGTTCATATCAGAAGGCCGGGGGGCGGGGGGGCTATTACTTAGTTACAAAGGAGTAGCCATGTTTTCAGCAAAACAAACAAGGAGTCCTGTGGCACTTAACAACTAACAAATTTATTTATCACATGAACTTTTGTGGGAGAAAACCCCAGCACACAACCTCAGCCATGGTCTGCACAAACATTCTTGTGAGTCACAACCTGGTTATTGCTCATATAAATTAAGTCCAAAGCGATAGAGTGAGGCTGTATTTGCATATCACTATCATTTGCAACTAATTGGGCCTTCATCCACTTTCCAAGTACGTAACCCGAGAGAGTTTTTAAGCTGAGTTAGAAAAAATGCTGCTTTCAATCTCTCTACGGGCATGCTTGTCCTTAGTAAAGAAACACATGCTGCATTACAATTAGATTTCACTAATTTCTAGTTTGAAGCACAGTAGTAAAAGCTGTAGGTTATAAAGTGTAGAAAGCAGTAAGCATCTGCAGTAGGAAGAAGATGCCAGTAACCAAGGGAAATTTAAAAGTGAACCTCACAGATCCTGAATCATCTTGGGCTATGACTTTGTCAAATCTCATCAGAAAAGCAGAGCTAGGTCTGGTCAGTTCTTAAATAGAAAATATCCAAGGATAATGCCAGGAATGGAGGAAGTGTTTTTGGTTATTTAGGTGAACCTCTTCTCTGAGAATACCAAGCCATCGCCCAACATGATACTAGAGGGCAAGCATTTATTATTGTAATTTATTTCTATTAAAGTAAGGTCAGTTAATCCAATAAAAGATCAGCTAGAGGTAGTGACTGTACAAACATATACATCAATAAGAAGAGTTCTTGCCTCAGAGAGCTTGTGGTTGAGGACTGAGATTAGATTCAAATGGGAGCTGGGGAAATGGGAGGATTTAGCAATGGCAAAATGAACATGACAAAGTGGGATTTTTCTTCCAGGAAAGCTCACGCAATAAATAAATGTCTTAGTCTTTAAGTGCCACAGGAGTCCTTGTTTGTGTTATGTGTATAATAAGCAGTAGTGCACGCTGATCATTTTCCTAGCCATTGCCAGATGCCATCTTTTGTGTGAGTTGTAAAAATAAATAAATAGACATTTAAAAAAGCCTTTCCAACTGTAGATGGGAGTCCAGCCATAAAATAGAAATTTGGATTTTGAATCCCCTGAAAGGCAGAGATAGAATGGCTCAGGAAACCTACGTTCTTATTGTGAATAATTTCAGCCACATTTATGCAGGGCGGTAGGCTCCTGCGGAACAGTTTAGGCTGACAGGCAGTCCTGGTAATTAATCAGAGATGCCATTTAACAGCTCCCAGAAGTAAAGATGTCAGCTCACATAGCCTGTCTAATTTCCAGGCCGATTTACTACATTCTTTCCTCCTAAAAATCTCATCTGGTAGTCCACTACTTTCTGGACTATACTAGTGTTCAGTATTGTGGTACCCTGTTAAACAAGCATCATAGTCCAGTCATCTCAGAAGAGGAAATTATTCCTCTGTGTGTTTGATTACTCATCATATGAAATTTTATTCACTGGATTCGTGATTAAATAACTACAATGGGTGAGATGTTTAACTGGTTTCAGGCAGAAACTAATGAGTCGAACATGGTTGCTGCCTTGGACTGTACTTCAGAATATTTTCAAACTAGAGCTGGTTGTCAATAAGAGAACTTTTTGCAAATATAATCACAAAAAGTTTGTCGCCTTTTTAATAAGATGTTTGAAATCTGGGTGGGGGGTTGGCTACCTTGTCTTAAAACTCATTCCATATTTCTCTCTCTCACTCACACACACACGAGTTGCAAAATTCAGTAATGTATTTGATGAGAGCTTTGTATCAAAACATTCCGTGAGCTGCTAGATTTCCTTTTTTTTGTTCAGGAAGCTGTTCATCACACTACAATAACTGCATCCACTTTTGAAAGAAAGAGGGAGGGGACAACAAAGACACATGATGGTTTCAGATATATTACACATCTGGAATAAATTATATATCTGGAATAAAGGCATTTAAGACAGTGGAGTTACTGCATATGTACAAAGATGCACCTGAATTCAAATCTACACCTAACATTTAGGTTGATGTATCTATATTACTCAAGACTATGAAAAATTTAAAACCCCATGTGCCCCATCAACCACTGAAAGAATTATTCTGGCACCCCAGTTCCCACCTCTCAGAACAGTACTTTAGAGCAGTTTCTGGAAAAACCCCTTTGGCAGGGCAGGGGGCATCTATATATTCAGCAGCAATTACAGACCAAACAACAGAACCGTTAACACAGGCTCATATCCCTGCAACAAACCACACTGCCAACATATTTGCACAAAAGACACTCTTACGGGACCTAATAAAACCAGCTACTCCATCAAAGGCTCAGTCATCTGCGCATCCAGCAATATGATTTATGCCAGCATGTGCCAGAAAGCTCCCCCCCCCACAGCATTTTAGATAGATAGATAGATAGATAGATAGATTAGATATAGGACAAACACAGGACAGTCTCTGCACAAAAGAATAAATGGGCACAAACCTGAAATCAGAAATCATAACAGTCAAAAACTAGTAGGTGAGCACTTCAGGCTTCCTGATCACACCATTGATGATTTGTCAATAGCTGCACTCAAACAGATGAATAACAAACACATCAAGGCTTTGACGAGCAACCAAAGAATTAGAATTCACATGCAATTTGACTAAGTTTCTTCAGGACTAAATAAGGACTTTGGATTCTTTTTTTGCCCCTCTCATTATAACAGGTGATTTAACCTCAGCTTGCTCTCTATCAGCGGTCTCAAACATGTAGCCTGAGGCATTACCTCCTGCGGCCCACAGCAAGAGCTGGAAGCCAGGGGGTCCCAGCCCCTGGCTGGCTTTTCAAGCGGCCCACGTCCCACCAGGTGGGAGCCAGCAACGAGGCTGGGGCCGCCCGCCTTCCACCCAGGTCCTGCCGCTGTCAGCAGTGCTTCCAGGCAAGGACACCGAGGCCATCCCCGCACACAGCTGCATTTCACCAGGCCTCTGGGCCGGACCTCCCCACCGCCAGGGTGGAGCAGCTGACCAGAGGATAGGTGCGTGTAGCCAGGCCTCTTTGACTCGGTGCCAGCCTGCCCCACAAGTCAGGCCCTGCTAGGGCTGGACCCCACTGACAGCACCGCCTCGGCTGGCCAGGGCACTGGTGACATTGCAGGGCCAGCTCCTGGCATGCAGCTGGGAACCAGGCCATGACTGCTTGCCTCGCCTCAGGGGTTGGGGTTGCAAGCAGCCTTTTCTTCTTTCTTTAAAATTTTTATTAAAAAGCTTTCTAAATATTAAATATCAATTAAAAATTCTTACAAATGCAATTAATTAATTAAGTCTATTTACAATCACTTTGAATTCAATTAATTGGTTTTAGTTTAATTTTAATTAAATAAACTGATGACATTGCTGTATGAAAAAGTTTCAGTGATGTGGGCCTCAGGCCACTATCCTAGTCCTCATGCAGAACGCGAGGTGATTTGAGTTTGAGATCCTGGCTCTATAAGCTGTGCCACAGTGGTTGAATCTTAATAACTGCTTTGATTTGCTGTTACAGTGTCACCTGACCCTATGACTTCTACTTCTCTGCATTCATTTTCCTCCTATTCTGTACGTTCTCCCAGCTTCAAAGTGGCTGACGAAGTGGGATTTTCGAACACAAAAGTTTATGTGATAAATAAATTTGTTAGTTTTTAAAGTGCCGCAGGACTCCTTGTTTGTAGTGCTAAACTGGTGTAGCTGTGGTGTAGAGGTATCCTGAAGACAGCATCTCAATCATTGATTTGCAGTTAAGATGGAAAAAACAAAAGGCCTGTTCCCCTATTTCCCACAGTTTTGGAGCATGAAAGAAAAGTAGCAAACTACAGTTCCTTAGCAAGTCATGAGGCTATTACACTCCAATGTACTTCATGTAGCACTATGGATAACGCTCTGCTAACACGTGATATCCACATATGCTTCCCTCGTCTAAGCTGAAAAGTTCCTTGCCAGCTCTAATTACATCAGGCAGAAGGCTGAGCTGTAAAACATTCATCTCTCACTAGAATTAAGTCTGGGCATGGATATACGGTGAAAAATGAATGATGCCTGAGGTAAGTAGAAGACTTGAAAGCCCTTTATGAAGAAGGATGGTGCTATATAGTTGATACTGTGAATGAAATTTGCTTTTTTATTTCTGGCCCCTTTGAGACATTAATTCTTTCTATATCATCCCTTACTGACATTGTCCTGAGAAGAACCGCATATTAATAGGGTCAAAGGATTTTGTGAGCTTTTATTGAGAGCTAAATCAATCAACTGTCTCAAACTCTGAAAGTGCTTCATGTGACCATCTCAAAACTAAACTAAAAGAACAATTGATCACTATTTTCCCCAGTAGATTGTGAAGCTGCTTTGATTTAGGTCTTTTGAGGGTTCTGTTCTCCTTGTCTCCAGTTATTTATTACGACTGCCTGGTAGGGTGTTCTTTGTCCTGCAAGTCGCATGCTCTGGGCAAATACAGCTGGACGTAGCCCATTGATGGAGCAGCTGCGCTGATGCAAGCATGCTAGTAGGTCCTGACTTTGGTCCAGGACTGGGAGACAGAAGCTGCTGTTTAGAGCCCTAGTACAGACACATACGGGCATGGCCACTCCTACTGGCATGAGTCTGTTGTGTGATCCTTTCTGTGGATGGGCTAGAGGTGCTGCTCCTGCAGTCAATGGGAGTGGAGCATACTCAGCACTCCCTGGAGATGCTGAGCACCTTTGCGTGTCTGGACCACAAAAAGGATAAAGCCCATTACAAACAAAAGGCAAGGACAAAATGGCCTGGCCAGCCTGACTAGAGCTGATATGAGCAGTGAGTCATGCAGCTGGGAAGGCCTCCCAATGAATTACGTCTGGGTGTCCCCTACCATAAAGCAACTTATTCCATTTGGCTCTTAGCCCTCAGACTCAATCTGTTATCAAACCATAGGGGAAATATTACCACAAGGCAGTAACATGGAATGATTCAATGCAAGGCAGTTGACAGCTGTAAGTAAACAGCTAGAAAATACAATCTTTTCGCAACATGGGAAAATTGAAGGTTCCCACCACTTTTTTCCCTCTTCTATGAGTGCTAGCAAAGTACAGAGGTTAGCCTAGAAGCATTCCCTTATGATGTTTTTTGATCAGTCAGCACCAGCAGCCAAGTCGAATCAATTTATCAGTTCCAGAGGGGTGTCTGTGTACAGCAAAAACAAAAGTCTTGTGGCACCTTAAAGACAAGCAACTCTCTTTAGGCATAAGCGTTCATGGGCTCCAACTCACTGCATCAGCTGCATGAAAATTTATCAGTGTACATGTTGCCCTTTCTCATCATACTCATTTTTAAAGCAAGTCTAGGAGATGCAGAGGGACTAGTGCGCGCGCGCGCGCGCGCACACACACACACACACACACACACACACTGTTCTCATTAAAATTACTAGGTAGACAAAAGTGTTGACTAGTGAATAGAGCACATGCTTGTGAGCAAGGAGATTTGGGTTTTGTTTCAGATTCTTTCACAGACCTCCTGTGGGATCTTTGCTAAGGTACTGGTCTTCTCTTCACTTTTGGCCTCTTGCCTAACCAGAAGGTAAACTCTGGCTGGCCAGTGTCCACCATAGTGGAATAGAGCTCATTTGAGAGCACTGAGTGCTGCATACTACTAGCCATACTCTTACATGATTTTCTGACACATCACAAAGCCATCTTTAGGCTAGCTGAATCTGTAGTTAAGGCATAGTAGGGGGCTCTAAGTCGGGCGCTAAGACAGACACAGCAAGTCATTGAACTGAACTTTCAACTGGTATTACTGTGTGGCTTTTATGGAGCGCTGTTGCTGTTACCATAAATTAAGATTTGTAAAGCTCTCTGCATTGTTATTCTTCAGCTTGCCTCTAAATGTGACCCTGCTAACTTTGCACCATTAGCTAAAAGGGCTCCAGAAGGAATAAACACAAAATAAGATACATGAAAAGTCAGCAAGTGGAATCAAATGGCATCTTCACACAGATGTTTCTGAGCATTGGGCTGCCTCAATAACGGTCCCAAAGGCAGGATTGTGGAGAAAAGTGAGAAAAACACCTCGCCCCAAAATAATGCCTAGCCGCTTTTTTGTGGGGTGGCACAAAGACATTTTAGTGTCTACATTTAGTGTTGCAGTGTACTCCAGCTTAAAATAAATTGGGCCTGTAAAATTTCCACCCAGAACATTTGGAGGCACAGGAAGAGACCTATACTTTCATGGTGTTACCCACGTCACCTCAAATAAATAGAGGTCTAAATAAACTTAAGTAAGCCTGGAGGCCTGATTCATAGAGCCCTGTCTGGATACAAATAGGTGGATCTATACCTGCTCCATATCCACAAGAAACTGTCTGCTGATATCCTCATTGTGTTCGTGGATGCAAATATAATGCAGCTACACATGGATATTCATGTAATTGGTGGGCTCTAGCTCTGCACAGATAAAAATTTAAGGGCAACGAGCTACTGAATGTGATGGACCATACCAGGCAATTTCCAGCTGTATCCACAAGAAGTGGTCCAGAGATATCTGCATCAGATCTGCAGACACACCTATCCGTGAATATAATGAGGATATCTGTGGATTTGCAGGGCTTTACTGATTTACTGTAGTCTGGGGGTGCCTGGGCATGGTGGAAAAGCCTCTAACTCATTCTGCTGCAAAATAGTGCCTAGTCCATAGGCAGACCCAGATTAACGCAGGAACTATAGGGGCTGAACCTCCAAGCCCCACACTGAATCCCCAGGCCCTGTGCGCCCTTCCTGCTGCCCCACTCAGCCCCAGCAGGGCTTAGGGGAGTCTCTGGGAGGGCCCCTGCTAGTGCAGGAAGGGACGGGGTCCTGAGCCAGAGGCCAGACTCTGCACTCCTGTCTGCCACTGGGCCGGTTGGTTTACCTATGGTGGGGGTGGGGACAAGCAGGCACATAGTGTGGGCTCTGGTGTGGGGCCACACCACATGCTGGCGTGTCCTGGCCCCAGAGGCAGACCAGCCAGACCAGGGTTAGGATGGAAGTGGTGGGAAAGCGGGTTGAAGTGGTGGAGCAGTCTGGGGCCCCAAGGCCTTTTAATACAGTTCTGACCATAGGGTGAGGGCACTCAAAGATGGTCAGATGTGGTGCTAGCTTTGTGTCTCCTTTGTGTACCATTGGCTATGGAAACTGCCATCACTTAGTCTGCAGCTGTGCCCGTCTCTGGCTCAGGGCAGCCAGTGACATGGCAACAGACAGAATATGTAGTGCTGTGTTTTCCCAAATTAATGCCATGCTGCTTCCCCTCCTAATACAGTTTGCCTTGTTCTGATCACAGACTCAGTGTGTTTGTGGAAGCATTGGCTGGTGAAGGTGTCCAAAAGAGGAAGGTAGTTTCTGGGCTGGGAGCTGAGTCTGTATGTTTCTTAATTTTAATAGGCATCTCTGGATGATTGACCCTGCCCCTTCTTTCTGTTGATAACACATGGCAAAAGAGTTATAGCAGGGGGTGGCCAAACTTATGGAACTCAAGAGCCACACAAGTTGATTATTAAACCTTCAAGAGCTGCACTGAGGCATATAGCCATATACTTTTACCTACTAAATTGATTTGCTGACGTTCTTCCGAGACCCCCACTTTTTCACTTAAGAGCCACATGTGGCTCCTGAGCCACAGTTTGGCCAAGCCTGAGTTATAGCCATATGCTGAGGACTGAAGCTGGCCTGTCTCCGCAAACACAACCATTTTTTTCACCCACAGCTTACTCTGTTTTCATAGGGTTCAGCTCAGAGACAGGTGCTCAATGACTAATGAAGTGAGAGGCTCTTTGAGGACTGTAGACCATCTATAGCGAAATCTTAATAATGAGCAGGGAGATCTTGGAGTGGAGGCTGAAATGAACTCCTACCCTACTCTCACATCCCATGGTGTGAGGAACAATTTTCACCCAGACTGGAATTTGCAGAGGTGGCTCATAGGAAGACTCATGAGCTAGGGCACTGTGTAGAGTCAGAAAGAAGGGAGCTGAAGGCAAAGATGGGGATTTCAGCCGCTGGGTAATCAAGAAGGTTGCATACATAACCATTGCTGTGAGGATCGCAATTGGCATGTTTTCAGACACAATAGAGGCAGAAGAAAATTTTAAGGTTTAATATAGTGCTAAGCTTATGGTAAAAGTGTAGAATATTATACATCTCTATGGATGTCAGTGGGTTTCCTCATTAAAATAGCTCACAATTCCTCATATGCATTTTAGTACACAGAAATGTAAGGGACTCTCTGACTGTCTCCTATGATGAAATAAAAAAGGAGTCTAGTGTCATTTTTAAAGACTAGCGCATTCATTTATCGCATGAGCTTTTGTGGGAGAAAAATCCCACTTCATCAGATACTTGATCTGTACTCTTTCTCTTCAAACATCTGCTGAAGTGGGATTTTCTCCTACAAAAGCTAATAGCCAACAAATAAATTTGTTAGTCTTAAAAAAATGCCACTAGACTCCTTGTTTAGTTTGCTGAACTAGACAAATACAACTGCTACTTTGTAACCTATGGCAAAATAAATGCCTTCAAAGCAGAAGTAAGGTATGTGAGAGTTTAACACAAATGCAGACATCCCCCAAACACTGAGAGACTCACAGGGAATAAGATGCTTCATTCATGTCTGTGTCTTAGCATTTGATACAGAGGCCGCTAGGATTGTAGCATCTCTGCCTATAGAGCTGTAGTAACATCTGACTTTGCCCCTTGCTGTGCAAGAGCGGGTGAAACTGACATTGTACACTGTAAAAATTTCTTTTGTTCAGGTGGAGTTTGGCACCAGTGACTTCCCACTTGAGACTCCTGCTACAGCAACTCTAAAGCAGGCCTAAGTAAAATTCCATTGACTGGCTTCGGTTCCTGCCTCAACCCACCATCATCTGCCTAATGACAAGGCCTGCAACTGACTCCTCTGCAGATAACATCAATCTAGGTGTAGAGCAGGTGTCATGTGGGCAGGCAGACCCACTGGTCAGAGCAGGCATCAGAGAGAGCATCCGAGGCCAGGAATTAGAGCTGAAGGTCAGAACCTGGTTACTTGGAATGAGGCGGTGGCAGGGTTGGGCAGAAATGCCATCACAGCTTCAGGCAGATGCTTCGAGCAGCTCCTCCTGGGCTGACTGTCCAGTCTGCTGCCTCTTCCAACCAATCAGACAACCTCCTACAGCAGAGGTTCTCAACCCCATCACCACTGTGACACAGCTGGGCTGTTTCCCAGCTGTGCACAACACACCGTGCCGCTGCTCCCCCACCCCTGAAGCACTATTCCAGTGAAAGGAATTTTTCAGCAGTTGGAGGCTCGACTGGTAGCCCCTGAGGCCATGAACCAACTGATTCAGCAGTGGCTCTCGCAGGGAGTTCCTGCAGCTGCAGCTCTTAGAGGGCCAGCAGAGTAAAATCAGTCTGCTGTCACAGCGCTCCTCTGGCTGGTGGCAGCAAACTGATTTCACATGACACACTCTGCAAACTGATTTCTGTGACACACGTTGGTGTCAAGACACAGTGCTGAGAATCACTGTACTACAGGACAGCTGCTCTTGTTAGGTAGCTCCACAAATTGGCTCTGTTGCCAGCCCTGAGTCCTGACACCAGTGTATGTCACTGGCTCTGTTGCCACATCTGAGGAGGGGCATTTATTCAGACTTACTTTATGTGGTCATTATCTCTAATCTGGGCATAACTGCATCCAAGTGTCAGCACTAGGCTGCAGTCATCTTAATTAGCACTATTAGTTTAGCTGACTCAAAGGAACTAAAGGACATCTTTCTCACTAGCATACAATGTGTTTATTTCTTTATGCAAAGCTGTTCTCCCTGCAGACACTCTCATGTGATATTTTCATTCACTTCTGTGTCTTTATCCCTTAACCAAAAAAAAAAAAATTAGCTCGACTAACAGCGCAGTCTAGATGGGATAGAGTGCTAGCCCTTCAGTGCAGTGGTTCCCAAAATTTTCTTTGCCAGGGCACATCTTGCTACCTTTAATTAATTTGAGGCACACCACTATATAGTTTCCAAATGAACTCATGAATATTCATGAGCCAATGAGCCAATCCAGAGCTCTTCGAGTGGTTTTTCAAACAATTTTGTGGCGCAACTGACATCACACCTTTGTGCCGTGGCACACTGGTTGGGAAACACTGGGATAGAGGCTTCCTATGTTAAACTTTTAATTATAATTTGCAGTTCAATCACACATTTAAGTCCCTAGCTGAATATTAAACTATTTAGTCAGAGTATTGGCAAACAAATTAAATTCATGTGCAGGGCTTGGCTGGGATGTTTTTTTGACCCGTGATATGTATTAGGAATAATAAATCACTATGCTTTTTTGTTTGGCTGCAGCTTGCTGTGATCTACTGGTGTACAAGGCAAACAAAGTTTTCAATATCAGATCAAAATAGCCACATAAAAAGCGTGGTCTTTTGGACTGCCTAGACTCTGGTAATAGGAATGTGAGAAGACGAATTGCTTGAAACAGGAAGATGTTAATATCATTGCCCATCTGTAGTTGTTTTCATCCCACACATTTTTATAGTGTGAGCCTGAGCTGACCACCAATGTCCCTATTCATCACCTGCGGTGGTCCTAGTCTCTTTTCTTTCTGTTGCGCTATCCTTAGTGCTTGTGCCTAACACAATAAGACCTGGCAGTCAAGCACAAGAATTCGTAGAGCATTTTTTAAGTTGACTGAGGCACGGGTGTGCACAAAGAAGTCAGTCTTACATTGTGAAAGGGAATGTGATGATAAAATGTGTCCTGGCTCTGGTAGCTGAGGATTCCATAGGTGGTGGCCTTCCACTCAGGCCATCCAACGTAGGACACAGGCACTTTGAGTCTTTGGTGACCACTCAGTGAGAGGTGATGCCAAATACTCTGCAGCTGGAGGCCCATGCAGAACTGTGGTTCCAGATGTTGGATCGTCATCACCATCAGCAGCCAGCCACGCACAGACCAATGGTCAGCAAACATCGGGAGTGCCACTGGCCCAGAAGGAAGCCCCAGGGTTCAGGCGCTGAGACTTGGGGCTTGCACACTGCTGCTGCAGCCACTGCCACGGGAGGCTCAGCAGCAGACCTGGGAGTTGGGTGCTGGGACTCGGGGCTCAAGCCCCATAAGCCTGGAAAACATCAATGCATATTTGACTGGTATTATTATTTTTTTGCCTGACCCTCATCCCCGCTTAATTTCTCCCTTTCATTAGTGTTTCTGGCTGCACATCAGCACATTTAAAAGGTCCTGCACCCATTTCACAAGAGCTCTTCAGACCTATCACTGGGCTGAGCTGTCAAGATGGCTACGGCAATCTCATGCATTCAAACTAATTATGTACTCAGAAGATTTAACTTTAACACATCTTCCAGCTTTGCATAGGTCCATGGTGGCCTTTGTGAAGCTGAGCACACAAATGCTTTGGAGCAGTTTCGGATAGTATGTTAAAATACTTCACCTCAAAGGCACTCCTATGCAGCCTTAAAACTGGCTGGAACATTCACCGTGTCAGAAAATACAAATACAACATGTATTGTTCCCTGAAAGTGCTGTCTGACTGGCTAACAAGCCATCAAGCCACACTCTGCAGAAGAACAAAGGATTATTGTTGTCTGGAGCAAATAGAAAATACTAGTATGTATAAAGGTCAAGACCTTTCAACATTATGGGGATCAATTACTCGGGGGGGGGGTCTCCTTGTCATACACTGTGCTGCGTCATGACTAGCAGGGACATGAGTGAGCCACTGGCAGACACTTATACAGTTCAAGATACAGAAGCGGGTATGCAAATAGCACCGTTTCCTTTGTAACTAGTTTACTGTGTTAGAAAGACTTTCTTCGCCCCCCCCCCCCCCATGGGTGTGCACAGGAATTTAAATTTACAGACTCAAGGCCCGGCAGCTTGCTCTCCACTCCCCGCCACTGTGGCCTCAGGGCCAGAGGATTTCTGAGCCCTCTAACTTATTGTGGAGGCTTGTACCTCTCCTGGCCCCCATGCACACCTCTGATGGTCTTGTAGTTAACATAGTACTGGCCACATAAGAGCTGGGTTCAGTGCTTGGCTGTAGCATAGACTTCCTTTATGACTTTGAAGCAGTCATTTAGCCTTTTTATGCCTCACTGGTCCCATCTGTAAAATGGGAATAGCATCATTGTACTAATCATTCCCCTGTCTAGCATCCTGAAAAAATGCAGGGGCAGGGGGGCAAAAGGAAGCAAACACTGGTGTTGCTGTGCTTGATTTGTTTGGAAAGTGCTTTACAAGCCTTAGATTTAATGAACTAAGGATGTAATTACAGCCAGATACTCAGGGGGAGGAAAGTGGCATCGCTCCACTGGTGTAAGGGAAATGGCACTAATTTACACCAGCTAAGGGGCTGACTCATAAACTGGTAGCATTTAAACACCAACCACTAATGTACTGCAACATAATAGAGTCCTCAAGCGTGTGAAGTGCCACTGACAATTATAGTGACATTATCCTCAGCACCACCAATTTCAAGACCAGGGCCAGACCTAGGAGTTTTGGCACTGGGTGCAAGCAGCCCCAGATGTGCCCTACTCCAACCCAGGCCTGATCCAGCCTGGGGCCCGATCCATACGTAGCTGCTGTCAGCAAGCGGCAGGGAGCCAGATCTGGCCCCAGAAGAGTATGGGAGGGGTGACGCAGGATTACTCTGCGCCCCACTGGTGCTGCTGCCCATCCTTCTCTGCCTCCCCCCACAAGGTAGCCAAGCCCTCACCTCACTAAGCACCACCCCACAGGAAGCTTGGCTCCCCTGCCTGTCCTAGACCATCTAGAGGCTGCCTGGGGAGCCCCTGCCCACCCAGCCCCTCCCTGTGCTGGCCCATCCCTGCCTGGCTTCACTCCCTGGTGTGCCACTGCCAGCGCCAAGCCGTAGCCACCCAGTGACTCCTCCACCCTGGGGCCATGCCTGTCACCTAGGTGCTTTGGATGTAGCCTGTCATGTTTGTCCCCGGCCCTGGGAACTTTCCGCCACTCCTGAGCTCAGCATCGGCTTTTCACCAGCTGGGGGAGCAACCCAGTTTCCAGCTGGCAGCATCACCTTATCGGGTATCATCCGCCTCTCCCAGTCTCTGCTTAGTCTCCTCCAGCTGGGAGGCAGTGGGGAGCCTGAACAGCCCCACAGAGCTGGGTCAAGAAGCCACCTCCCTTCCCCGAACCCAGGACGAATGCTGCTCACCCAGCCCTGCTCCTTGCCAGGATCTCCCACTTGGGTCCCACAGGAGGTGGCCTCTGGCCAGAGACTCCTGGTGCATGAGGGGTGGGAACTGATGGGTCAAAGAGCCGTGGGGCAGGTGCTGGTCAGGGATGGATCTGGCTGGAGGGAGACAGGCCTGGGATGTCTCCGGTGCAAAGGCCGGACACGGAGCCAGTTTTCTGGCAACGCTGCCGTGCCGTGCTATATGGGGGGGGGGGGGGGGGAAGCGGGCGTCTGTTTGTGGTGAGGGCAGGTGGGGCCCAGGCACACCCCCCCCCCCAACAGTTCAGCCCTTAGAAATCAGCCGCACACCCGCTGAAGAGCCTCACGAGGCCCCTAGCAACATCGTGAAATGCCAGGCTGGGGAGGGAGCTTGTCCCTGTCCCACCCCCTCCTTGAGCATGCATCTGAGCATGCTCAGGGCAGGGCAGGGGATTTTAAACTCCCGCAGCCCCAGTCCCAGCCTGGTGCCTAGAGAGAAATGTGCCTCTGCTGCCAGCCGTGTAGCACATTTTAAAATTCGGCATCTGGGGCTTTGCCCTGTTCATCCCACCCTAGTTACAGCCCTGTTCAAAAAGAGCAAGGAGTCTTGTGGCATTTAAAGACTAACAGACTTATTTAGCATGTGCACTTTTGTGGCTGTCTGATGAAGTGGGATTTTTCTCCCACGAAAGCACATGCGATAAATAAATCTGTTAGTCTTTAAGTGCCACAAGACCCCTTGCTTTTTTTGCTTTACTAGACTAACACAGCTGCCCCTTGGCAAGATGCAAAGCCCTGTTCAAGACCTTCGCGGGTTTCTCTTGTCTGCCATTAGGGGCTAACAAAAATTGGAGAAGCCCTTTTATCATCATATGTGTGAGAGGCTCCAGAGAGACTGAGCCACCAGCACAGTGATTTAGCCGCATGGCCAAACACAGAATTTTCCATTTACTCCTGTTTTATGGACTCCTGTTGTGTAGGAGGATGAGCTAATGGTTATTTTCCTCAGTATGATCTCTGGTTCCATCTTAAATGCTATGACAGTGATTTGAGAAAATCAAATTAACCTAAACCACTTTTTTCTTTTGAGGAAAGAATATTGGTAAGTGTCTTCTCTTGTTGTAGGATTATTGTGACTAGAAAAAATTCTTACCATTCCTACTGAGCAGGCTCCTTTTACTATGCATTTTACATCCTTCAAAAAAAAAATGCTGGGTGATTGACATTCAAGGTTGGTATTTTAGTTCCATAGATTTTTTTTTTCCCCAATGATTTCTAACTTGAAAGTGTGCACCTGCTGACTGGTTTTTCTATATATATGTATGTATAAAGCACATAATTAAATAAATCAAATTTCCATAGGACTGACTTATGCAAGACTGACATCTATTGCTAGGAAATGAAATAGCAGCTGGCATTTTCTAACATATGCCTGGTCTGCAGCTGCTACCATTGCAATTCAGCAAAACGAAACAAAAAAAAGGCATCCTGTGGCACTTAAAGTCTAACAAATTTATTTACTACATAAGATTTCGTGAGAGAAAAATCCCACTTTTTCAGATGCTTTGAAGCTGGAGGATCTTACAGAATGGGAAGAAATAAATACAGGGACGTGTGAGTCATGGGAACAGATCACACTGTAACAGCAAATCAAAGCAGTTGTTAAGATTCAAACACTGAGAACAGCATTTCGAAGTACCTGTCTGCAGAGCCTATAACAACTTCCTTCTGAGACTTAAATACAAGTAGAGATAATTGTTATATAATGCAAAGGTAAGATTTAAAAAAATGGGCTGTGATCATACTAGTTAAAAGGAATATTTCCCAGAGAACTAAACAGACCAGAATGAGTCTGTGTGACAGTGTGTGCATCCCTATATTCACCCCTTTTACCACAGCTAGTGTGGATTTTGTACAAAGTAGGTCTTGTGAGGGATCATTTGAAAACTCACAATTTGCTGATCATTATTGTCCTGGTTAAATGTGTGGCAGCATTGTATGTAACGTTATAGGCTTGTACTGTATGACAATACTGACACATGTTCCAAGATGAGAAAAGCAGGCACAAACCAGTTCCCCAGAGACAAAAGGCAAACTAATGCCTCAGCTAAGTGTCAATAAAAGCCAATGGCCAGCCACCTAGTTAAGCATCAATTTTTTGGAAGGCAAAAGGGCAGCAAGAGGGGAAATGTACACTTTTGGCAAAGAACCAGCTGAGTGTCCTGGCTCTACCGATCTTCTGAACCTCAGCCACATGTGATTTTCAAAGACAACTATAGCAAAGGGGAACAGAAGCCATAAAATATTCTTCTCTTTCTCTCTGCCTATGACATCAACAAAACCAATGAAATAAACATTGAACTGGGGAGGAATTTAATTGGCTTGAAAGTAAAAGGAATTCAGCAAGTAAGACTGCATGTGGTGAGAGAAATGCTTGATTCATTTAATTTAGATTAGAAATTGAGTTTTACCTTTTATTTTCTTGTAAGTGGATCTGTATCTTATGTCTCATTACTTAAAAATCTACCTTTCTGGCATTAATAAATTTGTTTTAGCTAAGCTGGTGTGGTTGGTTAAAGTGTTTGGAAAATGCTAGTTGAGATAGCAAGGTTTATGCATATCATTCGTCTATGAATGAACTGACAGACTTTCTATGTGCTTGTATTGGCCAAGAGACTGCAGGGCAGTACAGAATGCACATTTTGGGACGGGGGGCGACTGGGCACCTTGCTGATGGTGTTCTGCAGCATAAGGTTGGGTAGCTGGCTGTATTGCTCATACAGTATAGCTGGGAGTGATTTGCAGCATGATGGAGGCTGTTGTGAGCAGACCAGAGGTGGTTGCTATCCCAGCAAAAGCATTGTAAAGGGTACCGCAGAGTGGAGAATTGAGAAGACGCAGCTGTTCATCAGTTCAGAGGACATGCAGGGTAATGGCACACCAGGACTGCTTTCCACATGTGATTACTGCTCCAGTATGTGCACTAGCGTAAGTCCTGCTCCAAGAGGGCTATCTGGGGCCTGGTTATCCACTGCCTTGCATCATGTGTGGGCATTTACAACTGTGAAAAGTGGGGATGAAATGCTCTAAATCAGATATGTGGTTATTTTTACACTTGTGATCCACAGTGGCAAATGTCTCTAAGGCAGTAACCTGGGCTTTAAATAATCCTAGGAAAGAACTTGAAGGTAGCAATGGACCAATAAGGCTGGGTTTTGATTTTATTAGAACTACTTGATTTGACAAAATTGAAACTGGGGAGGGTTCAGATCCAGATTCCAGTTTATACTCACTCTGACGAGGGAGGGAGAGGTGTTGGAGGGGGTTAAGGCAGCCATTCCTGCTTCAATCCACTTCTGATATGGAGTTTCATTAAACCAGGGATAGGTCAGATCTGCATTATGTTGTAGGAGAAAAAACCATCACACTTCTCAGGGTCTTGTTTTGATCCCTCTCTAAAAGTAACTCTCTTATCATTGCAAGTGCCAAAGTGGGTTGGAGCCCACAAAAGGCTTATGCCCGAAGAAATCTGTTAGTCTGTAAGGTGTCATAGGACTCTTGTTTTTTCTCTTTTCAGAAACAACAAAAGTCCTGTGGCACCTTAAAGACTAACACATTTCTTAAAGACTAAAAATTTTGTCAGGCATAAGCTTTTGTGGGCTGCAACCCACTTCATCAGATGCATCAAAGAAATGTGTTAGTCTTTAAGGTGCCACAGGACATTCATTGTTTTTGCTGTACATAGTCTAACACAGCTACCTTTCTGGAACTTCTCTTTTCAGTGTGGCAAGATGGACGACCTTCTCAGAAACTTGTTGGCACAGTATTTTCCTACTTCTGCTACACTTCCAGTCCAATGGGATGAACTCATTAAGCTGTTTACACTTGCTATATTTAATCTCTGTAGTGAATTAGTTGGCTTGCAGAGAGTAAGGCAATTTATGAACCACTTCAAGTATAGAGTGGCATGCACTGTTAATTGGAAATTCCACTTATGTAGGGTGGGAGATCAGGCCCCGGGACATCTGTGAGTGCTGCAGGAGTTGATTACAGTGCCACTGGCCATGATCTTTGAAAACTAGTGGCAATCAGAGGAGGCCCTGGATAATTTGAAAAAGGCAAATAGAGTGTCCATCTTTAAAAAAAAAAAAGGAAGAAGAAGAATCTACAGCCCCTACCTCAGTCCCCAGAAAAAAATCATGGCCAAGGGCCTCAAGGAATGAATTTAGAAGCACTTGAATGAGAGGAAGGTGCTTGGGACCAGTCAACATGAATTTACCAAGGGCAAGTCATTCCTGACCAACCTGATTGCATGCTATGATGAGATGACTGGAGCTCTGGAAAGTGGTGGACATGATGTAGCATTTTGATGTGGTCTCCCATAGAATTCTTGCAAGCAAGTTAAAGAAATATGGATTGGACAAATGGATTATAAGGTGGCTTGACAGCTGGCTGGCTCATTGGCAGGGGCACTGCTGCCCCCTCAAAATTTTCAGGCACATCATCCCCCCCCGACAGCAGTGTCAGCAGATCAAGGGAAGGGATTTTCCTCTCTTCAGCTCTGGTGAGGCACATCTGGGGTACTGTGTCCAGTTTTGGGGCCACCCCACTGCAGAAAGTATGTGGACAAATTGGAGAGAATCCAGTGGAGGGCAATGAAAATGATTAGGGGGCTTGGGCACATGACTTATGAGAGGTTGAACGAATTGGACTTATTTATTCTGCAGAAAAGAGCGAGGAAGGATTTGACAGCAGCCTTCACCTACCTGAAAGGGGGTTCCAGGGAGGATGAAGCTAGGATGGTCTCAGTGGTAGCAGATGACAGAAGTAGGAGCAATCGTCTCAAGTGGCAATGCAGGAGGCCACTGCTAGATGTTAGTAAAATCTCTTTCCCTAGGAGGTGATGAAGCACTTAAATGGTTACCTAGGGGTGGTGGAAGCTCCAGCCTTAGAAGATTTTAAGGTGCAGTTTAACAAAGCCCTGGCTGTGATGATTTAGTTGCAGGTTAGGCCTCCTTTGAGCAGAGGGGTCAGATTAGAAGACCACCTGAGGCCTTTTCCAACCTTCATCTTCAATGGTGATTCTATGAGCCTGTGAAGTAGACTGTACTATACTAAATTGAAAAACTGTATTTGTTGTCTCAAAATAATAAAGAAAAATTAACATGTTTAATTTAGCACTTGCTGTTACTCAGACGCTAGGACTTAAGTAGTGGCTAGCTCAAATTGTGACAAAAATGGAGTCTAGTTTTACCTTGGAGATTCCTTTTTCCCAAAGTCTCTCATTTCCCTGTCAAACCCTTTAGTCTTTGCCTGCTTGTATGGTGCACTTACCCTGCAGATTTCATTACTAAGAGACACAGGGGGCAGTGGGACAAGAGCACAATTGGTTCTTGTGGGAAACAGCTGAATCCCCTTTCTTCCAACGTCTGTGGAGGACAGATTTGTAGATGGCATAAATTACATTGGTTTTACTAGAGCTCTCACAACTTACACCTGCTGAGGCTCTACTAGTGTATGCTGTTCCCTTCTCTCCTTGATGGGCTACCAGCCCTTTGGGCAACAATCCAAGAGTAAGCCAGTTGGTTGTAGCCAAAGCTTCATCTGTACCAGGAGTATCCAACCTTTTTGGATGAGGGGGTCACATTGCAATTCTTCTCTCGCTTTGGGGGGTGTGGGTCAGTGAGCAAATTTTTGGCTAGACAAGGCACAGAAATTCATCTTATTAATAAAATTTAAACAGTCAAAAATAAGCACCAGCTTACAAATTCAGTTTGGTTCTGTAAAAGCAAGGCTGGCAAGGAAGAGAAGAGCTGATAGGGCAGGAGTGGCCATGCAGGATAATAGGGAAGAGTGTTAGGGAGCAAGGTGGGAGGGGGGTGCAGGGCAGCAAGAAAGGGGAGGTCGGGGTGGCCATGTGCGGTGGCAGGGGAGAAGAAGGGGTGTGTGGCAAGAGTGGCAAGAAAGGGCAGTGGATGTGTAGCTGGCAGGGGAGTGTGACAGGGAAGGAGGAGCGTGGAGAGCAGGGCAGGGGTGGCAAGAGAGGGGAGGGGAGCATGGCATGGCATGGTAAGGCAGGAGGAAAGTGGCAAGGGAAGAGGTGGGCAGTGGCTCTAAGGGCCAGATAAAAGCCCTTGGTGGGCCAGATTCTGGCTCTTGGGCTGCAGGTTGGACAAGCCTAATCTATACCTACCTTTGGCATTCTCATTATCACACTGAAACAGCCTGTCTAACCATATCTGCAGGGCTCAGGCTTTCCTCTGTGCGCACACAGCATCAGGAACTGGCAGAAAACTTGGCGTCTTTTAAACTGAAGTGTGTTTTTCCCCCCCACTGAAAATTCTTCATTTCACTTTAATTGTGATACTAGACAATGCTGCCTTAGGCATGACATGAGACTAAGTATGACATAATGATACATCTTCCTGTCTTGATTCATTTGAGAGTCCACTATCTCATTTACTCTTACCACCTCACGGCCACAAATGTTGCCCCATTGGCATATATCAAACCTATTAGAATTCCATGAAGACCAGCCTCCTGCCCCAATTTAGAAGCCTTCCCTATCTCTCTCGTCTTGTTTGTCTGCTAGCTAAGACTGGAGGGGCAGCAGACCATCTTGTACAATACCATGAACTCTGAAGCTTAAACATGAGCAGTGCTCTTATTGCCACTTCAATATTCTGAGCTAACAAGTGCACAGACCCTCTATTACATAGAGTAATACAGAAAAATTACATGAAGGCTGAAAAGTCAAGTACACAAAAGCCAGAATTAAGGTTGCCTGTGCAAGCTTAATTTGGCTCTCTGCTTATGTCAACTATAACATTATGTGCTTACCGACTATTTTTCCCAATAGTACCCCTGCCTCTTCCAGGGTACAGGACAGATGGGGGCTTGCTGAATGAGGAATTACTGAATATTTTGTTTTATTCTCATTGCTCTGTGTGTGGCCCAGCAGGCCTTAGTTGCACCACACTATCTGAACCTTCCTAAGAAGGCAGAAGTATTTATTTACTCATGGGCTTTTTTGAGGTATTCACTGTAATAGCTGACTGCTTCACAACGATAAATGAATTGTTACACCACTTTATTGAGGAAAGATGCTATTATCCCCCATTTTACAGATGGCACTTGAGACAGATTGGGGGAAAAAGTAGCCACTAACATTTAGGGTGCCCAATTTAAGATACCAAGGATCTCATTTTTTTCAGCATGTTCATCTTTATATGTTCTATGCACAGCCCTCATGGATCTAAGTTGCATCAGTAAGTACTCAGTACATCTGTAAGTCAGACCCTAGGCCCTCACATTCAGGATCCAGAAAATGAGTGACTGCTGATGAATTTGTGAAGCATTTGGTTTAAGTGACCTGCCCACTGCAGAAGAACTCTATAGCAGAGGTGGGAATAGAATCCAGTTCTCCAGGGGGCTATCAACTGCCTTAACCAAAAAAACATCCTCTTCCTGGGACCTCCTGCTTCATTCACTGTGCACCTTGGAGATTTTGCGTCCAATGAGGCAGAGCTCTACAGGAAGCAGCTTCATTCACTACACAACCCTGATTCATCCTGTAATTAGATTCAGCCTGACTCAAGAGGCAGTGAAAAAGAGTACCTCATCATCTACCATATATATTTGCATATAAGCTGAGAGCTTTGTGCATGAAAAATCACCTTCAAAAAGGGCACTCGGCTGATAGGTGGGTCAGAGAGCTGCAAGCAGTTCCAGCATAGAAGTTTTAAATTTCCCACCCTGAGCATGCTCAGGGAAAGCCCCAGCTTCAGAGAAGCCATATCGTGTGCTCAGCCCAGACAGGGCTTACAAGCTGGGGCTTGCTCTTTTTACTTTGCTAGCTGCCAGAGAGGCCACGTAAGGGAGCTCTGGGAAGGGGGCATCAGCCTGGGGAAACCAGTGGCAGAGCCCGGGGGTTAGGGAAGGGATCAAGATGGCAGGGGAAAAAGCAGCATGGAGAGAAGTGGGGATGGCTTTTTTGGGGGACTGCAGGCGGAGAACCAGGGACGGCAGGGAAGAAGCGGCAGCGTTATGGTCGGGGACGACTAGGGAGAAGCAGGAACAGCCTGAAGACAAGCAGTGACGGCATAGTTGGTGACGACGTAGGGAGAAGCAGCAGCAGCATGGCCAGGAGCTTAGGGCGGATGTCGGGGAGTCCAGGGAACCTGGCAGTGCAGGGGGGCAGTTAGAAGCCCAAGGCCGCACAAAGACCTCAAGCTTATGCTTGGGTCATGCATTTTTGCTGGATTTTGGGGCTTAAAATGGGAGGGGGATTGGCTTACACGCAAGTATATATGGTAATTAAAGACTTACTAAGCACGTGCAGAAGGGAGGCATGTTAAAGTTGCACAATGCAGCAGCCTGGTCAGGCCTGTTTTTCCTCATAGGAATCTCGGTCCAAGTCTCAGTCTTCACCAGAGAGCCCTTTTTCTCAATCTTTTCCACTGATTCTGTCCTAACTCTTTCATTGTTCAAAGTGCTCAATTAATTTTTCTCCCCAAAAGCTATTTTTGTAATTGCTGTCATACTAGGCCTGAAATAGCAAAGCCATCTCGTAAATACATGTCCCAAATCTAACGTTTAAAAGCATATTATAGGAAAACACAATGATAGTCTTAGAAGTAGACTAGGGTTTTGATATGCAAGTGTATTGGTGGTAGTTAATAATGTTTACATCCCTCTTGGTAGAGGTTAGCAAGGTAGATAAACTCCTTTCCTATCTGATGACACATTCCAAGGTCTAACAGTGCACAGTTAGCTTACTTCAGCAAAACAAACTGAATGGCACTTTTAAAGACTAACAAACTAAAACTCATACAGTAATAAGTTCAGCACTCGCCTCCTTCAAGTCACGTTAGTCTAGCTGAGCAAACAAGTAGTCCTGTGGCACTTAAAGACTAACAAATGTTTTGGCTGCATGAGCTTTCATGAGAGAAAATCAAAAGCTCAGGCAACAAATAAATTTGTTAGTCTAAGTGCCACAGGACTCCTTGTTGTTTGTTTTATTCAACTCCTTGTTTTGCTTTCCTATTACTGTCCTATTTGATGAAGAAGTCAAAAGGCAACATTAACATCCAGATGGACCTTTGATATACCAATATCAACTATTTATTAACAGGGCTAACCCAGTTAATTACCTGCAGTGCCTTAGAGGTGAAGGTTTTACTTCAAAGGACAATATACAGCACTATTCTCCTCTCAAGTAGTATCTGTGAAGTCATGAGACCCCACGGTACTGTCTGAAGAATCCACTGAATTAAGATGAAGTATCAACATTGAAGTCATCAAAACCCACATGTGTAAATTTACCTGCAAATGCCCACCTTGCTACAGCTATAAAAGGAAGCTTGGAGCACAATTTTTTTATCTCACATCGGTCCAAGCTTCAGAGAAAGTTTGGGCTGCAAGACTGAGATGTTAGCCAGAGCAGGCTGGAATCACCCCGCTAATTCTCATGGAAGAATAACAAATGCTACACATGGACTATTTAGCACACATTCCTTTGAACTGGATTTATAGCAACTGAAGCTGTGGAACAAAGGACATTCAGGTACCTGATGTGCACCTAAGGGACTATACAAGTCTGCAAACTTCAAATTCTACTTAAAAGCTGATGTGCCTGGACATTCAAATCATTATAAGTATGTAAATACTTTAATCCTTTAGCAATACTCTGTTTCTTTCCTTGTATAAGAAGTCTTTAGTTTAGTTACTAAAGGATTAGCTGTAGCATGTTTTGGGTTTGACCCAAACTTCTATTGATCAGGTAATGAGACTGATCTTTTGTGGTCAGAACTCTTCTGATAAAGAGCACAGAATTTTACGTAACTTTTTTTTACTAGAGCCAGGGACTACTGTATATGAACCAGCGGCTGAAATGCAGTAAAGGGGGCTGTGTACATTTTTTAGTTTTTTGATAACTTATATCTCCTCTTTTCCAGACTAAACAAACCCAGCTCTTTCAATCTCCCCTCATAAGTGTTCCAGACCTCTTAATCATTCATGCTGCTCTTCTCTGGACTTATTTCAATTTGACCACATCTTTCCTGAAGTGCAGTACCTAGAACTGGACACAATACTCCAGTTAAGGCCTAATCAGGGAGGAGTACCTCATGTCTTACTTACAATACTCCTGTTAATATGTGCCAGGAATGGCATTTGCTGCCCTTTTTTGGGGGGAGGAGGGAAACAACAGTGCTATGCTGTTGACTCATATTTAGCTTGTGGTCCACTATGACACCCCAATCCCTTTCCATAGTACTCCTTCCTAAGCAGTCACTGCCCATTTCATGTATATGCAATGGATTGTTCTTTCCTAAGTGGAGTACTTTGCCCTTGTCTTTATTGAATTTCATTCTGTTTACCTCAGAGTGACCATTTCGCCAGTTTGTTCAAATCATTTTGAATTTTGATCATATCCTCCAAAGCTCTTGCAACCCCTCCCAGCTTGGTATCATTGACAAACATTAAGTGTACTCTCTATGCTATCATCTAAATCATTAATGAAAATATTGAACAGAACCAGACCGAGAACTGATCTGGGCAATATGCTCTTCCACCATGACTGTAAACCAGGGGTACTCAAACGGCGGCCCGCGGTCCACAATCCGGACCGCAAAGATGTTTCTGGTGGACCGCAACAGCAGTGTTCCCTCTAAGCCTTAGAGGGAACAGAGCAGCCGACCCACCTCTGCTGTGCGTGGCCACGCGTGCCTCCCCCCCACCCGGCGCCAGGTCCAGCACTTTCCCCACGGCCCCTAAAAGTAGCCACAAACTCCCAGCAAACTTCCGACAAAGAAGCGCCTCTGCAGGGTCCTGGCAGCTCAGTAGTTCACGGGCTCCCGAGTGCAACGCTCCAGTGGTTCTGAGACCATAAGAGCCTCGCGCCCGCTCCGCTCGCAGCGACGTGCCTTGCTCAGCAGAGGTAGTTTCCCTCCTCAAACATAACTCCGGCCACTTATGGTGCTGCCAGGACCTGAGGGGGCTGACGCCCCTCCTCTCTTTGGTCAGCAAAAGAGGGCGTGCTGGAGTGGCGGGGGCTCTGGGCTGGGGCGCGTGGGAGCGGGCAGGGCAGCAGCCTCCGCGGGCTCCAACTCACTCCAGCTGGCCGCAGCGGGGGTGTGTGTGTGTTAGCTGCCCGGGCTCTGAGAGCCCCTTGCTGGGGAGATGAGGAGCCGCAGTAACTCCGGGGTTAGGCTGGACGGCTATGCCCGGCTGCTGCAGCAAACTATCCTCTGCCACCAGGTGAGCCGGGCTGAGCGGCCCCGGGGGGTGGTCAGGAGCTCAGCTCAGAGCTTTGGAGTGCCAAGGGGGGGGGGGGGGGGGGGGCGGCACTGGGGGTCCACAGCCCCCTGCTCCGCCGCCGTGATCACTGCGACCCCCAATGGGTAGGGTCAGGCAAGGCTGGAAATGGGGGAAACTGAGGCAGAGAGCTTTTGAGGTGAGGGTTGGAGTTTAGATAATCCAGATCTGCTTGGCACAAGGTTAACTCCCTGTGTGGTCATGTCTGAGCATCTCCCAGTCTCTAATAGTGTTTCCCAACCAGTGTGCCTCAACATTTTTTGAAAAACTACTCAAAGAGCTCCGGATTGGCACATTGGCTCATGAATGTTCATGAGTGCATTTGAAAACTATATGGTGGTGTGCCTCGAATTAATTGAAGGTAACAAGGTGTGTCACAGCAGAGAAAATGTTGGGAACCACTGCTTTAATACATAGCCTCACAACCAGTGTTCCCTCTAATTTTTTGTAGGCTGTGTGCGCAAAAAATTTCTTTTGTGCAAATTTTTGGAACCAGTGTGCAAATTGGTGCACGCTCCAGTGAGTGTGGTCAGACTTGTGAGTGCAGCACTGTAAGTGTGAATGATGCAAACAAAGTCCACATTTTATTTTGATATGGTGATAGAAATGATTTTATAAATTACAAAACCTTCTTTGAAACATGCTACTTGAAATCACCTCGTTAAAGCAGAATAAAAATATTAGCACTGTTGAATTTTTGTGTGTGCGCTTTATTTTGTTGTGTGCATGGGCTTCACAACCTGTGTGCGTGTGCACACGTGCACAGCTTAGAGCACGGGTACTCAAATGGCGGCCCACAGTCCACAATCCGGACCGCAAAGACGTTTCTGGTGGACCGCGACAAATGTTCCCTCTAAGGGGAGAGGGCAGCTGAGAGCAACTCCAGTTGCTCGCTGCGCTGTCCCCCCTCTGCTCCTGGAGCATGCCCCCCTGCTCGCGTCATTCCCCCCCCACCCCCCGCTCCCAGCAGTAGGCCTACCCTAGTTGCTTGTGGACCCTGATGAATGGTGGAAGGCTGAATGTGGACCGGCTCGCAAAAAGTTTGAGTACTCCTGCTGTAAACCATTGATAACTACTCTCTGGGAGTGGTTATCCAACAAATTTTTACCCATCTTATAGAAGCTCCATCCAGGCTGTACTTCCCTTGTTTGTTAATGAGAAGATGATGAGAGACCATATCAACAGCCTTACTGAAGTCTAGATACACCATATCTACCGCTTCCCCCTCTATCCACAAGGTTTGTTACCCCATCGTAGAAAGCCATCAAGTTGGTTTGACACCATCTGTTCTTTGACAAATCCATGCTGACACTCACCTTGCACCTTATTCTCCTCTATATGCTTGCTAATGGATTCTTTATTTGCGCCATTATTTTTCTGGGTACAGAGGTTAAGCTGACTGGTCTGTAATTCCCTGGGTTGCCCTTATTTCCCTTTTTATAGATCTGCTCATCCTTTTGCAGCCTGCCCTGATCTTGGCAATGTCAGGTGGGTACCTGAGGCTGGCAGGGCCACCACTGCTTAAATATCAAGGTCAATTTCCTATAACAAATGAAATATGCAACAAGTGTTTTTATCATGTCTCAGCAGAAGAAAATTCTTCCCACTTACTTTTGGTTCGCTACACTAGGAGCCTGGTTGCAGATCATCAAGTTCCACAGTTCAGATTCAGCATTTAAAGTACTACATAGAACTGTTATTAGTCTACTGCCAACCTACGCCTAGGAAATAAAGGACATGAGGCTTTTGGTTCTACAGTAAGGGAAGAACTGTGGTGCTGACTCCAGGAACAGCCTCTTTTAAAGAGGGGCTAGTTTTTAAGGTACCAAGTCTTTAGGTGCAGTTCTGTTGAGATGTAATATGAACACTACTGATGTGGTTGCTCTATCATATTCTACAATCTTTCACATGTCCGTGATTAACCTTCTCGAAGACACATTAGTTACCAAAATTTTATTTTCTCTGTTGTCTGTTTAAAGAACAATATTAAACTACTAAAATATTTTAATCCTTTATTAACAATTCCATTTTCCCTCACTTCATAACAAGCCTTATTCACCAGGCTTCATTTTTGTGATAAGATGCCAAGAAGCTTTGTTGCATTGTTTGTTTAAAATGGTCTTTCTTTAGACTCATGTAATGTTTGCACAATAAAGAAATGTTTCATAGTTGATTTCTGTTGGCTCATTTGAAGATCTATTTCAAAATCTACCTAGTGCAAGTAAGATCTTACAATATGATTTAACTGCTTCACGATGCAGTCCTTTTTACACTAACCCAGATAGGGGAATAAAACCTGTTAGAATTCTTCTTCAGCATGTTTGCTTCGACAGTGTTTCAACTGTAGAAGCCTCTCCACAGTATCAGCAACTGTTCTTTCACCGTGCACCTTGTTATCTCGGGTACGGATATTAACTGTCCCACTCGCCTTCTCCTTTTCACCAACAACTAAACAAAGACAAAACCCATAGATTAGTATCACTTTTGCTCAAGGCTTGATTTTAAAAAGAACCTCAAAAACAAAACCCCCAGACTTCTCTTAAAAATATAAGAATTATGTATATGAACATATTAAAGCTTGACAAGACAACTGAATCCTATTCCGCATCCTGCTTTGCCTCTTCAGCACAGTTAAATCTACATTACAGGAATTCCAGCAGAGATGGCGAATAATAAAAACCCCATTAACAGACTTAGCCTCTTAACTATACTGGTAGGGGCAGATTCTCATTTTTCTTGCACAACAGCAAGACTCGGGTTTTGAGAACATGTATGTAGACTCAATGTACCAAGATGTCTTGCAATGCAGCCTGAATCAGAGATCAGAATGTGACACTCCTCCTTTAATATACACTTGATATGGGAACAATCAAGTTATTGCAAATCATTTAATGTGATCTTTGACTGAGCCAGTCTCTTGCCCTGTTGACTGAAAGGGTCTTAGATATTTTTCCTGATGCGGCGTCAATGTATTGAGTCACTAAATTGCAATCTCTGCAGCTAACAAAGCAGCTGAGATTGTCTGCACAGTGTGTACTGTCTAGTCATGCACAGCCAGAAGTATGCTGGCTGTGAGTGAAACTTGATAATTAAAAAGGAATTTACAGGTGTAACCGCTGCCTCCTCCTAATTCACTCACTCACTAGGAAAATGAGTTAGACCAAATTTCAGTTGTATAACAAAGAAAAACAAGTCAGTCACTGTATTACATGACCACCACACTATTTCTTTACCTAGAATAAAGTTATATTGTGCAAGTTGAGCATTTCTGATCTTCTTGTTCAGTGTACACCCAGAATCCACATCTACATCAGACATTAATCCAGCATCATGGAACTGCTGTCCGACCTAATAAAAGAACAAAATATTTAAGCCCTCAACCATGAGAGAGTACATAGGCTTTGACCGAAAGGCTTGTGAGCTAAATTAAAATTCAATCACTGCTTTGCTTTCACGTAGAAGCAGACAATCTGGTACCATTCCTTGGCTAAGGCTTCTAAAGAAGTGCACAGGGCACTGAAATATGGAAGAATAGCTCAAACATGGCACGAGTTCCTCACACACACTAAATCACTAAGCAACCTAGCAATCCAGTTCTGTTAATAGTGAATACTCTGACATTTTAGCAATGCTGCAGCCAGAAAGGGTAGAGGTCTCTGTGATCAGAAGACCCTTTAAAAGATTTTTTTTTTTTTTTATAAAAGGGTATTTTAGTTTAAGCCTGACGAGTTTGAAAGAGAGAAGCATCGGAATACTTGTATTGTAGGTTATTTACAATGGCATGTGTGGACTGAGGGGATGCTTGAGTGCAGTCAGTCGCAGGAACAGGACACAAATGTAAAGACACTTTCACCATGTGTTTTCCCTCTCGCTACAAAGCTGAGTAAGTTCCTTTGCCTCCACCACCAAAAACATTCTCTCCAACATCAGCATGTGTTTTAATACCCAGAATCCACATTTCATAGTTCTGATGATTAAGGTCTATTTATAATTTAAGTAGCTTAATTTATCACCTAAATACAACACAACTTACTTAAAAACAGGCATACACACCCACGCACCCACCCCTTAATAAAAACAGGACAATAATAATTAAGCAACTCAACTAAATTACAAATTAATCTTGGAACAAATGAATTCACCTTTTGCGCATATTCATCACATGTTGGTCCCACTGGTACTACCATCACTTGCTGAGGGGACAACCAGAGAGGCCTTCAGGAAAAAAAAACAATTAAGTAGCATTTAACATTCTTTAACTAATACCATTTTTCATCATCCAGAATGCTCACTCCCTGACTGGACAAAACTGACAGTATGTTTATTTTTCTACTTTACCATTTGCCCGCATAGTTTTCTGTCAGAATAGCAATCATTCTTTCCACAGATCCTAAAATAGCCCGGTGAATAATAACTGGCCTTTTCTTGTCATCACCATCATGGCTGGAAATTTAAAAAAAAAAAAAAAAAAAAAGTTGTGAACTTACTGAGTATGTCTGAGTGATAAGAAAACTAGATTCTGTACCACCTGTACACTCCAGCATTTTTAGCTGTACTTACCTCACAAAGGTTAGGTTAAATCTGACTGGGAGCTGGAAATCAAGCTGGATTGTAGCGCACTGGTGGTATCGGCCAATGGCATCCTTAATCTTAATGTCAATCTTCGAAACAAATCAAAAGTTTAGTAGGGTCCTTAAAATAAAACAATGCCCTCTAGTAGCAAAGAGACTGTCAAACATTTTCACAGAGTGAAATCTATCCTAGTGCAGAAAAACCGTTTAAAACTCTATACATTAATCTATGCCTCTCTTCAGCCTAAGGCTGAACATAGATTGATTAAAGGGCTCAGCGTCGAACCCTCTGACAGAAATGAATACACCACAATGTTCATTAATTCAGATGAAATATCCACACTGATTCAATGCACTGAACCAGTTTGGAGCTTTCTATTCCACTACCATGGAATTCTTACTGAACCCATTCAGCTGTACATGGGAAATAAAACTTCAAAAAGCCAAACTGAACATTTATCATCAAAACCAAGATTTCTGCAACCTGTAGCTGAAAATAATCCCAGGCCTATTTATGTAATATTTTAAGTCAATCAACTGTGTCAGCTTTATACTACATTACACACTATCAGTCATATCTTCATAAATGAGAACTCTCTCTAGCACTTGAGGAAGAAAGACCAAGATTATACTCCTTGTCCTTTAGATGGCTCACTTTCCTCAATGTAACTTGACCCCCAGATCTGCATGCAGACATGCTTTGTTTTGTTTTTTTTAATTTGCATTTTGCAGATTTAGGCTGTAATCCTGAAAACAGTGGTTACACTGAAAGTTAACCATGTAAATATTTGCAGGATCTAGGCCTTAATCACTTAGCAAACCATCTCTATTATTCCACCACCATCACTGAGGGGGAGAAAAATAGCTGGTTACTTAATTTACATACAAAGAAACTAGAAAATCAGTTAAAGCTGTTTTATTGAGAAAGTTCTCAGTGACCCTTGGAATCAACTGCTCGAAACAGAAAGTAGATTTTTAATTTTTAATAAAAAATTTATTTATTTTTGCAAATAAACATGGTGCCATTTGTTGTTCACGTATTTGGATGGCAGTCAAAAATCTGAAGAGTTTATCAAGTTGTATAGTTAACTAATCAAAATTCTTAAAAGAAGTGTGCTGTCTGCTGTTCCCTTACGTCAATCATCCAATCATGAAGTATGAAACACTCCCACTTAGTTTAAGGCTTCTCTACATGTAAAGTGGCACCAATTTTGGCTTAAGGAACACTTAACAGTTCTAGTAAGCCTGAGCAAGAACTACATAGAGTATTATTTCAAGTTAGCTTCAGTCTATTAGTAAGAGATTTAACCTAAACTGAATGTGTTCGCAAAAGATGGGTGCACAAGTTTACCCTGATTAATCATCTGTGTGCAAGCTTGTGAATAGACAAGATCTATAGTGAACAATTAACAGTTTTAGCCAATAATATGTTGCTAACAGTCCATAAGATGACAGTTGTTCAAATTATTTGAGAAATATTTACAAATAATATATACTCAGAAATCAAAATCCATTTGCTACCGCTTGGTGTTCAAAGAAGTAGGCTACATTTATTGAGTAATTTATTCACAAGTAATTTGTGAAGGTCTAATCAGGGGCATGCAAGAGGCTTATTTTTCCTTGTAAGAGGTATTAGTACAATTCTAACAATTCCTATTTCACTCTCCCAGATTGATTTTAATAGAATATGCATGTGAAATTATTCTCACAAGAATAAACACAAACTATAGAAATTACAAAATCACTAATACTAGAAGTGATATTTTACTTAAAATTGTTCATGGCTAGTGTATTACTAAAACTTGAATATGAGAAACCAAAATAAACTTCCTTAAAAACAAAAACCAACCCTCCACCTCTGAGTGAGAAGTTACTAAACTCTAAATGGAATGTTTTCAAAACACCTAAAAACTTCAAATACCATGTCTGATAGTCTCCGCTCTCAGTTTACGCTCCCCAATGAGTTAACTACTTGCTCATTACAACAACAACATTAATTCTGATTATTCTGTCTGTGTAAACTGGGCTGATTCAACAAAATAGAAAAATGATACATACACAAGTTCTTGGAAGTAGGGTAGCATCTTACATGAAAAAAAAAAAACAAAAACAAAACCAACAAAAAACCTTACCTCACTACTCTAGCATTAGCCACAAAGCTATATATCAAAAGGGAAAAAATTCCATCCTGGAAAAGCATGTAATTTGAGGGAGTACTTTGAAACAGCATAATGACAGAGGAATTTATTTCAAATGTATGCTCTCTAGGGATATGCTTTGGTATACATGACTTGGCAACTCCCCCAGGAATATGTTTTAGTTTATATCCTCCCTCAAGCACTGACCAGTGCAGGATGCTTTAATGAAAAATTAAAACTCCACTGTGCACCTAGCTGAGCATACCAAGGTATATCACAAGGGAGTCTGTAGGATGAGTGAGATGGAAAGGAAAGACAAGACTGCTGGATGGGGTGATGGGGAGGAGTGGAAATTACAACCACACTATTTACTCCCTCTTGTCGATAACTAATTTAATGAAGAATGATGCTGTCTGCTATTCTTCATTAATACCAATCATACATTCAGTTAATATAACATGAGTGACTGGATGAAATTTTACTTCCATTATTTACATTTAGGAATCCCAAAAGACTTTTTGTTTTGAGCTTTGAAGTTTTCTAAGGATTTTTTCTAATTCTATTCTACTGTCTATCCAAGAAATGGTGATCAATACTATGGCAGTAGTCCTGGTATTATTATGCCCCCAAGAGTTGTTGAGACACTTAAGAAAAAACAAACAAGGAGTCTGATGGCACTGTTAAAGACTAACATTTACCGCATGAGCTTTCGTGGGAGAAAACCTAACTTTGCCAGAAGTGTCTGATGAAGTGGGATTTTCTCCCACGAAAACTCATGTGATAAATTAATTGGTTAGTCTTTAAAAATACTACAGGACTGCTTGTTTGTTCTGCTGAGCTAGACTACCATAGCTATCCCGTTGTTACTTAAAAAAAGGCATTTTAATTTACATACCTTTGGCCCATAGAAAGCGCCATCCCCAGGGTTCAATTCCCACTTCTCACCAAATTCATTGAGGCTGTTTTCAAGTTGCTGGGAAAAAAGTATATGCATGTTTAGCGTTTCACTTCATATATACTTCAGTTGCCATATTTTTTAGTTCCATACAGCACAGCATCAAATCATGCACAGATTGACAGTTAATACTAGACCAGTGGTTGGCAACTCAAGAGGGGAGAAGAGCTATTCTCCCCTCCTGCCCTCACCCCCAATCGTATGAGCTGGAGCTGCAGCTCCCCAGCGCTGGGGGGGGTGTGTAGGCAGTGTGTGCTCCCTCCCTCCCCTGATGGGAGGAGCAGCACTGCTCCACCTAGCAGCCAGCCATCCCTCCCAAAAGCAGCCAGGGAGCTGTGCCTTGTGGAGGCAGGTCCCTGGAACGGTCCCTCTGTGGAGTTCGGGCTGCTTCTACCAGGCCACCCTCGGCCCTGGATCAGGCCCATTCAGTCCTGGGGTGCTCGGGTAGAAACAGCCCCAACTCTGTGGAGGGGCCATTCCAGGGTCCTGCCTCCACAAGGCCCAGCTCCCTGCTGGCTGTGCTTTTGGGAGGGATGGCTGGCTGGTAGGTGGAGCAGCGCTGCTCTGCCATGCCAGGGGAAGGAGGGACGGAAGGATGGAGTGTGCGCTGCCCACGTCCCCCCTCCGCACTATGGAACCACAGCACAATTGCTGAGCTGGGAGTGGCGGTGAGCAGGGAGTTCCTGGGCGCGCACACAGGCAGCTCACTGAGCCCTTGCTGCCAACCCCCTGTACTAGACCATTCGCTACCTAACCATCAACAATGCTCAATTCTAACTGAGGGCTGAATCCTGCTTCCCTTACTTGTGCAGTTGAAGTCAGCAGGACAAAGGTCATGATTAAGTGGCAACAGCTGGGACCATGGAGTGTTGCTTAAAATTCTCAGACTCATGCTTGAGAAAAACCCTTTCTTGTTTTCTTACTGAGCAGACATTTTCTAGGACTATTTTTTTTTAAAATAAGGTTCTTGCAACAGAAGCATGGTGTTCCAACTCTGAAAACTATTACTAGCAATTGCAGAAAGTATTAAAAATAAGTCTATGAGCTGAATTTGCAAAGCCACAATTGTCTGTAGTCCATTTACAGCAGGCCTCAACAGTTTGTTGTTTTTTTTTTTTTTGCTGGACTAAACTAACATTGTTATCCCTGTGGAATTCAACAAATGTGCATCACACCTGGGGGCCAGCCTAAATATCTAGGCGCCCCTAGGAATAAGGTAATGAAGGGGCCTGCTGCTGCTGACAGACCACTGCCACTTCTTTCAGGGGCAGTCAAGAGCACACAGGGTCCCCTGCAACCAAAATACCACCATGGTCGCTGACACTTTTTCCAGCTCTGAAAGATCCCACAACCACCTAAAAAAGCCACTGCTGGCAGTGGGAGGAGGGAGATAGATTTTTCAGTGCTGCCAGCTCATTTTTTAGATGTCAGGGGCATTTGCCTCCCTGGCTGCCTTGGTACTACAATGCACCAGGAGTAAAATCCATGGCAACCTAGAGCCAGCCTGTGATTTGTCAATCCCTAATCCAGAGGAATAGCCCCCCTACCGCTCCCACTCCCACCCCCCAGACATTCTAGTTTCCTACTATTGAAGATACTGCTAAAACCCCTACAGCAGGCCATTAAAGTTACCAATTACCTTTTCGGCTTGATTCCACACTTCAATATCTCCCAGGAATTTTTCAGGACGAGTAGAGAGCTCCAGTTTGAAGGAAAATCCAAAGACACCGTACACAGCTTGCAAGAACTCGAGACAGCTCTTAATCTCCCCTTCAATCTTTACATGAAGACAAATGATATGAGGCTTTACATTGCTTACATTTTAATATGAAATATCTGATTTAGCAATATGCTTTACCTGCTCAATGGCACAGAATATGTGAGCGTCATCCTGCTGGAACCTTCGTACTCTAGTAAGCCCCGTAAGTGCTCCTGACAGCTCATTACGATGGAGAACGCCAAAATCAGCCAGCCGCAGTGGCAACTCACGCCACGATCTTGGTCGGTGGTCAAACATAAGACTGAAGGGAAAGATTCATTATTGGAAACTGCTTTCAAGATTAAACCATTAAAGCTCCCCAGTGTACATTCTAATACATCAAGTACTAGCAATTTCAGTAATTCTAATAAATTGCAATACAGCACGCAGTTAAACCCAGAGAAAGCTTTCAGGGAAACAATTTCAGAGTTGTTTAGAAGAATAATAAAGTGGCATGATGAATATTAAGAGCCAAACAATATCCGAGTTAAATATTAAAAGCTGGCTTCCTAAACTTCACCTATAAAAGTGCAATAAATGTCCAGTCTTTATTCTCTTTCTTCAGTTTCCCACACTTTTAAATGTCAATTTCTGCCATTTATTTTGGTCTTGTCCTAATCTCTTCAGACTTCTGAGTATCATATTGATGGATCAGGTTTTTCTCTATTGTTCTGCAGAATGTTTCTCTAAGATTAGGATCGCCTTTTTTCCCTCCAAATAGTGTCCATATTGTCACTTTTGATGGAAGTCCTGTTGATGGCATTCTTAAAAGCGCGTACTCAATATGTCCATCATTATCTTTTTAACCATGTATGACTCTGTTGGCTTGCTTTACTTAGAATTTGTGATATGGCAAGACATTTTTTTCAATGGATTCTGAGGATCATCCAAGGGCATTTACTCTGGAATGAGTTGATCTTATCAATTTCTACATCTATCCATGACTCTGCTCCATAAAAGAGGACAGACATGATTCCTGTGTTTAAAAAAACAACCAAAAACACGCTTTTGTGTCAGTCACAATTATACCACTTCTCCAAATCTTTTCAATTTTATGTTATGAAGTTGCTTTTGATTCTCCCTGTTTGACATCTTGCATGGTGTCAACATCATTGGCCATCTCACTTCATAAACATGTGAAATGAACTAATTCCTCTACCATTACTTTGTCCATTCTAACACTTACTTTTGGAACAACGTTAACCATATATTTTGTCACCCAGTTGATGAACAAACTAACTTCTTTCACTGTATCCAGAAAAAAACTGTATCTTTTCTTCCATTAAAAGATGTGTTGAACTAAGCAGAACCTCATCAGCCAAAACAAGGTCATCCAATTTTGCTTTACCATTTCTCCATACAATTCGTCAGTTGTCGTCTTTAGTTTCTTTCCTTACAACATAGTCTTTGACCAATGTAAACAACAGTGGGGATATAACATGCTCCTGTCTTACTCCAACTATCACCATACACCTCTGGCTGATGTTGTCACCATCTCTGACTGCACATTCAGTATTATCATACAAATCCCTCGATTATTATAATTTTTACTGATATTTCATAATATGCCATAATTCTCTAGAAACAGTCAAAGCCTTCTGAAAATTTATAAAAGATGTATCACAAAACAAACTTGCCACACCATCTTTTGTCCTAATATATCGGAAAACAAGGGGACGGCCTGAACTAAGAATGCAAATTTCATTTAAAAAACCCCAACCACCTAAACTATTAAAATTATATTGGGAACCCCCCTCTTGGACCCATGGCCCTGGCGTTTTGCACTAGGGCACTCTGCAGTGCTTGCACAGGGCCTTGGCTTCCCTGGGCAGCAACAAGGCTGCGTATACCATGGTCTGATGCCATCACCATGGGGAGAGCAAGCTTGTGCCACCAGTTACCAACAAGTATTAAACCCTAGCCTGGATATGGTCTCAAGAGTCAAAAACCCACATGCTCCTTTCTAAATTGAACATCCATTTGTTTCTCAATAAGTTCTAGGATGATGTTGCACATGATTTTCCAAATACTGAGTAATTTGATTCCTCTCTGGTTATTTTAGTTGGCAAGATTACCCTTCGTTGGCAGTGTTACTATCATACTTCTCTTTCACTGGGTTGGGTTTTTGCTTTCATTCCATATGTTCTCGAAAAAATGTCTGGATGGCTATTTTGTCACTTGTCTTAGGCATCTCTCCAGTAACGTAATCCACTCCAGCTGCTTTCTCATTTTTAAGTTGATTAAAGGCTTTTCTAAGTTCTTCCATTGCAATGCTCCTAAATTAATACCAAGCTCTAGCATTAGGTCGTCTTCATGTACTTCTAGTAGTTCACAAAAATGCCTGAAAACGTTCTACCTACTCTCCTTTCCTTGTCTTCTGTAATAGAAATCTTTCCATATGCATTTTTAATAAGGCCTCCATGACTGCAAGTCTCCTGTTTGTTTTTTATACAAGGCTGTACGATCACTTCTTTGACTACCATATTCAGCCTCTTGACATTAAATATAAACACTCCTTTATTTACGGCTCTTTCTAGAACTGTGTGTTCTTCTTGCTATTTACTTGACTTGTCATGTCTTAGCATTCAAGAGCTTTCACTTTACCCTTGTTCTCTTTTCCACTGCTGCTCGGTAGCATTGTTATTTATACATTCTTTTTAGATTTTGTTCTTATTAGAATCACCTTTGCACTTTGTAGCTACTACTCTGTAGTTTTCCCTCAGATTATTTAATCGTTCACTGTGGCTGTTTAGTCTTCATTAAGCTGCTTCTTCATCTTTAACTTAACCTTTGTATCACTAAATTGAAGGTCACGGTCACTGGGTCATTGTCCAGAACTACTCCGCTGAAAATACCTCTTCCAACAATGTGTGAAACATTCTGGAAACACAGAAGTGCTCTATCTAGGGAGTACCATGTCACTTTATTTATTGCTTTATGAGGCAATATCACTCTACTTATAACTAGCCTGTTCATGCTGAAGATTTCTATCAATTGTTCAACATTATGATTCACATTCAAACCCCTGCTACACTTGCCCACAACTTTATCCAACCCATCATTGTTTCTTCCAGTCTTTGTATTAAAATTACCCAATCACCATGATGTCATGCTCTGGAACCTTGTTCACAAATTGTCATAAATCATAAAAACAATTTTCTTCCTCATCTGACTTTTCAGTGGTTGGCCCGTAGCCCTGTATGACCGAAAGAATTTAGTTTAAAAGCCAATTGGGATAATTCTTTCCTTGACTGACTCCCCCGCAGTCAGTGTTGACTCCACATCATTTGACATTAGGATTACTATGCCAGTTTCAAGTTCACCAACACATTCCTGGAATAAATGATGGCCATTTTGTTACTCTGAAGTGTCGTTTGTTCAAACCTGTCTATCTGTACTCACTGATTCCAAGAACATCAAGATATTATCTACTCATTTCTTTGGCTACTTGAATAGTTTTAGTAGCGTCTTACGCTGTGCCCATATACCACAATCCAGTTTTCATCATGGATCTGGCTTTCAGCAAGGGACTTCTCAGGTCATGGACATCCTTACAGGTTTGACCAATGCCAGTCACATTTTTCACATGAAGTTCACCCGCTGCATATATTAAAAACCGGCATTGCACAGATACACAAATGCCTATTTCAGGCATACAAAGTTTGATGTCAAAGGAGGGAGCCAGTTTTGAAAAATCTAGCTCTGGAAATTACTGGTAATAGGCTTCATAACAGTATTGCATTAAACCTAGGCATTGTAGGCTATGTAGCCCTAAATTATCAGATCATACTCCCCTTGATTGTGCTCCACATTTGAATGCCTAAAGTTGGGCACCTAAATAAAAGGCCTGCATGTCAGAGGTGCAGACTACTCAAAACCACGACTGAAGCAGAAATGTGTACATCTTGGCTTCAACCAAAAAATCAGCCAAAGCTGTAACATCACAAGAAAGCTACGAAGTTGAAATGAAGGTATCAATTAACAACATATCTCTGCACTGGAGACTTGTGAACAGCAGCTAGAAAAATTCATGGATGATGATATTGCATCACCAAATTAAGTGTTAGTATTAAAATAAATTATATTTTAAAAACCTCAGAGTGCACCTGGTTTGGAATTTTACTTATTTTTCTTTCCAGTTTGTGAAAGCTAGACCTAGACTAAACAAATAGACAATATTTAATGAAACAGATGGTATATAATTACCAGTGTCCTGGACAGTTCATGGGCTTCAGAGCAAATATTTCCTTCTCCACCTCAAACGAAAACATGTTTTCACTATAATGCTGCCAGTGCCCTGATGTAATCCACAGTTTGCTGTTGTAGATGTTTGGAGTGACAACCTCTTGGAATCCGCGTTTTCTATACTCGCTCTGAAAGAATAGATCCAAGACACAGAAGAGTTAATAAGGCATGCTAGAATAGCAATGCTCAACCTATGTCTTAAAGCCACTTTTGCCTCTTTAGGACAGCATTTACCAAACTTGTGAAGTTTATGACTCAAGAGAAGTTGCTCCCCTGAAACATGCAAGGCAATAAAGTTAAACAGAGGCGGCGGTTGCCAAGATCCTTTCCCATTTTTTGCAGAAGCTGCAGAGGGAGAGGAGGAAGAGAAAAAACATTTCTCCATCCCAGCCACCATGGAAGCGCTCAAGAATTAGTTTCCAATTGTCACAGTCACAAAATAATTGGAGACGCCTTGTGATGTTGCACCGCAATGTTTGCGTTATCGTGTAGTAGGAATAAACAACAATGTGATGACAATACAAATACCACAGCAGAGTTTCAAGACGTTTTTCCCATCTCTTTTGGTTTCTTACATGCCACGCTCTAACAAGCTCACCAGCCCTGCCAAGCTAAATTCCAAAACCTATTAAACAAACATGCAGTAAGCCCCCCTGTGTACTGTATACTAGAATCATAGGGTTGGAAGGGACCCCTCATGAGGTCATCTAGTCCAACCCCCTGCCAGAGGCAGGACCACTCCCACTAAACCATCCCAGTCATAGTTTTGTCCAGCTGGGCCTTAAACACCTCCAAAGATGGAGATTTCACCACCTCCCTAGGCAGCTCATTCCAATGCTTCACCACTCACCTAGTAAAAAAGTTTTTCCTACTCCTATGATGTGTCTTTAAAAAAAAATACAGGACACAAAAACATTTTAAATTAACCACAATTTTATTGCTATATAGTCTTCGAAAATCTTTAGCTCTTTATCTAGAAATCTTATTATAAAATACATGAGACGATATTACTTACCCTGATGAATTCAATTAAAGTGTTATAGATGTAAGCACCCTTTGGCAAGAAAAAACAACAGCCAGGACTGAGCTCATGGAAAAAATACAGTTCTTGATCCTGTAGGAAAATATCAGTATATCTTAGTTTTGTCTGATATATTTAGATTCTGATTATGCCCTTTTCCTCTCCCAACATTACAGGTACTGTAAGGCCTAAAATGTTAGTTTTTACTACACATCACTAACCAGACTAATTTTGTTGGTGGTCCCCCCCCTTAAACTTAACATATACTGTAAGGTAGTGGAATAGAATAGATCAGATGGGTTTTCCTGTGTGAATACCTCTGCCACAGATACTTAAAATTAGTGTTCTGTTTCTTATCTTAATATTGATATTCCTGCATATACTTGTCATTTCACATGTCTACGTGAAATGTCTTGTTAACGATACTCACCACCCAAGGTTCATCTGATCTGCTTCTACCACCACCAATAACTGGTATTGCTGTGACATTTTGCATCTCCCAATTCACTGTGCAAACTACAAATCAGAAAGCTGATACTTCACTAGATTGGGTTCCTGTTTTAGGGCCTGAGATATTTTAATGAGTTGCAGACCACTTTCTTGAAATAAAAACAGAACAGTGTAATAACCTATTCCAGATGCTAAGTATTAATCACCTTGACTTAAAAAATGTGTTTTTATTAAGGTGAACTTATTTTATTAAAGGTCAAAGAAAAATGCAGTGCAATTGTGAACACTAGAAATAACATCAGCAATAATAAAAAATGGATTCTAGAGATGTACAAAGAAAGAGCTCTAAGCAATAGCAAGCTACAAGAACTCTCCCTAGCCTCCACTCAGGTTTCAATACAGCACCACAGGCTACAAACCTTCTAGTTTTCCCAAGACTGGAATTTTCATGTTTTGGGCACAGTTACTCTGCCAAGGACAGCTACCATCCTGTTTAAAGTTTTGATTGATTGTACTTAAATAGCCAAAAGCAATCTAGAAAGATGCTTTTTTGTCTAAAGGCCTTGGTAGTGGTTTTGGTACTCAGTTTTGAAGAGGGCAATCATTTAATTTTAAAGCTTGTTAGTCTGTGTTCAGAGAACAGATGTGATGTAATTCACAGAAGTATCAGGTAGCTGCTATCTTTCACATGCCCTTTTAAGAACTGTGTAGTCACTGGGCAGATTTTAAAAAAATCTCTTATCAGCAAGTTTATCTTACCCGTCCAATCTTTCTGTGATCTCGATTTTTAGCCTCCTCCTGGAACTTTTCCCATTCCTTTAACATTTTTACATCTGGGAACGAAATTCCATAAACCCTCTGGAGGGTTTCCATATCAGACTTGCCTTCCCAATACGTTGAGGAATTCTGAAGACAGAGAAAATGGTACAGGAGCAGAACAAGGACACAGAGCACCCTCCATCATGAATGCCACAGAACCAGCTCTGTGACATGTTCTTTAAAAGCATACAATAATTAAAAACTGAATAGCCATAATAAAAAATGAAAGTGAAAGGCTCTATGTAAAAAGAATAGAAGCATGAATACAGAGCTCAGAGTCAAACAAGATTAAAATTATATGTACATGTTAAAAAGGGGAGGGCAGATTAACTGTAGCAAAAAACGCACGAAGTACGAATCAGGAGGTTGAGTGAAAAGATGGTTAAAAGATCTCTTGCCGCCCTCTGCTAGTGGTGCTACTCTATACACAAGGGGTTCCAACCTTTTAAAGGCTGGGGGCCCCTTTTCTACCAAAAATAATTTCACAGCCCCATCGTTGCATGGCATGTTGCCACTGCAAAGGGATGGCGATGCCACAGCCAGAACCTGGCCAACACTGTGGAGCAGCAGAGACATGGGGGGGGGGTGGACATTGGGGTCTGGTCCAAGTCACCCCAACCCCCTCCCTGCCACTGGTTCCCCCACTGCCCCAGACCCCCACACACACCATTTCCCCAGCTGCCCATCCCCGAGCCTGACTTCCTCCACACAGGGCCCCCTTAGCTGGCCACCAGAGCCGGGATCAGCCATGCCACAGGCTACTACTCCCTCCCTGAGCCTGATCTAAACATGCTCAGGGTGGCAGGGGAGTTTTTAAAACACCCAGTCTGGGGCAGAGCAGCTCCCTGGTATTGTCTGGCTCCAGCGTCATCTGGGTCCACCTCCCAGCTTGTCTGAGGACCCCTTTAAGTAGCTTTGCAGACCCCAGGTTGGGAACCACTGCTATACATGATCAATCCCCTCTGACTGCTCCAATTAAATTGAAAGGGGCAAAAATTACAAGCCGGGATCGGCACAGCATAAAGCATACCTAGCTGTACACCTTTTCTTGACCCATATCTTCTCTCCTGCTATGTTATCAGCAGTCAGCGTGGGCCCAGGGCCCCATAATTTGACTCTACACCACCAGAAGATCACTCTTAAGTCAGGATGATCCTGTTAGCTGAGCTAAACTCAGTTTATGATCTGATTATACCAGCAGTGTGACACACAGTGCCACACCCTCCAGCAGAGAGCTGGCCTAAGACATCTACAGATAAATATCTTTGTTTAAAATTAGGCATAGAACCTCAACGCTTACCTTATGGATTTTTAATGCTTTTATCTTGCCAGTATGTCTGACATGAGGGCCCCTGCATAGATCTATCAAGGGACCACACCTGTAAAAAGGTAAACAAAAAATCAGTTAGTCCACATTACATTAGTAAATACTACATCCATTGGCATTACTGTCTGTGTGCGCGTACATTTACCTGTACACTGTAGTAGTTGGAGTATTGACTTTTTCATTCAGGATCCGACACTTGAACTTATTATACTGGGAGGAAACAGAATTGTAGAGTTCATGTTAAATTCTTTAAGATTTCAATTGTAGTTTCAAGTCATAAGTATCTGCAATGTGCTATTTCAACCGTATGAAAGAATCTGTCCTATTAATCTAAAATATTCCTTGAACAGACTAATTCCCCTCTTCCTACTCCACAGATGGGACAGCATCCTAGGAAATATACTACATACAGATGTTAAAAGATAGGGAGCAGATTTTTGTGGAACTTGACTTTACATGTATGGTCTCCTTCTCAGGGAAGATCTTCACAAAAAGATGTAATGAGCATTTATCAGCATCAGTACCAGCTGGATACACTTCTCAAGATTGGCAAAGTTCATTCAAAGCTTTTGGAATTTAACAAGTTGCACAGTATGTACTTAAGTATTTAGACATAATACTCAGGGATATATTCACAAGGGGAATTAAGATATTTCTTTTAAAAAATAAGAAAAACAATTATATTTATGTTGTTTCTTCAGAAGATTATTTCCCTGATATCCTTTTGTATGTATCAGCATTACTATTGATTTCTGCACAGCTGAAAGACAGAAAATTCAGTTGACAAGAAAGTAATTTATGAGCCAACCAAAGTGCATACATTCTCGGGCAGACTGCAACAGTAGAGTCTATTTTTTGTTTTTAAACAATGGAGTAGCAGACTTCTAAAGATGTTAAAAAAAAAAAAAAAGAACATTCCCTAAATTATACTAATTCTAAGCAAGACCACACTTTAGGGTCAAATGACAAAAATCTTTTCTATCAATGGTGGCTTCATAGTAAATTTCCATAGAAGACATATTCTGGCTGTGCCAAATAAAACTGTTGAAGATCTTAAAGGCAGAATTGGTATTTTCTTATACATTTTAATTTTGTTTAAGGTCTGTTAGCTTTGTTTGTACTGAGCAAATGGAGTTGGAGCAAAAATGCTACAAAACTGGAAAATGCACATCTGCTTCATCTGTCCTTTTTGCTTAACATTGTATAGAAATTATTTCATATTCAAACTTAATGCTGTCATCATTCTAAAAATTGATTTGCGGAGCTCACTGAACGCAACTTCAGACATCTGTGGAACCAGCTAACGCTTACTATCACTAATGTTTTACTTTTTAAAAGAGTAATACAATACTTGATCTTAGCCTCAAGAGGCCAATTCATCCTCTCAAGATCCAAGTAAGCTATTACTCCCATTCTGCAGACAGGAAAACTAAGTAAAAAAGACAGACAACTTCCTCAGAGCCTCAGTGAATCAACAGAAGGATCAGATTAGAACGCCAATGATTCACGAACACAGTTCCATGATTAGGCTCCTTTCTCCTCATCTAAAAACCCAACAATTGGTGTATGTGCTCAACTTTAACTATTAAATATCCCAAGTAAATCCATAAAAACCTCTACACATTTGGAAATATACTGTTAATATGCTGTATACAACATTAGCAATGTATCTTCCCCTAATGCTAACAGGAGATGCAGAGCTAACAATCCCTACAGTTACTGTGCAACTACAGTACCTATGACAATAGGCTAGAGAACCCACCTTAAACATTTCAAGTAGAGTTTCCTTCTTAATTTCCAGTCTTTCAAACTGTTGTTTTTCCTTCATGATCTTCTTGCATAAGACCTCCAAAGCAGAGAAATCATTACTGGACACACCTCTACAACAGACAAAAGAAAAGACTGCATTGTCATTTACTAGTGATCTCTAGTGTGGTTCTGCCCACACAACGTATCAGCTTGTGCACTCGACTGGTCACAAAGGAGGAAATAACCTTCACCAGAAAAAGGGCTGGTCAGAATACTTTGCCCCCAGGAGGAAGAGGCAAGCAGGAACTAGCCTGGCTCAGACTGTGACTCTAGTCCTGCTCCTGGGGCAGCACAGCTATCCATTGCCTCCTTCTTGGTCAGGATTATAGGGTTACATTCCAGCCCTCTGACAGTGAAATGAAAAGAACCTACCCATCCTCAAGATACATGTCATAATAAAATCCATTTTCTATTGGTGGACCATAGCACAGACAGCCACCATAGATTCGCTCCATAGCTTCACCCATTATGTGAGCACTTGAGTGCCAGTACACCTAAGGAGAGAGATAAAGAGGGGATCAGTTTCAGTATGTACAATTCATTTTAAGAAATCCATACAGAAGCCTTTTGAGGATTTGTTTTTATCAATACTTGAACTAAGAGATCTAATATTAGAGCTGTTTGCACAGTGAGAAATGATTCACATATCAATCTGCCAATTTACCCCCCCCCCAAAAGTAGTTATCTGACAAATTGTACTAGATCATGTTTACAGCCAGTTCAGAACTAGAAAAAATTATTTCATATGGTTGGAGGGAGGAGAGGAAATTCACTGAATAAGCTGCATGGATGTTAATTAACTAGCCTCATTTTTACTATATTCATAGATACCCTTTTAAAAAACAGCAGCAATGGAGTGGTAATACAGGCTGGGATCCATGAAGGGACTCAGGTGTTAGAATGCAGAGTATCACAACACCTAAATTTTAGAAGCGGGGGGGGGGGGGGAGGAAATCAGAGCTCTCTATCTTCAAGTGTCTGATGAAGTGGGATTTTTCTCCCATTAAAGTTCATGTGATAAATAAATTTGTTAGTCTTTAAAAGTAACACTAGACTGCTTGTTCGTTCTGCTCAACTAGACCAACACGGCTGCCCCTTTGGAACTTGTCAGGAGCTACACTGTGATTCACACATGCAATGAATGAGGAGAGAAGCCTTAAAAGTGATCCATGAATTTCTGCACATTTGGTGCTGACCATCCAAGCTAGTCAGCAGAAGATGGTGATGACAGAATGTGTACTAAGTCTTGCCCTCTTTCGGAGACAGGCACGCAGAGTCTCTCCTGCAATGATTAAAGGGCTGGAGCACAAGCCCTATGAGGAAAGACTGAAAGCATTAGGCTTATTTAGTCTGCAGAAGAGAAGATTGAGGGGGGATTTGATAGCAACCTTCAACTACTTGAAGGGATCCTCTAAGGAAGATGGAGCTCGACTGTTCTCGGTAATAACAGAGGACAGAACGAGGAGCAATGGTCTCAAGTTGCGGTGAGGGAGAGCGAGGCTGGATATTAGAACAAAACTTTTTTACTAGGAGAGTGGTGAAGCCTTGGAATGAGCTGCCAAGGGAGGTGGTGCAGTCTCCATCTTTGGAGGTGTTTAAGGCCCAGCTGGACAAAACCATGAGTGGGATGGTTTAGTGGGAGTGGTCCTGCCTCTGGCAGGGTGTTGGACTAGATGACCTATGAGGTCCCTTCCAACCCTAGGATTCTATGATTCCAAGCAGGTGACTGTCTCAGCCTGCCATCCACAAATAGGAACCTGCTGTCTGAAGAGTCAGGCGTTCTAGGCACCTAGGCTGTTTCTTGCAGGAATGAAGTAGGAACCTTCCTGCTTCAGTCTACACCAAATGGCCAGAGGACGGGCTGCCATCACTTGTCTTATACCTTTTAGGTCAGTGGTTATGGCAGTGCTGTGCACAGGAGCTTATCTCTGGTGGTTAGACACCTACATTACCTTGTGAATTGCACCAACACAATACTAATTCAGAATGATACATTTGGAATATAAGGTTTTGATCCTGCATCTATCTGTGCAGAAGAGTTTGTGAAATCACAGCCTAAACTGTTAATAAGTCTTACATATTCAGCATGGGATTACATATGACATTGCAATTAATTTGTTGCTGACAGGATCTTTTATTAGTTTATATTTTCAATTAAAAAAAATCAAATGAAGACAAAAATGGCATTTGCACATTAATTTTCTAAAGCTATTTTCTTAATTTTGTTAAACTAAAACCAAATCTACAAGACCACAGCGTTTTTAAATGCACATATCAAGAAACACAAAATTATGCATCCCACCATAACTGTAACTTGTCCACATTACACATAAATATTATTTTCTATGCCTTGACATATTGTATGTTCAACATGGAAGAACTGGTTGATATAGGAACAATAAGTATGAATTTAAGATCACACTGTCAAGTGCTGCTTGTACTGAAAACATATTTACATTAATCTGAATAAGCAACCAGTAAAATAAAAACAGCTTCATATTTATGACGTGCACTTCTAAAGACATTAATACAAAACCCCCACATTGACATTAAGATTACATATGTAGAGGCTTATTCTCATGAAGAGAGTGCTAACACAAGCATCTACTAGCAAAGCACTTGCTACGAACACATGCCAGCATACATGTCTGCAGAAGCACATGCCTTTCTTAAGAAGTAGGTACCAGAAAATAAGGTATGTGCTGCATTATGATTTTCATTTTCCATTCCACAAAGGTTAAAAGATGTAATCTTCACCAACAACTAAATTCAATACAGCTAGTCCTCACTTAGTGACCTACTCGTTTAGTGACCCCTCAGAGTTATGACCAGCTCTCTGATGAGTTGGTATTATGGCGATGTATGAGAACTCGCATCAACTCTCTCAGATTACCTATATTTACAGTACACTATGCAAACTAAGTTCAGTACATTAGAGCTTAAAACATTTAAAATATATATTAAAAATGTTATAAATGATGCAAAGGTGACATTAAAACTATCTACAGATGGTTGAAAAACCCACTACCAGTAAAGTACATTATGCCTGAAATACCGGTAAGGGCTGCTCCTCGTTTAGTGACCAATTCGTTTATCAACCGGGTTTCAGGAACGGAACCCGGTCACTAAGTGAGGACTACCTGTATACGGTAGGTCTGAAATCCGTTATCCAAGGAAGCAGAGAATTAGTTTAGTGGCAGATACTTACTGCTTGAGCTTCTTCATCTTCAAACTTGAGCAATTCCAGAGTACAGTCTTCCTCCAAAGGGCGGTCTAGATCCCAAACTACTTTGTTCACTTTGGCAACAACAGTGTTGTCAGCCAAGCCTTGACTGTAAAGCACAAACAAAAAATGTGCACATCAGCTATTGTAAGCAACAAATGGAAACACTTCTCTATAACCTTTCCTCTCTACACAATTTGGACGGGATTTTCAAGAACACTTAGCGTTGACTCATTGTTTCCACTGAAGTCAGTGGCAGAACATCCAATGACAGCAACAGTAGCAAAATTAGACCCACACTAAGCACTTAAGAAAATCTCACATTTTATTTGTGAAGAGCAGGAAGAAACTAAATGTAGTTTAATTAGCAAATTTCCCAAGAAGGAGCATACTCAATGATTTATTTGACTTAGGGCAGTGCTTGCAGACTGTGCTACTATGAGCCTTCTGCAGTAAGAGATGCAGCTTCTTTAGAAAGTAGCTGAAGGAACAGATTTTCCTTTTAGAAAACTGCAAGTAGGTACTATTATTTTTACATTTAGTCTCCCAAGCAAAAAAACTCCACAACAATTCTTAAAGATGATCCATTTGGCAGTCATTTGAAACAAAGTGAAATTACTAAGTGGTTGAGCAAATCAAAGGACTGACTGCAAGACAGAAAGCAGACCATGAAATCTAAAGCACTTCCATTTAGAGTTGAACAAGTTGGCTAGAAAGACAATCTTTCCGGCTTAGTTTATTAAAGAAATCAGCTCTTCTGGGGATCACTTGATGTCTATAAACCATAAGAATATAGTTAAAAACCATGTGTGGATACTCAAGTCACTGACCTTAATAGAGACACTAAATCAGCAGTGCTTTGCCAAAGGTGCTGGGGGACACTTTTTCCTAATGGCCCTGCAGCTTTAAAGGGCCAGCAGGAAACAACAGGGACCCCCACGCGCTTTTGGTAGCACTTGGCTGAAAGCACTGGGGAGGGAGGGGAATGACATTTTTCCTCCTGGCTGTTTTGTTTGGCCAATGGGGGGAAGGAGGAGAAGGGGGGCTACTTTTTTCCCTGATGGTTCTGTAAGGCTGACCCTGAAAAGGCCAGCAGGAAAAAAGTGTTCCCCATCCCCAATCAGCCAAGCACTGCCAAAAGCACTGGGGAGGGGGTTGCTTTTTCCTGATGGTCCTTTAAGGCTTGCAGGAAAAAAAAAGCCCCCTGACCCCCACAGCACTGTTTGGATCAAAGCATTGGGGGAGTGTTTTTTGGTGATGGCAGAGGCTAGCCCCTGCCATTGAACCTGCCTTTGCAGGCAGGTTTCTTTTGGTGACACGGCCACTTGAACCTGCCACTGAAAGTAAAGGGAGCTGTTGCAACCCTCAAAACGTTGAGAACACCTGCCTTAACAGGACCACAATCCCCAGTTTGAGAACTCCTGCACTAAATGAATATTGGTACAATCTTTATTTTTATGATCAAGGGCACTAAATTAAAGTTTGAGGCTAAGTTCTCAGAGACTATCTATACTGACATATAAACGAGCATACGAACAACATCCACATGAATTGCTAGCTTTAAACGTACGTTTACAAGAAAGCAAAGAGAAGCTTTTAAGTGCAATGAGTAACCTAGCCACAATAAGGTTAGTGTTTGTGTTAAAGTCTACACATTTTGATGATTTTAACCAGGGGCATTGCTGCTGCTGGGCCCAAGGAGCTGCAGCCACCCCGCATCTTCAGCTCTGCCCCGGCAGTGGCAGGAGGAGGATCCAGGCCATGGCTGCCTGCCACTGGCCAGCAGCAGCTGGGGCCAGATCCAGGCCCTACCACCAGCGGGAGGAGCCTGATCAGGCTCCTGGCTTGGGCCCTGGGGTGAGGCCATGCAGCAGGGGTGGGACCCAGGCCTTTCTTCAGGGCAGCAACACCGCTGACTTTATCTTTAAGCATTGTGAACCATAACCAGGAAGCTTTCCAAGATGCCTCCTACATTGCCCAAAACTATGTTTAATCATTTAATAGACAGCCTAAGTTAGGGTAGTGCTCTTTGTAATGCATGCCACGCATATGAAGGAAAATGGTTAAATTAAGGTATAGGTATGGGTGTCTCTCATTGAAATTAATGGGAGTATCACTCACTCACCAGCTCTCCACATGTCAATGCAGACTAGATCAACACCCACCTCTATAAGCACTTCAAGCACGGGAGTGATGCTGCTAATGTGGAGTACTCACTTAGTAAAGCAACAGAAGTACTCGGACATTACTCACACAGTTATGTATTTTCAAGATCTAGCTCATAAATGTCAATTTTAGAAACAGCATCTTCATAAAGCAAATTATGTTCTGAAATTAGAAAGTTGTTTAGTTTGAATTTATTATTTAAAAAAGACTACTACAAATAATGCCATGAAGAAAACTATGTAGTGTTAAGAAATAAATAGCTCATCATGCTAAGGACTATAAAGGATCACAGATGCAATTTCCAGAAGTAGCTGTGTCTGAAAGTGATAGCATAGGTCACAGAAGTTAGTCATACCTAATTCCACAAGCAATCTGATAAGGAGTAGTCTTCCAGGATTCAGCATCAACCTGCTTGCCATCAGGTAACGTGACTTTAATGGGTTTGCTGTCTTTTTCAGCTCTTTCCACTAGAAGCGCATCATGTTCTGCTTTAAGTTTATGATACATCTCTAGACGTTGATTGATATATTCGGGCCAGGGATTCAGCTGCATGTAAAGGAAAGAAGTATTTAGCAAAAACTTCCACTTCTAAAATGACAAAATAACTTAAAAAACTAAGCAAAAGAGATAAAATTTTCTTAACTGTCTAAGTGATTTAGCAGGCTGAATTGTATTGATTTTTCAAAAGGACCCAGAAATCTAAGTCACTTACATCCTTATGAAAGTTTTAGTCAGTATCTTTTTATGAAAACAGAGAGAGGTCCGGATAGTTTTTTAGCTGCAACGCAACAAAAGTCTGAGCCGCACCATAGCTTAAAAAAAAAAAAAAGGCAAGAAAGCAAGCTGTAGCTATTATCAAAATAATAAATGAGAAAGGAGAAAAAGAGAACACACTTTCAACTACAAGCAAAAAAATTATACTTCACGTATTTCAAGATCTTCTACTTTTACCTCCTAAAGGTATTCAAACTCTGATGCAACCTTTTTATAATAATGAATTAAATCCTACTAATAGTGCAGTTAACTTGTATTGATACTCTACTTTTGCTTTCCTATCCATCTTCACTTCATTACTTTCTTTTCTCTACTCTTCCATCTCTTCCCATTTACTCCTTAATCTGCTTCCAAAAGAGCTGCTAAAGCAATTTAAATGTCATTAATGCTAAAAAGCATACATAATTACTACATAAAAGACAAAAAAACACTTTGGCTAAATCAGGCCTTGACATCTCTCTGTTTCTGGTCATCATGGCAACCAGTTTTAGTAGCCTGTTGCCTAGCTCTACTGCAAAAATGTAATGGATGAGCCCCTTCTGGCAACCCAAAGTAAAATTGCTGGCACCTAGCTGTGAGCCAATTTTGTCAACTCCTGGGCTAAATTAAGGTTATTAGAGAAAACTGTTTATACCCATTTCATAATAAGTTTCTTAAAATTCTAATATGTCAAATAATAAAAATGTAATGGCTCATTAACAAAAAACATGCTTTTCATGCCTATACTACTATGTATTCTCATTTACTCAAAGTTCGAAAACTTGGCCACTAAAATGACAAACATTACATCATTACTTACAAGAGCATCCCTCTTCCTGGTACAAGACACAGGACAAATAGCGAAAAAAGAATTACTACAGACTGCTCTACAAATCCATTATAACCTGTTGTAATAGCATCAAACAAACAAACAAACAATTTTGTAACTACTTCATTGCTGCATGTTGTTACTACAGCGCACCAGCAGGCAGATGAGTACCCACAACAGCACATCTAATGCACTGATGTCCTCAGTACCTCATTCAGCAATTAAATTAAAGCATATGTTTAAAAGCATGTAATTGAACTGGAAATTTACCTCTGTGTGGCCACCATCACCAGCCCCTTCTTTGGTTTTCTTCTTTCCCCATTCTTTCTTTTCTTCCACAGCATCTACCTAAAAAGAAAATAAGCTAAAACTTTACTCTCCTTTCTTGAGGTCATGTTTGTTGCTGTATCTAACATAGGTGAGGAGCTCCATTGTATGAAGCACACCACAGCAGAAGAGTCAATAACTCTGTCAATCTTTAAGTGCCACAGGACTCCTTGCTTGTTTTGCTGAACTAGACTAACACAACTACCCCTTTGGAACAAGACTTCCTGAAACTAACACCAGCTCTGATCAAATCTCATACCCTTACTCTACATAGATGACATCATTATCATCTAGACTCATAGAAAGGAGGCCCCTGAGAAATTCCACCAAGATTTCAACAATTTCCACCCTTCCATGAACTTCAGCGTGGACAACTCCACGCAGGAGATCCTGAACACTATCCTGGACACTACAGTACACAAACACCACCATGTGCAGGTACCACTAGCCTATACCAGAAACCTGCTGGCCACTATACTTACCTACATCCGTTCCACTTTCATTTGGGACACATCACCAATGTTCCCTCTAATCTTTCCATAGGCTGCGTGTGCAATAAATGTCTTTGTGTGTGCTAATATTAGTGCTGTTGAAATTTTTTTGTCCACGCTTTATTTTGTTGTGTGTACAGGTTGCATGACCTGTGTGCATGTGCAAAGCTCAGAGGGAACAGTGCACATCACACGATCCATTATCTGCAGCCAAGCCCTAAGAGATAACCACATTTGCTCTGATCCCTCACAGAAGGACAAACACCTTCAGGATCTCTATTGAACATTCTTAAAACTACAATACGCACCTGGGGAAGTGAAGAAACAGATTGACAGAGAGAGATGTGTACCCAGAAGTCAACCACTACACGACAAGTCCAACAAGGAAAACAACAGAATGCCACTGGTCATCACCTACAGCCCCCAAGTCAAACCTCTCCAGCACTTTAAGGATCTACAACTTATCCTGGAAGACAATCCATCACTCTCTCCAGCCTTGGAAGGTAGCCCTCATCTTGCTTATGAACAACTTCCCAACTGTTAGAAGAAAAGAAAGGGTCAGGTCTACCAAGAAGCAGAATGGGCATATGGCGCCTTTAATCAAACTTGCTTGTACACATCCAACCAAGCAGGAAATAGTCACATTCCTGCCAGGACCCATGTAAATAAGCCCAGAATACAGGATTCACAAGACACATATACCTTTCTAATATGCTAAACACCACATGCATAACACAACTGGTGCATGCATAATACAACACTTGACATCATGCCTAAATCCCTACGTGGTTTTACTATACTTAATATGCAGGTTACATAATCAGATTATGCTTAACATTCAGCACCTAATCAGCCCACCCATGTTTACTGTGACAAATCATTTGGGTACCAAATACAATTCCAGCCAGTGAAATTTTCAAAGATCTTTTGGCCCTTCCATTACCTTGCCTATGTTACCTGCTTACCAGGGTAAGGTTAATGGCTTTCTACCGATCCATCACAGTACATTGTTACCACTTAACTGTGGTTTCCATTCAATTTTCCTTTGTTAGCCATATGTTAGTGCTTTCCAGCCAAGTTGTTTGTAGGTCACAGCTTCAATGACATTTAATTTCTAATAAATCCATTGGCCAGCTACTCTGTTAATATAGAACATAAATTCCCTGCCCCAACCTTAAGCAAATATTAACCAGCAACAACATACCATGTAACAGAAACACTAACGCCAGCACCTAACCCTGCAAACAGCCCCCTAGCAAACTCTGCCCACACATCTCCTCAAGTGACACCATCATAAGACCTAACCATCAGTGGCTCAGTTCACTTGCTCGTCCACCAATGTGATATATGCTATTAACAACTGTGCTACTCTGCCACACTGGACAGAAAAATAAATGGACATAAATCAGATATCAAGAATGGTGCAGTCAAAAACCAATGGGGGAACACTTCAACCTCCCTGTACATTCTGTGAAAGACACTACAGTTACAGTGCTTCAACAGAAACACTTCAAAGCAAAACCAGCAAGGAGTCCTCTAGCATTTTTAAAGACTAAACAAATTTATTCTTTGCATGAGCTACTGGGCCATCACCCACTTAATCAGACACATAAAATGGAAGGTACAGTACTTCCCCTTTCATTCTGTAGCCTCCATTTCGCGCATCTGATGACATGAGATTCCAGCCACAAAACCTCATGCCATAAATAAATCTGCTGGTCTTTAAAGGTGCCACAAGACTTCTTGTTTACTTTGCTGAACTAGGCTAATATGGCCACTCCTGTGTAACTTCAAATCAAGACTCCAAAAGGAAGTTGAAAAACAGATTGAAGTGACCTTGTGACTTACCCTTCTCTTTACTTATTTATTCACTTGACATGCTCCAGCTCCAATTTCACACAGCTACTGAAGCAGAATTATACCCACAAAAGCTCATGTGATAAGAAGAATTATTAGTCTTTAAAAGTGCCTCAGGACTCCTTGTGGGTGTCCCCCCCCCACCCCCGCAAATCCTACTGGTAGTTCAATCATCTCATTTTACTACCTCAGTTTCCCCTGGTCTAACTCTCATAAAATTTTCCAGCTTCTTGTGAAGAACATGGAGTAACTCCCCAATTCATCAATCGCTTTCTCTGCTGCAAGGGTCTCAAACTCAATTCACCGCAATGGCCGCATGCGGACTAGTACATTAGCCCGAGAGCCGCAGCACTGACACCTGTTCATACGACGATATTGCAAATATCAGCCAACAATTGTGTTGTTGTGGGCCACAGGAAATAGCTTTAAGGGCTACATGCAGACTTGCAGGCTGCATGTTTGAGACCCCTGCTCTATAGTATCCTGTGCTTTGCCTTATTTTTTTATTAAACAGACAAGTTCCAAAGGGGGGTAGCCTCATCACTGTAGTCCAGCAAAACAAACAAGGGGTCTGGTAAAACATACAAGGAGTCCTGTGGTACTTAAAGACTAACAAATAGATTGCATGAGCTTTTGTGGGAGAAAATCCCACTTTGTCAGATGTTTGAAACACTCATACAATGAATAAATTTGTTAATCTTTGGACTAGCAAATTAGTTTATCACGTTAGCTTTTGCGGGAGAAAATCCCACTTTGTCAGATGCTTTAAAACGCTCACACAATGAATAAACTAATCAAATCAAATCAAATCAAATCATAGGGCTGGAAGGGACCTCATGAGATCATCGAGTCCAATCCCCTGGGAATTAAACCCAGGACCTTCTGCATGTTAAGCAGAGGTGCTAGCCACTACACTATTTGCAGGGCTTCCTAATTAACATACAATGAATAAATTTGTTAGTTTTTGGACTAGCAAATTAGTTTACCACATCAGCTTTTGCGGGCAAAAATCCCACGTTGTCAGATGCTTTAAAATGCTCACACAATGAATAAACTAGTTAACATACAATGAATAAATTTGTTAATTTTAGGACTAGCAAATTAGTTTACCACGTTAGCTTTTGCGGGAGAAAATCCCACTTTGTCAGGTGCTCTGAAACGCTCATGCAGTAAATAAACGTGTTAATTTTAGGCCTAGCAAATGCCATGAAGAGGAAATAAACGTTAGTTTTCAAGTGCCCCGCCCTGGTTGTTTGACTGAGGCAGACCGAGAGCGCTGTCCCGGGAAGCAGCGCGGCGGCAGCGGCTGCCGCTCGGTCTGAAACAGACAAACCGCCACCGCCACTGCCCCGCCCGGGCCTTCCCTCCCCTCCGGCCGTAAAAGCCTCCCGCCCGCCGGCTCCGGACCGGCGGCGCCCTCCGCCTCCCCTTCCAATCAGGGGCGAAGCGAGGCGCTGCTCCCCGCACCGTCCCTTTCCCTCAGGCTGTGCTGGCGCCGGGCCGCGGAGGAGACACGATGGGGACGGGACGGGACGGGGCCCCCCGGGCGCGCGCTCACCTGACTCCCGGCTCCCGCCATCGCCGCCGCCTGCCACGCCGGGTACCGGGAGGAGCCACCAAGCAGGCCCAGCCGGCTCCGGCAGCTGATGCAACGGCCGGGAGGCGCGGCCCTGCCCCGCCCCCGCGCCGGAAGGCGAGTTGGCGCGCGGCAGGGCGCCGGGCCCGGCCCGCGGCAAGGCGCGCATGCGTCTGCTCGCACGTGACCGGCGACTGAGCCGGGCGCGCCGCCGTGTGGGCGGGGCCGCAGCGGCAGCGGGCTCCTCATTGGCTCTGGCTGCAGAGCGCCGGAGCCGCCCTCGCGCGCGGGGGCGGGGTTCCGAGCCTGAGCGCCAGGGGGTGTGACGTGTCAGGAGTGCGCGCGGCTGGGCCGCGTGTCAGGGGGTGTGGTCACAGGTGTCCCTGGGTAGGGTTACCAGGCAACGGTCCCTCTGATGACTTGGAGATTGTCATAGAGTCCTTGGGCTGGAAGGGAGCTCATAGGTCATCTAGTCCAACCCCCTGCCAGAGGCAGGACCACTCCCACTAAACCATCCCAGTCAGGGTTTTGTCCAGCTGGGCCTTAAACACCTCCAAAGATGGAGACTCCACCACCTCCCTCGGCAGCTCATTCCAAGGCTTCACCACTCGCCTAGTAAAAAAGTTTTTTCTAATATCCAGCCTTGCTCTCCCTAACCGCAACTTGAGACCCCTGCTCCTTGTTCTGTCCTCTGTTATTACCAAGAACAGTCGAGCTCCATCTTCCTTAGAGCATCCCTTCAAGTAGTTGAAGGTTGCTATCAAATCCCCCCTCAATCTTCTCTTCTGTAGACTAAATAAGCCTAATGCTTTCAGTCTTTCCTCATAGGGCTTGTGCTCCAGCCCTTTAATCATTTTAGTTGCCCTCCTCTGGACTCTCTCTAGCATGTCCCTGTCCTTTTGGTAGTGGGGAGCCCAAAACTGAACACAGTATTCTAGATGTGGCCTCACCAGTGCAGAATAGAGGGGAATGATCACATCCCTTGATCTGCTGGTAATGCTTCTTTTGATGCAGCCCAGTATGCCATTGGCCTTTTTGGCAACAAGAGCACACTGCTGACTCATATCTAGCTTCCCATCCACCATGACCCCCACATCCTTTTCTACAGTGCTGCTATTTAGCTGAATGTTTCCCAGCCTGTAGCAGTGCATGGGGTTTTTTTCCCCCAAGTGCAGGATTTTACACTTATCCTTATTGAATCTCATAAGATTTCTATTGGCCCACTGCTCCAATTTATCTAGGTCTCCCTGAATCCTGTCCTTGCCCTCCAATGTGTCTACTGTTCCCCCCAGCTTGATGTCATCCGCAAACTTACTGAGAATGCAGTCTATTCCATCATCCAGATCATTGATGTGTGCAAACAATTTCTTTGTGTGCGCAAAAGCCTTTCTTTGTGAGCACCAATATTAGCACTATTGAATTTTTTTGTGCACACTTTATTTTGTTGTCTGCACAGGTTTCATGACCTGGGTGCATGCGCAGACGCGCACAGCTTAGAGGGAACAGTGTTACCAGGTACCACAGCATGGAAAGGAGGACAGGGAAGTACAGAAAGGAGGACACATGGAGAAAATGTAGTGTTAATGTAATAGTCATCTGGTTTTAGGGGGCCCTGGAATGCTTCCCCGTAAAAATAAGATGTTCTGAGGCGTTCCAGCATCCTTTAACACCTGTAAGTAAAAAGCCAGACAAAATCATGTCTTTTTAAAATGCCTGCTGGATGGAGGACATGAAGGTAAAAAGCAGGACATGTCCTCCTTTTGCCTGACATCGGTAACCCTGCCCTTGCCCAGCAATGGTCCCTGAGCCCCGTCTGCTGCGGGAGCTGCTGCAAGAATCCTGCTAAAAAAGCAAGGAGTCGTCTGGCACTTAGAGACTAACAGATTCATTTATGGCACGAGCTTTCCTGGGAGAAAATCCCACTTTGTCAAATGCTTTGAAGAGGAACATCACTGCCCTGGGTAGGGTTAACAGATGTCAGGCAAAAGGAGGATATGTCCTCCTTTTTACCTTCATGGCCTCCATCCAGCAGGCATGTTAAAAATACACGATTTTGTCTGGCATTTTACTTACAGCATGATGGAACACCCCAGAGCACCTTATTTTTAGAGGGAAGCATTCCAGGGCCCCCTAAAAATAGAAGAATATTACATTAATCCTACATTTTCTCCACGCCGCCTCCAATGTCCTCTTCATACTTCCTTGTCCCCCTTTCCATGCTTTGGTATCTGGTAACCCTAGCCCTGGGGAAAGATCCAGGGCACAGGGGCAGCCCCCCCCCCCCCGCCATGATCCAGCAGCCCTCAGCCCCATCTTGCCGCGGGCTCTGCCACTGCCAGCCTGGCCCCAGAACCCTGGCCACATTCAGGGCTGGGAGAGGTGGGCACAGCTGTGGACATCCTGGCCTGGAACCCCAGTCAGGAGAGGCAGGTGCCCCTGCAGGTGTCCCACCCTCAATCCTCAGACAGATGGGGACAGGAGATGCAGGTGCTACGGCGGGCACCCCAGCCCAGATCAGGCCAGAGAGCAGGAGAGAGGGGGCACCACCAGACCCGGGGCACTGATGCCGGGATTCAAGGCACGTGCCCCATGTGCCAAGTGCCAGCGACACCCCTGCTAACACGGCTGCCCCTTTGGAACTTCAAGAGTCCCTTTCCCTGGGCCCCACCCTGTCAGGCTACTGTGGGGTTTCTGACCTGAACTCCAAGCCTGCTTCAAAGATAACACTGCGCATGGCCTCCATTGAGCCCACTTGTGCCAGGAATAGGACTCTGGTAGAGTGGAGCTCTGGTAGAGTAAAAGAAGCAAGGAGTCCTGTGGCACTTAGAGACTAACATTTATTTATTGCATAAGCTTTCATGGGAGATGCTTTGGCAATGGGGCAACATACAGAATGGGAGGAAAATAAATGCAAGGGACTGTTAAGATATGGGATTAGGTCATACTGTAACAGCAAATAAGCAACTACTCTGATTTGCTGTTACAGTATGACCTGATCCTATGTCTTGCATTCCCTTGCATTTATTTTCATCCTGTTCTGTAAGTTTCCGCATCTTCAAAGCAGCTGACAAAGTGGGATTTTCTCCTGTGAAAGCACATGCGATAAATAAATGTGTTAGTCTTTAAGGGTCTGTCTACACTGCTCTAGTTATTTTGAAATAACTATTTCAGTTTTAATTCAGAATAATTATTTTGGCACTTCACAAGCAGCTCAGAGCCCAATCTGGCTCCTAGCCCATTCCTACCCCCATCAGCCTGAACAGAGGGACTGGGGGTGCCAAATTGACATGCCTTGCAGGAGGGAAGCAGCCCAACCAGGGGTTCCCTGACCCTGGCAGGGAAATGAGCCTGCGGGGGCTTACCTGCCTGTTATTTTGACATAAGCCAGTTCTGTGGCTTGGAATGGCTTATTTTGAAATAATAATTTCAAAAATAAATCATATTTCAAAATTAAAGCAAGTTTTATTATTTCAAAATAGCTCCTCCTTTTTTCAAAATAAAATGTTTATTTTGAAATAATAAAATGCTTGCATGGACAAGGAAAAGTTATTTTGAAATAAGCTTTCTTTTTTTCAAAATAACTTTTCAGCGTAGACATACCCTAAGTGCCACAGGACTCGTTGGTTTTTTTGCTCAACTAGACTAACACGGCTGCCCCTCTGGAACCATGGTAGAGTGTAGCACTTGGAAAGCAGGTTCCCCCATCAGCTTTCTAAGGACTTCAACCTGCATTTTTATCAGCCTTTTTCACCTGTGCCACTTTAAAAGCAGGCCCATCCAATGAGCTTTTAAAGCAATTATTATTGCAGTTTTATCAGTCTTGGTTTTGCTTGTGTCAAGCGCAGGCCCTGCCAAGAAAATAGTTCTGACTGTGCCTCTGCTCTGTAATGCTAGAGAGAGCAGGTGGGTAAGGTGATTGTTTCATTGAACCATTTTCTGCGGCTGAGGAAGAGAAAAACTTTTCAGTCCTATGGAGTGCTTCTTCAGGTCATGTCTAAATCCATCCATAACCTGCCTCCTGGTGACTCCTCAGGATGGGTGCAATTATGCCTCCATTCCATCAGCTGCAGAGCAGCCTAGGCATGCTTGCTCCTTCACCATGGAATCTAGCTCAGTACTAAGAACAGCTCTGGGTGACGTCTTAAAGTGCCACACAACTCCTTGTTGTTTTTTCACTGGACTAGACTAACATGGCTATCCCTTTTTAAAACTGAAAGTTTCTCACACCAACAAAAGCTGGTTCAATAAAAGGTATTACCTCACCCACTTTGTCTTTCTTATATCCTGAAACAATATGACTATAACTACTCCAGCGTACTGGGACTGTTCCATTTTGAACTACCATGACGTATAGGACTTGATTCTGAACCTAGAGGATGGAGAGCAAAGGGGAGAAGAAACACAGCTGCTCTGAACAGCATGTTGATGCATGCAGAGATTTTGCAGGCGTTATTTGCTGTGAGCTTAAGGAAACTTTCCTGGAGGTACTACCCAATTCTCCATCTCAGATTCCTAAGCAGAGCAGTTGTGTTTCTTCCCCCATAGTAGGACACTTTCCCATGCCAACTGGAAATTGTGGGACCAGGGACCAAAGCACCACACAAACCTACTGCTTAGGGGACTATGGAACTGCTTGTGTGGAGGATATGTATTCTAGCATCCCTGCTGACTCTAGGGCAGTGCCAGAACTAGGTGTTTTGGCACCTGGAGCAAGCAGAACAGAATGCACCTTCAATCGAGTGGTGAAATGGAACCACTCAATACAGGGCCTGGGGTAAAGCCCTGGTTGCCCTGCCCTAGTTAAGGCCCTGCTCTAAGGAGCGAGAATACCAGCTTCTATGGCTCCTGGTTGTAGAGAATGGGATCACAAATTTAAAATACTTTTCACATGGCACATGCATGAATGCCACAACTGAGCACCCACCAAGCACCCTGAACCTTACTCCACTTGAGTGATCTTCCCCCCTGTTCTCAAACTCACCATTTCCAGGCTCACCACAGAGCTGTGCTCTGTGCAGGGAGATGGTGAGAATAAGCTGAGTTCCCCACTGTTGAATGTATATTGTAAGGATACTAACAATAATACCTCTATTCATTGTTTCTAGTTCTTACACAGATGTGAGCATGACAGGCAGAGGCCCAATGACCTTGGCAGATAAGGAAGTGGCATTACAGAAGCAAGGAGGACATGTTCCAGGAACTACTCCATCAAAACAGAGAAAAGGGCTTGTAGAGAAGTGATGTCAGAGTAATAGAGGCAGGACAGAGAGGAGAGAAAAGAGAACCAGCAAAGAATTCTGGAACACCATGACAGGATCATCAAGGCCATGGAGGACCAAACAGAGTTGCAGAAGCCAATAGTGTCATTTCAGATACGGTTGATGCAAGCCCACTCCCCTCCCTTCTGCTGCCACAGAATAATTTCTTTCCCTGCTCATCACCAACTCCCATAAAAGATTCCTACGAAGGTCATGGGCAGCCTCACTTCAATCTCATTTCCAGTCCTTCTCCTTCGAGCGCTGCTCACATCATTCAGTTACAGGTATCTACATGCCGCAGCGCACAGTAGCTTGGAAAGTCTTCAGCATTAGCCTGTCAGGTCAGGGCACACGGCCAACGCGCCCTCCACACCATGACCGCAGCTATATAGGTGACCATGACCCTGACCCTCCCAGTTCCTTTTTCCGCTATCAGCTTTGGTTTTGTATCAGCATAATGTAAAGGAAATAGCAAGTTGAACAAAATGGAGTTAGGGAGTATAAGAGGGAAACTGAGAAGGTAACTAATATCAGGGTCTGAAAGCGTGACTTAAGGGTAATAACCTACAGAAATGTGAGTTGGAATGTGAAATTGGAATGTATTTGCTAGTCCCATGAGAAAGTGGACTAAGGCATAACTAGGGTGGGATGAGGAGCTTTGAAATGTACATTAAGTGGTTTGGAAACTGCTGTGAAGAAACAATGTAACTGATAAACCAATCACCCTAGGAATTTTGATGTGTTTTAAGTTGTTTGTATCTACCTACAAAAAACAGAATAGCCTTGTATAGGATCCTTCTCTTCTGTCATGTTTTCAGAGAGAAGCACCTTCTTGATCAAGAATAAAAGATCATTGCTTTGCTACCTTTGCCTGCTTAATTGGATCTCCGCTAAGTAACGAACCTTTTAGGGGGGCCAGTTTCCCCCAAGACAGTAAAATTGCAAAATGCAAGTGCCTGTCTTTTGCGCGAAATTCAAGATGCCTGGTTTCAAGCCATGCTTAGGGTACTGCAAGGCCTTCCCGATGGACGACCTGCACGAGAAACGCCTTGTTTGCCTGAGTGAGTCCCACCTCGCAGCGGTGTGCTCCATTTGCCAGGCCTTCAAGCGGAAGTTAGAAAGGCAGTGCCACCTCCTCTTGATCTCCGGGAGTGGCGCTAACACCCCAGAAAACGGCCAACCCACAAGCGCTCTGCTGGACCCCTGATCGGCCCGGGCTCAGGATCGCCGCTACTGATCGTCGGTATCAGGATCGAAATCTCGACCCACCCCGGTACCGCCCCAACACCAAGCTTGTCTGTCACCAGGCAGCCTTCAGCCATCCCAAGATGGGTACTGGCAAAGGCAACCCTGACGGCACACCACGGGCACCAAAATCCGGCTCCGGTGCAGAAGAAGAAGAAAAGGACAAAGCGGCACCATTTTCATCAGCACCGCAGGATCCGGTACTGGCCCCCACAGTACCGATGGCAAGCCCGGTACCGACGTCAAGCCTGGTGCCACCAGGCCGGGTATTGCCAGGCCCAGTACCACTAACTGATTCAACGCCGGCCCCCGTAGTGGGGGGAGAGGGGAAGCGTCCCTTTTGAACCCAGGCCTTCGATGAAAAGGCCGGTTTGCCCCTCCTGTTTAGAGGTGGGGCAGGGGGAGTCGGGAGGAGCAGCAGGGCTCGTGCTGCCTCCAACGCCTCCAGAGTGGATGGGACAAGGCTCTGTCCCGCATGGGTTGCAGGCAAGTCCTTGCTGGGGAAGGGAGGACTGCTCGGGTGGGAAGACTCCCACTCTGTCAACGCCGGACTCTGCGGTGCTGAAGGTGGGGTCAGCCGGTGCCGAGGTAAGGTCAGCACTGGTGAGGCCAGCCTATACTGGGTCGTCGGCACCGGAGGTGATACGGCACGGTGCTGAGATGAGCCTGGTGCCAATAGTGCCGGGCTGACTGGGGGTGACCTTGGTCGGTGCCAAGGTGAGCCCGGTGCCAATGGTGCCGGGCTGCCTGAGGGCAACCTCAATCAGTGCTGAGGCGAGCCTGGTGCCGATGGTGCTGGGCTGACTGATGGCGACTCTGATTGGTGCTGAGGTGCCAGAGTCAGCACCAAGGTGGTGCGGCAGCGGCGGACACCGGTGGCATAGTGCCGTGTAGGTGCCAGTGCCGAGCTGGATCTCAGGGCCGGGCTCAAACCCAAAGCCTTGAGTGAAAGGTGCTGAGCCTCCTCTGAGGCTAGGGCGCGGCGTCGCTGTTCCCTCTCCTTGATGGTCCGGGGTTTAAAGGAGAGACAAATGGAACATGCCAAGACCATGTGGTCTTTGCCCAGGCACCCGAGGCACTTCCCGTGGGGATCGTCCCTGGGGAAGGCCTTGCCGCATTCGGCACAGGGTTTGAACCCTGGCATTATTGTAGGCTGTTGCGGTCCAACGGTTGAAGGTTCTTGTAGTGGAATTAAATCCACGAAGAGATTCTCCCAGTCGGGTGAAAAGCTGAGTCTTGAGGGACAGGCTGCTTGCGATAGCAAGGAGCAGACGTTCCATATCTGACACGCAAGGTGGAAGAAATGAAACTGAGGAGGGAGCGGGGTGGCGGCCGTATATGTAGCCATGGGTGGTGCGAGGGGCGGTGGCCACCTCCCCTCTTCTGACAGGCTAGGACAAGTTTTTTCCAACCAATCCGGTGCTCTGGCACGGAGACAGCTAATACTGAATGCATCTGAACAGCACTCAAAGAAGAAGCTATTTCTTTAAGAGTCCCAGTGGCTGAGGAGAACCAGAGAAGCTGATGTGCAACAAAGGGGGCTGTTTCTATTTTGTTATGCTTGGTGATGACCAGAGTCGGGGAATCAGGAGCATGTTTTGTTACTGACTGGGAGACTGGTTTAAGTACCATCTGTCAGTGGTTTGGGGGTTTGGCCCCTGGTTTGGTAGCTTGCCCTGATTTTGGCACATTCAGAAGGTTATCCCAGGAGGCCCAGGTCTCAGGGGGGCCTGGCGGGTGGACTGGCAGCGCTGCACCGGCCTCCCTTTTGGCTGCTCATCCAGTCTCTGGCATGGGGGGGTAGTGTAGGGGTCTGCCTCTCCCCTGGGCCAGCCAGCCCCACTTCCCAATGTGGCAGGGGGTGGGGGGAGAGAGGGTGATTTGCCTGGGCCCAGCCCCCCCCAGGGACCGCCCTGCTCTGGGGAGGGGGAGGACGCCCATTTATTGGTTGCAGGGGGGCGCCAGAAACCCTAGCACCGGCCCTGTTTGTTACTTACCAGTAATCGTCCTTCTTCGAGATGGGCTGCTCACATACGTTCAGGTCCCTCCCACCGTTCCCGCTACAGAGTAGGCAAAGATATATGGGACTGGGAGGGTCAAGGTCACGGTCACCTGTATAGCCGTGGTCAGAGCGTGGAGGTGGCGTTGGCCATGTACCCTGACCTGACAGGCTAATGCTGAAGACTTTCCAAGGTACCGTGCGCTGCGGCACATAGACACCTGTAACTGAACGTATGTGAGCAGCCCATCTCAAAGACGGATGGTTACTGTTAAGTAACCAACCGTTCTTCAGACAGCTACAGAAATGACTGCTGGATGTACACACACTTCTAATAGCTGGCAATGCCCTTCCCACACTTCCCTCAACATGATTTGTTTGCATTGAGTGGTGTTTGCTGTTGAATAACAACATTAACTGCCATAAAAAGAAAAGCACTGTTTATTCATGTGATCACAAGCTATGTTCCCCTCTAGCAACACTCATCTGTAGCTGTTCAGCAGCACAATATCAGGTATATTTGCAAAGTACATTCATGGGTTTCATTGTTAAAATGCTCTCAGTGTGCCTTTCTTAGCCAAATGGCTCCTCATGTGGCCCCCCAATGCCCCTAGCATCTGGTTGCTCATATGAATGTGCAAGGCAATCAAACTCAGCAGTTCACCCAATGGCAACTTTCTCACCTTTAACTTCAGAGAGATTATGGAAGACACAACAGGCAGCTATTACTGCAGGAATATTGTCCTCATTTAAGCCCAGTTTGCCATAAAAGCATCTCCCGTAAGCCTTAAGCCTGCCAAAGGCACATTCAGCACCTAGAAAGCCTGTTTTTAAAGTGTTCCTTGCTGCTATCTAGGTTGCCCATATAAGGCTTCATGAGCTATCACATCAGTGGGTAGGCTGGCTCTCCCAGCATTGCAATTAATCTTTTCAGCTGGGAAAAAGGTCCCTGCTTCTAACTTCAATACAACTGTGTTCATGAAGATACGAGCATCATGTACCTTTCCTGACAAACCAGTGTTGATATCAGTGAAACGACCCCAGTGATCCACAAACACTATAGTGAAGTACCCCTTTGTATTGATGTACTCAGTCACAAGATGCTTTGGAGCCAGAATTGGGATCTGCAGATGTGATGAAGTAAGAATCCTCTTGTGGGCTAGTTTGGGATGTCATGCATGATACCCCATTTCTCTTCTTTTCTGTTCCTGTATTCTGGTGATGGGACCAGGTGTGTGATTATTATAAGGACCACTAGAGGGTAGAGGAGCTTTTAGGTAGACCTTACCTGAACCCAGCCCTGCCCCACACCAGTCACACAGGTTGTGGCCAGTTAAGACCATGGGGCTGTGTTCCCTAGCCTGGGAAAGGGTCAAAGGACTAGGGGAGGGGTTGGGTGTGAACTGAGAGGGAGAAGAATATTATGGGAGATGGGGTGTAAGGGGAAGGTTCCCCTGAACATGAACCCGTATCCTGGGGGATTGCTGCTATACTCTGGTTAATCTGATAGCCACCCATCCTAGCTGTGTGAACATGAATGCTAACAAACCCTCTGACTTCCACACTGGCTGGAAGTTACTTCTGACTGAAAGGAAGGGTGAAGACTTCAGGCCTGTGATGAACTCCTGGGAGAGGACCCCACAAGGCAGTTCCAGGCAGAGCAGGGGTTGGACCCTCTGAGGCTGAATCCAGAAGCTGACTACATGGGAGCACGGAGACCTGGGCTGGACTGAAGAGGACTCCACTGTAGCAGAATCCTGATCAGCAGTGAGCAGAGGGGACCCCAGAGTGACTTCTGAGGAGCTCTACCACACTACATCTTCTATTGCCCTGCTACAGTTAGGGAATCACATTACCACCAATCCAACCACTATTTCATACACATAGCCCAGAGTTACATACCTTCACAGCAGAATATGAATATTAGCTCTGCACACTTGCAATAACACAACCCCAGCAGTGGACTCGTCAACTCTAAACTGATTAATGACCAACTAGCAGTAGTCTGGAGTTGCCAGCTTCCACACAGTGACTGCAATATGCTTCTTCAGCGAGAGGGCTACTCTCATCAGATGCCGCAACAGTGCAGGGGCCAGGTCTGCACAGAGTTCTATGAAGGTGGCTTTGCACATTTAGAAGTTCTGTAGCTACTACTTGTCATCCTAGACCTGCATAACAATATAGTCCCACCATTCAGTGTGTGTCTTATGCATGCAGAAGCAGCGGTTCACCATATGCAGATGTTCCATGACTGAAAACAGTAACGTGTTGCTGTTGGTCTGCACGTCACTCAGCAAGTCATCTCCTCAGATTCCTCTTCTGATTTGAGGCTCATGATATATTTGCACAACCAGCTGCAACGTGTTCAAAATATTGAAAGCAACACTGGAGAGTAGCACAAGATCCATTTTTTTCTGATCCAGATTGCAGATGTGCAAGAAATCATGGGGGACCATTAAAAAGGGTGTGAGTTGCTATAAGCAGCTCACTGATTGATGGGAAGGAAACACAAGGGGCCATGGGACATTGAAACAGCATCCAAAGTGCTCTGCACTCCTCTCTTCCTCCCAGAATTCCTAGCATTAGAAGCTGACAAGTGGTACAGTGGGTTAGCTGCCCACAATGCATCACTTGCAGCGGCAATCATACACAGCAAAGTGTGGATGCACTTTTTGCACTCAAAGGAGCACTGTGTGAATGCACACAAGTGTTATACTTGTAGTGCTTTATCACCTGTATAACTAATATTGAAAAAATGTCTAGTGTTTACGCAGCCTAACTCAATTGCTGTTGCTCAGCTGGATAGAGTCCTGCATGGATACACATATGTGGATCTGCGTCCAATTTGCATCTGCAAGAAATGGCCCATGGATATCCAAGTTGTATATACAGATGCAGATATAATGCAGATATTCACAGATAAAAATATGTGGACCTGTATCCAACCTACAGCCACAAGAAATGATCTGGGGATATAATGCGGATATCCACAGATTTGCAGGGTTCTACAGATGTTCACTTCAATGAACCCACTTCTGGAAGTCTGCTTCTATCCCACCTGGGTAGATGCGTATAACAGACTGACTAGTTTCTAATGTCTCAGAACACACAAAGGGACTTCAGAATGTAAAAAAGATTTCCTCTGAATTCAGAGGGGATACAGTCTGAGTCTGAGGCTGAGCTGAGCAGATTGCACCTTTTCACAGGCTGGGGGATGACTGGGACAAAGGGGCAGCTATCTAAACTTGCAAGGAATGGTTTAGGTAAAACACTATGTGTTCATGGATCCTTAGTTGCTTTAATGCTTTTGTTCTTTGTTGACTGTGTTTCTATGGACAAATAAATCTTGGTCACTGTATTTTCATATTGGTCATAGGGTTATGGAAGAAAGTCTATAGCAAGGGCCAAACAGAGTTAGACCTGCTGAAGACATGGCTGGTAAACATGGAGCCTGCAACCTGTTCCATGGGGAACAGGTCCAAGAGTGAGTGTGAATTACATGAGTCTATTCTAAGAAAAGTATTGGTATGGGTCTGTCACTTGGGCAGAGCACTCATAGAGCTAGCTATACTATAACTTTTAGTCCATACAAATTACATTGGCATTCAGCAGCCAAAGTATGGGTGTTGCTCAGATGTGCGCATACGTGGCTGTTTTCATCAGCTTTACGTGTATGTAACCCTTCTGCCACGGCGAGATGGAAGAGCAAGGGCTGAGTTCTATATCTAGGGGTTTCCAAGTAATGTTACAATACCAACCGGCTCGAGCCCCCACCCAGTTTCCTGGGAAATCATGCACTATTCCCTGGGCTGCCTAGAGGGGTAATGCTTCCCTGCTCACCAACACGAGCCTGAGTGTAGTGCATAATGGCAGCATAAAAGAATGTATAGATGCAATATCAAAACCAGCAATGGCTTGCAGAATCAGTGCAGGACAGGATTCCCACAAAACCCAGTAGAGCATTCACTCCGCCCCAGTGTATGTAGAGAAAGTCCCTCACGCCCGCTGTCTGCTGGCACCGCCTGCTAGTCACTCATCCCCTCCACTGGCTGCTCACACCGCTCACTGTCTCCGCCCACTGTCCGCTGGCACCACCTGCTGGTCACTTATGCCCTCTGCTGGGTAATCACACTGTCTGGTGGCTTCGCCTGCTGTCCACTGGCACTGCCTGCTGGTCACTCACGCCTTCTGCTGGCTGTTCACACTGCCTGCTGTCCACTGGCACCACCTGCTGGTCACTCTTCAGCGATTTCAGCTCTTTTAGGTTATATCTACACTGCCAAAGATATTTTGAAATAGTTAGTTTGAAATAACTATTTTGAATTTATTTCAGAATAATTATTTCAAATTAACATTATTTCAAAATAGGAGTCCAGTGAAGACTCTCTATTTTGAAATAAGGCTGGAGTTCTTATTTCAAAATAGAGAGTCTTTGCTAGACTTTATTTTAAAATAGGGGAAGGCAGTGATAAGTATAGGGCTATTATTTCAAAATTCCACAAGCTTGGAATGCCTTTTTTTTTCAAAATAACTATTTCAAAAGAATTGCTGTTTCAAAATAAAGACAGGTTTTGTTATTTCAAAATAGCTCTTTATTATGTCAAAATAACAAAGCACTTATTTCAAAATAACTAAATGCCTTCATGGACAGGTAAAAAGTTTTTTCAAAATCAGCCTCCTTATTTCCAAAAAAAAAAAAATCTTCTCAGTGTAGACATACCCTTAAAGAGGATCTCTGTCCTCAGTGATTTCAGCTCCTGACTTCAGGATACCACAAATAGTTTTTCTAATCAAAATAACAAAGGGAGACTCCATAGAGTCATCAAGTCTATCTTTTGACAGTGGGCAGAGGAATAGCAGAGCTAATACTACCCTTCATCCCCTTTTCCTCTGCTTTCACAAGAGCAAAACACAGAGTTGCTCACTCTTCCAAGTTCGGTGCTGCTGATGGTGACTTTTCCAACAAATAGGCTAAACAGAGTTTATACAATCAGAGGGTAGCATATTATGAAAAGACAGTATTTCATTTCCCTCCCTCAGTTAAAATGCAGGTATTGACAGATTTGTGATCAAATCAACCCATATACAATTTACCATCATGCCCTGCACCTACATAGTGAGGTTATGCTAATACCTAATTGTGCTCATGCAAATACAAAGCCCATGCAGATCAATTGCTCCCCTTTGGCTGTTAAGCACAAGCAATGCCCAGCCTCTAGACCTGCCTTACATGTACTTAACAGGAATGCTTCTGTTGATGTAAAGTGCAACATAACATGAGTAAGTTCCAGAGGGGTAGCTGTGTTAGTCTAGTTTAGCAAAACAAACAAGAAGTCCTGTGGCACTTTTAAAGACTAACACATTTATTTATTGCATGACTGTTCATGGGAGAAAAATCTCACTTCAGCAGATGCTTGAAGGTGGGAAATGCATCATGAGTAGGTCTCCTAGTACCCCATGTCCTGTAATCTGATGCAATGCCTTTTAGTAACTTTTTTCAGTGTGGTGTGGGATAGAAATACCTTGCCCAGGGATCTTTAAAACCTAGGGGTCTGATTTCCACTGTGCAGCTTTCTCCATCTCATAATCCCATCCATATCACAGAACTCCACAAACCTATGTGGCCCTTTTTGCTGTCCACCATATCTGGCAGAAATATGGAGCCTACAGAGTAGTGAACTATTGTCATGAACACTGCAAATATAAGATGCACAATTCTACCAGAAATGCCATAAAAATGTGGGACATTATTCCTTCCAGGACTGTTTGCTGAAGGTCATAGCAAAAAACCCTCAATTCAAGCTTGTTAGTGGCATTCACCGAGCAGCTGTAGACAGAAGAGTGCTGCTTTGAGCCAAGGAAACAAGTACTTATTAGTGTGATTGTAATGTAGGGCTTGGACAACCTCTGCTCCCACAGGCCAATACCTCCAGTGTTCTCCAGGCTGGAGCACACAAGAGAAAGCTTCTAGCTGTACATGCCACAATGGACAGTCAGAAAAGAAATTTCCAAAAATACATGAGAAATTTTAAAGGGCTATGGCTTCCAGTCTCCATGACTATGTCTACAGTAGCAAATTAGTTTGAATAAAGGAGCCTTAATTTGAACTAATTTGAGTCCTGTCTACACTAAGCTTTGCCTAGTTCAAACTAAAAAATTCTTTAGTTTGAACTAAGCGAAGCTTAGTTTGAACTAGTTAGTTCAGCTGGTTAGTCTGAACTAACTGCTTAGTTTGAACTTATTTTGAAATTTAGTTCAGACTAGCACGATGTAGTCATGCTAGTTTGAACTAGCAGTTAGTTCAAACTAAGCGTGTTTTTTAGTTTGAACTAACTTTTCATTCAAACTAACCACGATTTTATACTTTGAACTAAAAAGTTTGTTCAAATTTTAAAAAGCACAGTTAGTTTGAACTAACTTCAAACTACTTAGCTCAGACTAACCAAGTGTGAACTAAGATTTCAAGTGTAGACATAGCCCATGAGCCCTGGGCAGTGGAGTTTACAACTGTGACCAGATCAGTCACTGTCACAGGGAATGGGGCATAGTATGACAACTGATGGAGGACTGTTACGTTTGACTCAGACCAGTCAGGTAGATCTTCACTGATGGCAGCAAATTAACCATCAGACTGATTTCTAAGGATCAGTTAGGTGGAAGTGAAGACCCACTCAATTGATCTGGAAATTGACTTAAAGAATCCACTCCCACAACAAGAGTAATGTTGCATCAATAGGAACACATTTCCTATCAGCTCAGCCTAGTGGAGACTTTAGGAAGTTTATGTAGCTTTCATATCTCCCATCGACTGTTGCAGAATTTGCTGTAAAGTGGAGACCAAGCCTCAGTCTACACATTTGCACTGTATTGACCTTAATATGTTGACTGTGGCTCGACCCCCATTAGAGAAGTGGTTTTACTGCAACATAATGAGGCATTTACATCAGCCAGAGACAGACTTTAGGGTAGACATATGCATAAATAAGATCAATGCAAAGCAACATACATCAGCCTAACTTTGTAGTTTACACCAGGCCTGAGGGCTCAAAGATACAGCTTGTCCTGAAACTTAACATAAGCATAGAGTTGTTACACAAATCCCATAATACACAGACAATTCTTGTGTTGGCTTCTTTCTGGCCCCTTGAAGCAGTGATTTGGGGCCCTAGCTTTAGATGTTTCATTCAGTTAGAAGTTGACAGGCAGCATACCATGCTGGATATTACAGCCCTAATGAAATGCTAAAAGACAAGCCAAGAGGATTATATATATATATATAGACAAAAAGGAAAGGTGGTTAATAAGACCATGATAAAATAGCTTAGCCACAAATGTATGGACCTGAGTATAAAACAAATATTTTTGTAATTTTTTAAATTAAAAATGGGATTGAAGGAGTTGGTTTAGATTTAGTCATTTTTTTGCAGTGTTTGCAACCCCAGAATTTTTTCACTGACTAGAGCATGTGAACAACAGCAAAAAAAGAAAGAAATGAAAAAGAAAAAACTCATTTTATTACTGCCCAAAAGCCTGATAAATACCATAAATTGTAAAAAGAAATCAATTTTATAAAATGTCACGGTTCTGTTTGATAACATCCCCTAAAGACTGTTCTTTCTGATTAAAGACAATCATTACAATTGGCTAAAAGATTTAAAAACTTTAGTGTCACACCTTGAAAAATGTTGACAAGTAATAAAAGGAACAATCAGAAGAATGGACAAAGATGATTAGAGGTTAACAAAAGATGTGTAAGAAAAGCATGTTTTTTGTCAGAAGATGGCAGCAAAGACACAAGTTTCTTCTATGTATAAAACTAGTTCCATGGGGGCATCCTGTTTATAATGCTAGATTCAGAAGATGCTGTTTCTGAGATAAAAATCCAAAAAACTGTCAAGTTCTTGTATGGTTATGTTCCTCATGTCATGGTCAGGCAGTTTATCTAGGAAAAGGAGAATTAATTGGGCATGGACCTCAGTTGATGTAAATTATTGTAATTACTGATTTCAATGGAGCTGTGATGATTATAACCAGCTGATTATCTGGCCTGTTTAGCCTAATTTCAAACTCAAAAGTTGTGGTTGGAAAGACTGACTGGAATTACCATGTTATGGGGTTCACATTCTGTTTGGGAGAGACTGAAAACAGGAACCAAGAAAAAAAAAAAGCCCATGAAAAATTGCAATGAGACTGAAACAGAAACTGGGGCAAGGGAGGTGGAAGTGAAGAAAATGGGGAAGAGGTAAACAGTTTAATAAAATGTAAATAGTGCATACACAGGCCACCCACTTGTATCAGCACTTTTGGGGATCCTTTTAGCTTAATTGCATAGCACAGCTTCCCTAGAGGTAGAAAAACATATTTGGACTTTTTCATATTCGGGTTTAAACTGAAGCACCTTTGTAGGGGGAATTTGTGGACCTTTTCTTCTTTGAACTGAAACTCCCACTTCAGACAAAAACATATTCTGAAAAGTTTGCAAAAAAGCTGAACTCCCTGACATTCATCTTTCCCTAGTTAGGGATAACAGTACATAACTTCAAGCTGGCATTGGTATTTTCCATGACCCCATCATTGCATGACTGGCTGCAGAATCCACCCTCCCATGTAATTTAGCATCAAACTTTAGGTTTTCATCTTTAAAAAACAGAGTTTTAAAATATGGTTCTTGCTTTTATGGTTTGTATCTTCTTAATGGGACCTGATGCAGTGCTGTGCGGTGGGGTTTGCAAATAGCTAGAACTACAGACAAGTGAACCATCTGCTTCGTATCATAACTCTCACTCTGTTATTTATTTTCATTGCTCAATCTTGTAAAATGACATCTATAATGTGCACTTTTTCTCTATGAATCAGCTGACAAATGCCCATATATGAAAGAGCTGAATCCAAGAAGAAAATGAATTAATCCAAAGGAACTTTTGCTTTTGTCCAGTTTCTGGTGTATTAACTTTGGTTGGACTGGGCTGGTAAGGTGAAAGGTCTCTCTGAATATCAGTAATGCAAAAACAAAAAAATAAACATAGAAGGAACTGTAACAATACATGAAGCACCAGCAAACTCAAAACAAAACCAAAGAAAACTTATTAATCATACTAGGGTATTAAAACTAAAACATTTTAAAAATATAATTTACATCTTGTCTCTCGTCATCCCGCCACTTCCAACTTCTGTCTCTTGGACACATCCTAATATTTCTCACTTCACTTAAAATTGTCTAACTTGCAAAAAACTGTGCACTTTTCAGCACCACTAGTCATCTTATAGAACAAAGTTTCCCTGTACATAAATAGGGTGCAACCAATTTACTCTATAATTTAGCATTTTCCCCAATCAGTGAAATATTTTTCTGACAGCAGTATTTGGCTCTTTATGCTTCTTCATACTGTTTAATTCCCTGTTTAAAGTTAAGTGTGGTTTTATTCAGGGGCATCGCTGGTGCTGGGCTTACAGGGCTCGAGCCACGAGTCCCAGCACCCAAGCCTGCTGCCAGGCTGTCCACAGCAGTGGCTGCAACGGCAGTGCACAAGCCCCTAGTCCCAGTGCACCAAGTCTCAGGTATTCTTCCAGGCCAATGGCGCTCCTGGCTTTATTACTGATTTTGTAGTAATGGAACTTTTCAGATTTTTGATGACCATTTCTTCCTGATGACCATCCTTGAAACTTTGTTCAAGAAAGAACGGTAAACAGATCTCTTTTCTTAGCCCAAGTAAAGAACCAAAGTTGAAATGTTTAGCTAACACTTAAAAAAATGCTTGTTCCATAAGGCAATAGGAGCTCACATTTAATCCACAACTAATTCTTTATTATTGGTTCTCTACTGAAAACATCACCAGCTGTTGGGGTTTATTAATCCTTTGATTTTCGTGGGTGGCCTTGCTGCATGAGAACATAGGCTCAACAAACAGACTATTACCTCCTTTGAACAGTCAAATATAGAACCTACCTGGAGTGTCAGAGGGTGTGTTCACACAGCCTCCTTATTCCGAAACAACGGAGGTTGTTTCGAAATCAGGTTTCGGCTGTTCACACGGCGCACAGTTGTTTCGAAACAAGTTAGACCTAGTCTGTGGGCGAAACAACGTTGTTTTGCAACGGTTGTTTCGAAACAACGCCGTGCGAACGTGTTGTTTCGGAACAAGATGTTCCGAAACAACAGTTCAAGGGGTGCCCCCTCAGCACCCTGGCCAGGGTGCTGAGGGGTGTCCCCTGGCCAGCGCCTGCACAGCCGGGCTGCAGGCACCTGCGGCGTTCAGCGCTGCCCCGTGCTGCTCCCCACCGGTGCCTGCAAAGGGGGGCTGCAGGCACTGGGAGGCTTCAGCCCCCCTTTGCAGGCACCGGCGGGGAGCAGTGCGGGGCAGCGCTGAAGCCAGCCGGTGCCTGCAGCCCCCTGCGGAACCAAAATAGCAAGCTCACAGTGTGAACTTGCTATTTCATTTCCCGCCTTTTTTCCTTATTTTGAATTAACATTTTGTTAATTCAAAATAAGCGTTATTTCGATATACGGTTGTTTTGAAACAACCGTATATTGAAATAACCCGCTGTGTGAGAACACAGCCAGATAGGCTAATGGGAGATGTGTGCTCACAGACTGAGGAAAGAATAGGAGAAACTCTTGTATGTAAAGATATTCTAACTCCCATACCATTATAATTCTATATCTTTTTAGCTAGCTATAGTGAAGTAGACTATGAGTTATAACCCATGGAAGATCCGGAAATTTAACTTCAGAAACCAGTAAAAGAGTAAGATAATATTTGTGTCCATGGTTTCCACTTCTCAACATTTCTGTAAACCAATTTGGTGTGTGTGTCCTTTCTGATAGCAAGTTTCTCACTTCAGTCCAGTACCAAATGGACAGGAATTCACATCACAAAACCCCCATCATAACAAGCCCTAGGGGTATGTCTACACTTAGACTTGAATTCAAAGTGAGGACAATCAATTTGAATTCAATTAAGTGCATGGCTACACTAGCTTTCCTCAACTGGAACTGAGGAGCTCCTCAGTTTAAATTGAGGAAAGCTGACTTTGAATTAGTCAAACCTTGTTTGAGTTCGAAGTCAGGGTCAATTCAAACCCAGTACTTCGAATTGATCCAGTGTGTCCATGTCAATTCAAACTCACTGAGTTCAAAAAGGCAAGGGTTGAACTTCCTCCCAGGGTGCCATGCACCCTAGGAAGAAAATCAGACCTAAAGCACCTGGGGCCAGCAGTTCCAAAGATGCCTCCACCCCCCCAGCCAGATCGGGCTGGGGGGCAATGGGTTCCTGTCTCCTGGCAGGGGACAGGGACCCCACCCCCAGCTGGAGTCCAGCTGGCTGTGCACAGGAAGGACACCCCTGTGCGTGGCTTCTCCTGGGCTGGCCATGGCGAGGAAAGACACCCCCGCACATGGCTCCAGCCTGGCTGACCCTGCACAGGAAAGACACCCCCTGTGTGCAGCTTCTCCTGCCCAGGAGCCATGCACGGGGGCTGTTTTCCCCCGTGTGTGGCCAGCCTTGCAGGAGCTGCATGTGGGGGTGCTCCCCCCCATAGTTGCCTGGGGAGAAGCCGCGTGGGGGTGTTTTCCACGCAGGCAGCTAGCAGGGATGGAGCCGTGCCACCAGCATGGCTCCAGCCCCGCGGTGTGGGGGGGATTCCCTTGCCTGCAGAGGCAGCCCTTCTGGGAAGGGGCAGGGGGAATCCCCCCCCCCCTTTTGCAAGGGAAACTTCCTCTGCTAGGCTCCAGCTCTCTGAGCTTGGCATAGGATAAAACGTCCCCTCCCCAGCTCTAGAGATGAGCTCAGAGATGAGGCCCAGGGGCATCGTAATATACAGAATCTTCATATATTAATGTGGGTAAATAGAAACTTTAGTCTCCAATGCTGTCAATCTGGCGCCTTCCATAGACATGACTTTACTAAAATTCTCTTTTTTATACTCACTAGTTAGAAATAAACTTCAGGCATGAGAACAAAGAATTGTCTTTCTCTCATGTGCATATGCACACCAGAGTATTCTCAGGAAAAAAAAAAATTAAACAAGAGAAGATATTGCATTCTAGCTATTTGATTCTTTTAATCAATTTAAAATTTGTATACCTGTTTTTCTTCTTCCAGATATTTACAATAAAATGTAGTTAATTTACAGTTCATGTTCTGGGATTATTTTTTAGCCATGACTCAAATGTTATGATGATCATCTTATAAAGAAACTTGTTTATGGTGTTTCATGGAAGCACTCCAATAATGCTTTTGCAAACGGAGACAGAAAGAGCTGAATCTAAGCAAACAATGGGATCAGAACAATATGTAACAGTTCGCTCAGTGAATCTTAGCTAAATGCTCATTCCTAATTATGTAAAAGTTTTATTTTTATTTGTGTCCTCTTCATACAGCAATATTTGGCCTAAGATTTAAAAAGATACCGACATTGAAAGTTATTGCAAGATCCTATAGTTAAATTTGCTCATTGCTAGTTGTAGGTAGCCCTAAAATGCAATTTTGAGTGACCACTATTAGTTAATATATGGAAAGGGTAGAAGGATTCCAGCAGGAGCTGTGTCCAACCTTTTCTAGCCAATAAAAGGATTTCCATAATTCAGAGTTTATAATGAGAGTCAAATAGATTGTGGTGTTCCCTTCTACAATGTTGGCTGGTTTATCACCCCAGTCCCTTACTCCTGGAGTCCATCTTGCACTTGTCCTGTTGTGTGAACCATCTATTCCTGGGTCAGTTCACTCACAGCCTCCTACAGATAAGCAAATCCTATTATAGTAAAGGAGTGCTTTTGACCAGCCACTGGTGGGATTCTGCAATAGAATGACCCCCAGCTGATATCCCAAGTCCCAGATGCAACCTAGGAACATCCTTTTTACACAGTTCAATGCTTCCTATTGAGCTCTGCAAACTCATAGGTTAGTCAATTTATTAATGAAATTGATAAGCACCAGCTTTGCCATGCTAAATGAAGCTCTGTACAGATAAATCACATGCACTGCTTTAGATAAAACAAAAAATTAAGCATAGAAAGATTTTAAGCAATTATAAATCAGAATACTATAAGTCAGATTTGATCATGAAGACACTAAAGTTTAGTCTAGAATGTGATTTGCTTAACACCTTGGTAGCCTTAAAGTCTTTGATGGTTATATCTTACTACAGGCTAGTTGATAGGCTCCTAACCAGGCTCCACGCCATGGCAGTTTGTCTTGAAGACAAGTTGCAAGAGACAAAAACACCTCTCCCTTTAACATGTTTCCTTACCACCCCCTAGGATCAGGTGATTGGCCATGTCCAGCAATGGGCATGGTTTCCTCCATTCAAGTCACATGAGCATCATCTTACCAGGAGCTCAATCTAGTCCACTGTTACTGTATGCATGCCTCAGCAAGGCATGAACTCTCACTTCCTTTGTGTTGGCCTGAATATGTTCAAACTCTATGAAACACATTTGGGAATACTACATTACACAGAATTATGCATGTTACATTGCAAGAAGCACAATCTCATAACGACAATGTTCAGCATGTTGTGAGGATTCCAAAAAACACCTCAAATGACATCCTTTGCATTAAAGTTACACTACAAGGGTGAACATGGTTACATTCTCTTTCCTTTCAGGGGGGGGGGGGGAGTGGGAAGGACTGAATTATTCACTTGCACAGTCATTCATTCTTCAACTCTTTAGTTTTCAGTAATATGGGCAATTTGGTCATCATTTTTAATCATTCCCCTCAGCTTCCCTTTCAAGTGCCTTATGTTATTTACTTACACATACACCCATCCTGAGCTATCCTCCACAGGTCTTCTTCTGTGACAGGCTGCTCCCCAGATCCAGTCTGGTGAGCTGCTATGACACACCCAACTCCCAGTCCTGAACTTCGACTTACTCCACTTTACCAAGTGACCACTCACTCCTTAATCCACTTCAGCCTCTTGCATGCAATTAGTCCAAAGCGGATGGTGTATGCTCCCTGGACTGTCCCTCAAGCGAGCACCCCGGTCCCAATTACCTCACTGGGAGCCACTGTCTTACAGGGGCTGGGTCCCACTCCCAATTACCATACACTCAAATCTGCCTATTTAACGAAGAAATGGATCGTGCCCAGCCTTCTTCACTCACCCCCTCTAAAGATCACACAGCTTTAGATAAAACTACTACTACTTTACTGATCAGATCATAATTCTAAGTGAGAGCATGGCCGATCAGGGTAGAATCACAATATAAATGAGTCAGGAGTGATCACAAGGAAATAAACGGTAAAACACGCTTACTAACCTAATATTTCTACTTAAACTGACTTCGTAGTCCAAATTTATGCTCAGGATGTCAGATGTTTGTACAGCCAATCTCTGCCTGAGACCAGGCAGGGCCCAGATCTTGCTTGACGTTGTTTCAAGATGGAGATTCCCATGCCAAAAGACCCAAATCATTCCAAGTGTTTCTCTTTGTTTCCAAACCCACTCGACTCCCCCTCTTCTGGGCAGAGGTGATCTCTTTGTCCCGTCTGAGCCAGGGACCTCAGTTAGCATATCTTTGTTGTCTCCTCCAAGTGCTTGCTTGTTCACAGCTGTGGCTGTTTACATGTTTCTGGAAGAGAGTTCTGTCTGTTGCCCATCTCCCTGAGCCATGCAAAACATGCTACCCATCTGTACACATACATGATGCTACAGGAAACATGATACCATAGCAAGCATGCAGAACAGGTAATGAGCAATCCATGAAGAAACCTTGACTGGTGTAACTGGCATCAAACCATACACAGAGCACAAGTGAACAGAAAAATCATATAGATCATAAGCCAGGGGTGCACAGATGCGCATCTCGACATCTTCCTGTTTAAAAAGGGGGGAGGTGACAGGACACTCCCTAGGTCCAGTCCCGTGTGCTGCTGTGACCCCTCAATTTCCACTCCTGAACCCCAATTCACCCCACCTTGCCAAGTGACCACTCACTCCTGAGTAAGTCCACTCTGGCGTCTGGTGTGCAACCAGTCCTAAGGAGTGGGTGTGTGTCTTCTGGCTACTTGAGGATGGTCCCCCAGCAAGCACCCCTGGCCCCAGTTACCACACCAGAAGCCAGAGTCGATACAGATTGGGGCCCACTCCCAATTATAGTATACTCAAGTCTGTCCATTTGACAAAGAAATGGATTGTGCCCAACCTTCTTCACTCACACCCTCTAAAGACCACATGGCTTTAGAGAAAACAACTACCAGTTTATTGATCAGATCATAATTCTAAGTGATAATATGGCCAATCATGGAAGACCCAAAATATAAATGAGTCAGGAGAAACCACAAGAAATTAAAAGGTAAAAGACACATGCTAACCTAATATTTCTACTTAAACTAACCTCATAGTCCAAACAAGTTTATGCTGAAGGTATTCAGCTGTTAGATGTATGCACAGCCAGCCTCTGCCTGAGGCCAGGCCGGGCCCAGATCTTGCTTGAAGTTGTTTCCAGGTGGAAAGTGCCAGGCCAAAAGCCTCAACTCTTTCCAAGTGTTTTTCTTTGTTCCTAAAAACCTGCTCGACCCCTCCCTTTCTGGGCCGAGGTGATCTCTTTGTCCATCTGAATCACTTCATTCAATTAAAACAAACCAGGAGTCCTGTGGCACTTAAAAACTAACAAATATATTTATTGCATAAGTTTTTGAGGGAGAAAATCCCACTTTGTCAGATGCTCTGAAGATGGGGGAACTTACAGAATGGGAGGAAATAAATGCAGGGAAGCACAAGTCATGGGAACAAGTCACACTGTAACAGCAAATCAAAAAAGTTGTAAAGACTCAACAACTGGGGAACAGCAATACAGAGGGAGATGAGGACAAATCACATGTTGTAATGAGAGAAAAATCGAATGTCCCTATTAAGTCCTGAAGCAATGCAACTGAATTTGCAAATAAAATCAATTTCAGCAGCTTCTCTTTGAAACCTTGATTCAGTATTCAGCTATCTGAGCACAAAAATTAGCAAATCATTAATGGAGCGATCAGAAGGATTGAAATGCTGACTCACTGGTTTTAGAGCGTTATGATTTCTGATGTCAGAGTTGTGCCCATTTACTCTTTTGCGCAGAGACTGTCCTGTTTGTCCAATATATAAGGCAAAGGGGCTTCTCTTGTACATGATGGAATAAATCACATTGGTGGATGAGTAGATGAATGAGCCTTTGATGGAGTAGCTGGTTTTATTAGGTCCTGTAATAGTGTCTTTTGTGCAGATATGTGGGCAAAGCTGGCAGTGTGGTTTGTTGCAGGGGTGTGTGCCTGCTTTAATGGTTCTATCTACTACCTAAAATCCATAAAAGAAGGAAATCCCAGATGCCCTACCATCTTAGGCATTGGCACTCTTACAGCAGGCTTATCTGGCTACGTGGACTCCCTCCTCAGACCTATGCTGTCAACACTCCTGGCTATCAAGGGTTAAAGTATAATTTGATGGGCCCCAGAACCCTCCTAAATTGGCAGACTGCCCTCACACTGGTGCAGGCCCCCCTCGCACACCCCAGCTACTGTCCCCCAAATGCCTGCCCCCCATCCCAGCTACTGCTCCCCACACGCCTAACCCCCACCTCAGCTACTGCCCCAGCCCCCGTCTTGCTGCTGGTCCAACCCCTGCTGCGCCGCACAGTCTTCCTCCACCACCCTGGGACAACCCCCTCCCCCATGCCCTTTCCCCACCAAGCTGGCTCACCTGTCCCCAAACCCGGGATTTTCCTAACACCCCCACCTCCTCCCCCCCAAATTTCCCAACACCCTCCTCAGTTGCCCGCTAGTAATAGTGTTATGCCAAATTGGTGAGCACCCCCTACATCCTCCCAAACTTCCCCCTATACACCCCCAATTTCAAGTCCTGGGGCGAATACTGCCCTGACTCCCCCCCAGGACCCCCTTACCTGGCCACTGTGTCATTGGAGCAGCCCTGACCCAGGCTGGGGCTCTGACTTGAGCATGCTCAGAGCCTCTGTGCGTGCTCAGTCAGAGCAGGCTCACGCTGGAGCCTCAGCCCCAGCCAGGCCAGCTTCCTACCCTCTGAGAACATGGTAGAATGCCATTCCAGGGCCTGCTATTTTTAGGGCCTCAGTGTGGGGGCCGCTAAAAATATAAAATGGAGCTGGAACGCTGCGTTCCAGGGTCCGCTATTTTTAAATGGTGGGCCCCGGAATGCAGCGTTCTGGCTCCATTTTCTATTTTTAGTGGCCACAGAAAACTGAACCCCTAAGAATAGTTGGGCCAGAAACAGTGTTCCGCCACATTCTGGCTTACTTTAAACCCTGCTAGCTATCTTTGAGACATCAGAGACTTCCTGAGAAAAATTCAGTCCATTAATGAGCTTCCAGAAAACACCATCCTGGCCGCTATGGATGTAGAAGCTCTTTACATCAACATCCCACATAAGAATGGACTAGAAGCTATTAGAAGAACCATCCTAGATGATCCCACAACACATCTTGTGGCTGAACCGTGTGACTTTGTACTCATCCACAACTGCTTCAGCTTTGAGGATAATTTATACCTTCAAGTCAGCAGCGCTGCTATGGGTACCCACACGGTCCCATAATATGCCAACATTTTTATGGCCAACTTAGAACACTGAGAACATTGCATGGTGTAAATGGCAACAAATCATACAATCACAGTGTATAAGTGAACAGGAAAATCATATAGATCATAACCCAGGGTGCAGAGATGTTCATCCCGTGATGAGGGGACTTCACTTTCTTGTTCACTTCCCACCTCAAAACTTTGGCCCAAATTGGCAATTTGGCAATTTGCACCTAACTATTAAGATGTTCCAAGGACTCTATCTGCCTGCAATATTTTCACACATCCTTGTGACCACAAGGACAGCTATTTTAATGCTTCTCTAGGTGGCCTTGCAAAAGAGGCTGTAGCACTGTAGTCTAGTGTGGGCAGAGAAGCTTTATTTTCTGGCTGTATTTATTCTTGCTACACTTCTCCTTCATACCTATCACGCAAATAAGAAAATACTATCCCCTTTTCACTGAATGGGAAACTGAGGCATAGAGAAATTAAATGGTTTATTCAAGACCATCGAGTGAGGCAGTAGCAAAGCAAGATTAAAATTCAGACCACTAAATCAAGCTGCTTCATATACATTAGTTCTGTTTCCTAAGTTCTTTAAGTTCAAATATATAATCTCTGAGGAAGGAAGTTTAATTGTTTCTCTGCAATATCCAAAACACCTAGTTCACTTAAGAAGTAATACAGAGTAACTGGGAATACTTTTGTGTTTTCCTATTTGTTTTTGTTAGGGTGGCTAGAGTTGTATTAAGCACAACTTTCTTATGGGAAAAAAATGAGCAGCCCTATGCAGGATCTAGATTTGCTTTTTGGTTTATTTCTCTGGTCTGTGCTACATCCTTCTCCCAATAATGGCAGGAAGATGTGGGTAAGCAGCAGCAAATTCTCCCCCTTATGGGAAATTCTAGGATGCTTTTTTTGTGTACACATGAACTAGCTTATTCTTTCACAGACGGACAAAATTCAATGGAACTCACCCTCTTCTAAGCAGGTTTAATTGGATTTGAAACAAGAGCAATAAGACTGCTTGATTTGCACACCTCTTCCTGCCTCCCTCCCTCAAAAACACTCTACCAATAATCTTGTTGCCTTTATCCCCTTTACCTGAAAAAAGCCAGGAAAGTTTAACTGGAAAAAGGAACAGTAAGTAAACAAGAAGTTTATTGACTGAGAAAGAGCCTTAGCTCCCCCTTACCTTCTTCCAGTAGCACATACTTATTCTGGCTGCATTGGCATTGGATTTTTTTTTTTTAACCAAGAATTTTTCTTGCCTTTCGACCTTAATCTGCAAGCACACATACAGAAAAAATAACCATTTAAACAGATACATTTTATATGCTGTGAAAGTATTTATTCTTGTCAGCAGGAATGATGTTTACTCCTAAAGGAATGAATTAAAAAAATGAAATGTACTCTTAGCAAGTGCAGAGCTAGCTGAATGTAAATAAGTCCACCCCTCCTAAAGGCCCTTATTTCTTTGATCTGTACAAAAAGCCACACCCCCTAAAGGCATCTATCTTTGATGTGTAAGCGAGGCCATCCTAATTTCCCCATTTCCACCCTGCACTTTCAATCTGCTCAAGCAAGCATTCTGCTTCTGCACCTGGAAAGTCCTGCTTTCCAGATTTATGATACTCTGTCACCATGACTTTTGGACTTTTCACTCACCACACTCTACAAACAACGGTTTTATAAAAGTATCAAATGGTCTCCTGCAAGTCAAATCTAAATGCCTCATTTCTGTCCTCTCTTCAGTTTACCAGGGTACCTTGAACATTGCTGACCACGGCCTTCTCATTCATTGTTCTCTGAACTTTATTGCCATCTTGGTTCTCCTCCTTACAATTTTGCCTTGAAGCCTACAGTTCCTTTTCCATCTGTCTCTCAGGGTCTGTCTACACTTACACTTTAAATCAAAATGATGATTATTTTGATTTAAAGTAGTGCATGTCTACACTAGCTTTCCTTATTTTGAAATGAGAAGTTCCCTCATTTCAAAATAAGGAATGGTCATTTTGAAATAAAACGTCACCTTATATCAAAATGATGGTTAAATTGAAGTTATTATTTTGAAATAACACAGTATAGCCACGTTATTTCGATTTAACTGTTATTTAGATTTAACACTTTTTGCCCTTCTCCCTCCCAGGGTGCCTTCCTCTTTCTAGGACATGGCCTTTCTTGGGGACCATCTTGCCACACCTTCCATAGTGCCCCTCTCCTAAATTGAACTAGCAAGCCCTGTCCATGGACATGATAGTTCAATTTGGGTTTCTAGTGGGGACATGTTAAATGGATTTAGTGATTTTTATTTTGATTCAATTAGATTGATTTCAGTTAAATCAATTTAACAATCTAAGTGTAGACAGTGTCTGTTCCTGAGATTGCAGTCCTCAGCCTCCTTTTCTCTCTCACTGCTATCTCTCTTGGTACCCTTATTTATTCCCATCTCACTTTTACAATGATGAATCACAAATCACCCAGTGTCTCATCCTCAGTAAAGTCCTTCATCTCCCTTTCCTCTATTGCTATCTGCAGGGCCCCCCAGAGGAGTTGGGGGCCTGGGGCAGCTTTGATGTGCCCCCCATCACTGTTCCATACATACAACTCATACCACCTCTGCCCACCCCAAGATCTCCTTCTATCTCAGCTCACTCCAAGCCCCTCTTGGTTTACCCAGCCCCAAAGTTCCCCGGGATGATAGAGTCAGAAGGTGAGGCAGTGGCCAGAGCACGGGACCCCCTCCTTGGTGGGGGCCTGGGCCAAGTTGCCACTGTGGGCCCCGTCTTCTGGGTGGCCCTGGCTATCTGCCAATATTTCAGGCCCAAACTCTTATCTCCTGACTCAACTATTGCATCTTTCTACTCTTTGGTATCCTGGTTCCCCTACCCCCACCATTTCTGGGCCATCCAGAATGCTGCTAAGATCAACTTATTTTCCCATTATTTTACAGTGTGTCTTGCCCCTTCTAGTTCCTATACATTCACTTCTATTCTTCTCCTAAAACTGGCTTAACAGCTTAACCTTGAAATTTAAATCCTAAAAGCACATCTATCTATGGTCCATTTGTAATGGACAGCACACCTTGTAAGAGCCTGTCTCCTCCCATTTGGAAAGGCTGGTGCTTGAAAACTCACTCAAGCACTTTGTCCTGAAGCTGTTGTAAAGTATAGAAGAGTCAGAGTGCCAGGTCAATGAACTTTGACCTCAGGAGCCAGACATTACGTAGGCCTTGGGCTCTACCTTCTATTGCAATGGCTCCCAATGTTTTTAAGGCCGGGGACCCCTTTTTAACAACCAAAAAAACCCTCTGTGGGCCCCCCCAGTTGCCTGTGTAATGAAGTGATGCCGCCACTATGCGGTGGTGCCACCATGGGCAAAATCTGGCCTGTGCCACTCCGGCAGTGCCACTGGCACTGCTGACAAGTGGTACCACTGACCCCATGGCCCACGCCACCAGGGAGCTGAGCTTCCTCGGCATGGCCATAGCCCCCTCCCCTTTACCGGGAGCTGCTGAGGCCCCATTCTCCTCCCCCTGCTGGGGAGCCACTGTGGCACCATCCCTCTCCCTTTGCTGGGCGGTAGGGGCCACCACAGCTATGGCCCCCTGCTGGGGAGCAGAATGACCCCATCCCCTTTCCCCCTGCTGGGGAGTGGAGGCCACTGTGGCCATGGCCTCCTGCCCCACCCCGTCTTCCCCACCTGCTGCCTGTTCTCTGACTCCGCCCACTGGTTCCCCATCCCCAACCCACCCCAGAGCCTCTTTTCTCCCACCTTACTTGGCCACCAGAGCTCCTGCCACGTGACCATGACACAGGCTACTCTCCCCGAGCATGCTCAGGGCACGAGTTTTAAAAACTCCCAGACTCGGGGAAGCTCTCTGCTGGTCAGAAGCCTGAGTCTCCCTGGCAACCCGAGGTGTCCGACCTCAGCTCCCAGCCTGTCCACGGACCCCCTGCAGTAACTCTGCGGATGCCATGTTGGGAACAACTGTTTTATTGTATGTGGCGTGACTGTAGCAGCTAACGCTATCCTGCATTCCTCCTATAGTGCAACCCTGACACTATCCAGAATTTCAACATCTTTTTTTATAAAGAGCTGAAGGGGACCTTCACCTGATATTGCCTCATCCTCAGACTGCTAATGTAACACCTTCCTGCTCTGTTGATATAATCAGACAATTATCTTCTATATGAGGGATTATCTGATTAGAACAGTGGGTCACAAATGTTGGCCTGTTTGACACCTTTGGTCCAACTCCAGAGGGAAGAAAACAGGGCAAACCCACCTTTGGGAGGTGGGACAACCACAAGAAAATCCAGACTCTCTCCCCCACAACAGAACTGGTGACAAGTCCAAAAGCAGAAGCCCACAGCCCTCTTGCAAGGATACCAGCTGAAACATCTTACCCTCACGTCCTTCCGCTTTAAAATATTCTCTGCCACCACATTTTTTTTTATTATATTTTTTGTTCCAACACAAACAGGAACATTCATAACATGTTTTTCAAAATGCTTAAAATTAAAAATATATACAATTGGAAGACAATTTGTTTACAGGAAAATATCCTTAAAACATAAAATATACAGGAGGTCATCACTTAACCACATCTAAAAATACAAGAATTTATATTAGTTCTGCAAAATTTGCCATTTAAACAGACATGATTTTAGGCATTGCATAGTAAATAGAGCAACTGCTCCTTTCCATGATAAATACAGCAACTATTTCTAACTTTCTTTTTCCAGTGATCTGAATTTAAAAAATTGAAACAAAAAATATTAAAAATATATAAAAATGATACCCCTGCAAGTTGTTTGATAAATCCCTGCTTTTTCAGACATGGGAATTCTTACACGAAGTGGGATGCTAGGTACTTTCATTTACATGCCAACACCTGCCATGCCCTTCCAGCTCATATCTATTTAATATCCAACTTTCTCCAAGTTGTGGGAACAAAAAAAGGTTTTGACAGGCTTGTGTTGTGTGGGCACTGAATTCTTAGTACAGCATAGGGCAGTTCCAGAACTAAGTATTTTGGTGCCCAGGGTGCACCATAGCAAGCAGCACAGAACATGTGCCCTTCAATCAAGTGATCAAAGGGAGCCACTTGATATGTCACCTGGAGCAAAGCCCAAGCCCCAGTCACCCCATCCTAGTTACAGCCCTGGCATAGGGTGTTACTGTGCACATTAAAGCTATCCCCATCCCCCCAACTGATACAGAAGTTTTTGTCTTATGTTACTTGTTCATTGTAAGGAAGATGTGATGTGGATGAGCAAAGCAAATATTGGACACTCCCTGTCATTAGGCCCTGCTAAACTAATCTCACAACAATAATAGTTACACTTTTTATTTTCAAAGTGCAACACAAAATGTATCTAATTAACCTCCTTTTCCTTCCCACACTGAAATAGGCAAATATGGTAATCCGACAAATATATTTGCAAATCAAGCTTCCTGTTTAATGTCCGTGAATTTGGCAGAATCTAAAACTAGCTCATGTTGTTTAAAAAAGGGGGAAATCTCTCTCGTGCGAACACAGTGCAATCATTTCTGAGTAAATAACTGAACTGTGGAAGGAATAAATTAAATGGCAACTGAATTTAGGGTGTAGTGTGCATGTTTTTTGTTGGTTTAATTGTCTTCAAATAAAAGCAAATACCTCTGAATTTTTTTTCAGATGCTGTGAATGATGTAAGCATATTCCTCTGTAATGCCAGAGACATTGGTCTAGGACATTTGCCCAGGCAGAACCTGCAGGACTAGAGGCACTTGCATGACCAGAGCTTAGTTTGTGTATTTACTATGTCATCTGATATAGATAAAATAATTTTTTTACATAAACATGAGGAAACAGAAATGTCTAGTGGTCACATGAGTAAAATTAAAATGGCTTTGCTTTCTATGGAACTGATCCTTAAAAAAAAAAAAAGATCTCATCACTGGATTGAGCTTACCCTTCACTCACCTACCAATTTAAAAGCAATAACTTCACAACAGACTAGACCAGCTTTCAAATGCCTGTCTAGATCTCCCTTTTCTCTCCTTTTTATATTCTCCAACAATGAACTAACTGCATTAGCAAACACTGACTACTGTAACAGACCCCAACCTATGACTGAGTTATTGAAGTCCTTGAATAATAGTTTAAAGACTCCACACTACATTGAATCCACAGCAGAATCCACCAGTAAGTGATCCATTACCTATGGTAAAGAGGAAAGTGACCCCCATGCCCCCACCATGGCCAACTCTAATCTGCCTTGGGGCAAAATTCCTTCCAAATTCCAAATATGGTGATCAGCTAAACTATGAACATGTGGGCAAGACTTACTATAGAACCGTAGAAGGTTAGGGTTGGAAGGAACCTCAGAAGGTCATCTAGCCCAATGCCCTTCTTAAAGCAGGACCAACGTCAACGCTGATCTTTACTCCTAAGAGAAGTAGCAGAAACCCCATTACTAAGGGCTTCAAAACTAGACTGAGCACTAAAAAGCAGCCTGTGAAAAACCAGCCTGTGGTGGCAGCGAGAGGGTTGGGATGGCCTAAAAGGTCTTTTTCATTTCCAGTTTTTCTGATTCTCTTAGTTATGTTTCTTCTTTGTTATGTCCCTTGCACAAGCAATGAGGCACTGCTTCTGAATAAAAGGCCTGCAGAACCCTACACTAAAATTAAGATCACAAAATTTCTGAAAATCATTGATTTCTAGTGTAGAACTTGGACCCTAGAGAGTGAGCTGGGACTCAGGACCATTTCTTAGACCAACTCTCCTAAAGCCAAAAAGGAAATACAGAGGCTAGATAGCTAGAATATGGGGGTGTTGTTGCCGCTGGGCCCACCAGGCTCAGGACCTGCATCTCTCTGGGCTGACCCTGCCACGGTGAGCAGGGGGGCTGCTGGCCAGCAGCAGCAGGAGCCAGATCTGGGCACCCAGCAGCAGCTTTAAGTATCCTAGCAGCTGGCCAGGAGGAGCTGCAGACCCACAGCAGGCAGGAGCCAGTAGCCAAAGGGGGGTGGGGAAGCTGGGGGGGGGGGTGGTAGAGTAAGCTCCCAGGACAGGGAAAAAAGGGGGGCCTGGAAGGAGATGGCAACTAGCGAAGTGGGGGGGGGAGTTGCAAAGCAGCAGGGTTGCTTAGTGGCTAGCAAAAATGAAGAGGTCGGGGGAGGCCTATCCTTGACTTTTGCCCAGGGCCCCAAAAACTCTAAGACTGCCCCTGGATGGCTAGCAGCATCTGGAGCTGGATCAGGCCCTGACCCTTTTTTTAGGTCAGCAACACCCCTGCAAGAATGTGAGTTAATGATGAAGGAAGAACATGAAAAGGCAACTACAAAATCCTAAAGATTAAGGATATTTTTACAGAATTTAGTCAAAAACTCAAATTAGAATTTTCCATTGTTCTTATGATATGCAAGCATAAAATGAATATTTTCCACTAGAAAACGAACTCCAGGCTAAGCTATACCCTTCAATTTTGAGTTAATGGCTTGATAAGGTGGTAAATTAAATTGTGGATGAGATTAGGGGGAAGTGCCCTGGACAGAGAACATGACTTTTATTAACTTCACACTATATTAAACTGAAAGTGGCAGAATTCCTAAAGCGCACAATTGTATTTCATTGAATTATTTCAATAAACGCTGTTTTTGGAATAAAACCAGTTTCCTACACTGTAAGCCAGGGGTGTCAAACATGCGGCCTCTGGGCTGCACCTCTTCCATCTGGCCTGTAATTGCACGTCCAGGGACAACACTTTCCTTAACAGAGAGGGAGAGGGAGAGAGAGAGAGTACGGTCTTGCATACCCAGCACTCCACAGTGCCACAGGAGCATCAGGTCTTGCAAAAGTGCTAGGTATGAGTGACTATGCTCCAGGGGTATGTCTATGCTGGAGGCTCTGTTAAGTTGACCTAACAAGTTCAACTTTAAGTCAACTTAAAGTCAACCTTGTTAAGTTGACTCACAGAGTCCACACTGAAAGCTCCTGTCGACTACCTGCGTCCACAATGGCAGGTGCGAGGTCAATGGAGGAATGGTGAACACAGCACCCTTCCTGGTGGCCAGGAACTCTGGGAGGGGGCCTGCAGGCCAATTAAGTTGACTTAAGGGCTTTCCCCATCTACACTGGCTTAAATTGACTTTAAGTGGTAGTGTTGTTAAGTTGACTTAAGGAAGGTGAAGTCAACTTTATAAAAGCCCAGTGTGGCCACAGGAGTCTGTAGGTTGACTTAACCTTCCCTAAGTTGATCTAATGCTCCAGTGTAGGTGTACCCCATGAGACTATACTCTCTCCCTAACACAGACAGGGCCATCCCTGGGGGGGAGGGGAAGAGCACAGGGCCAATTAGCTTGGGGGGGGCAGCTCCTTCCTGTGCACGGGAGCGGTGGGCAGCGCAGCCCAGAGGCCATGCTCTTGCCAAGAGGTGGATAAGGGACCCTGGGCCTCCCCAACCAGTGGGCCTCCCCCCACTGGCAGGCCAGTGCTGGGTGGGGAGTCTGGGGCCAGAGACCAGCTGTAGCCTGACTGGTCAGCCCCCAAGGGTGGCGGGGCCAACTGCTGCACATGGTCCAGATTCTGCTGCAACCCAAAGGCCGCTCTGGAGGCCATACTGTACATACCAGTTGGCCTCACCATCTCAGGAGGCCAACCAGCCCGGGAACGGCTGGCCCGCCCCACCCCTGGCGGTGGACGAGTTGGCCCAGGGTGGGGCAGGAGCTCAGAGCCCAGCCTCTGGGATGGCCTGCCCAGCTCCCCTCCCCAGTGCCAGCAGGGTGGGGGGTTCCCACATTGTTGCTGGCCCCTTGGCATGGGCCCCATTGGCCAATGTGGTAATCTGTCCCTGCTCCTGCCCCACCCTTGGGCTGGCTACTCCACCCTGGGGGTGGGGTGAACCTCTGCTCTCCCACCCCACCCCTTGCCTCTGGCTTGCTGCTGAAGGCAGTGGAGTGGGGGGAGCACAGATCAGGCAGCAGGGGGGCAGCAGTCCTGCAAGGTTCAGGACAGCACCCTGCTCACTGACCTCAAGGATGACATTGAACACACACACACACACACACACACACACACAGGTATCACTGTCTTGCATACGCAGCACTATGTGATCTGCGAGAGTGCCATAATAGTTTGATTTATGGCATGTACAGCCCACTTGAAGTACATTTAAGTCAAATCTGGGCCGCCATACCAAATAAGTTTGACGCCCCTGCTGTAAGTTATTTTATATTTCAGCACAAATAGATATGCCAAACACCTCTGAATTAGGATTTGGTTTAGCTAAATTATCCAAGACTCATGTGCCATATTGAGCCTCAATCCTGAAGTGTGCTACTGCATAAGCTTTTGTAGAATCAGGACCTTGCATTGAAAGTCACAGACTAGGTCTTCACCTGAGAGTACCACTTACATCATGGCTGGAAATAAAGTAACAGCAGTTTTCTTCTGCAGAACCTCAGCTCTCCCAGCACTAGGCCTAGCTACAAAATGGAATCTTAATATTTCAGAAGGACGTGGTGCTAAATATGGGCTAGGCGCAGGGAGATTTCTGTTTACCACGAATTTGCATGGTCTCTGTTTAAGCATACCTTTTATTGTTTACAGATTGAAAAGAACCCAACCACCACAATTTAAGGATATGCATTCCTCTATCTAGATTTGTGTCTAAAAGTAACATCTGTTTTATTTAGTTAGTAACCAACTTGATGTGCTTTAGTTTAAAGGGGGTGGGAAGAAATGAATTTGCACACTGTTTTATTTCCTTATGAACTACAAAGGCAGCTGTCAAAAACTTTTTTTAAAAAAGATAGTTGGCTGTCTTTTTACATTGGAAAGACCAATGACTGGAGAACTAGTAGTGTTGACATGGCAAGACACAAGAAAGTGAATACTGAAATGAAAAGATGTTTAGCTAGGTTCCCCACCCCCCTGCCAAATTTTTTTTTTAAAACATGTTTTGTTAATATCTATTCAGGTTTATTGACTAATTAAGCTCACAGAGACATATTGATTTATAAGCAAACACTTTTGCCAACTGAGAGCTCCAACAGGGCCTACATCGGGGATGGCAACCTCTGCCAGCCCCTGTGCCAGCCCTACCCATTGCACCCTCAGCAGGTGCCAGGGTAGGGTCAAAATGGGTGGGACTAAATGGGCAGAGCCAGGCCTCCGATTCCCAGACGGTTCCGGCATCGGCACCTGCCAGGGAGTGACCTCTGGTTGTCGGGGTCGGGGCCAGCTCCTGCTGACAGGCGGCCACCAATTCCCAGGGTCTGGGTCAGGACTGGCTTCTGCTGGCAGCGGCAGCTTCAGGTGGGCCAACATGCCCAGCTCCCCTGCCCAGCAGGAGCCAGGGCCAGGACGCCCACATGCCACAGCTTCTGTCCCCCTGCTGGCCGTGCTCCCAAGCAGGGAAACACGGCCAGCAGGGGCCTGGAGCCATGGCATACGGCTCTTGTGGCCCCAGGCTGTAGAGCGCTGGGGGAGGCAGCATGGGAGCTTCAATGGTGCTGCGTGCCACTCAGACTTGACCCATGTGCCATCTTTGGCATGTGTGCCGGGGGTTGTCAGCCCTTGGCCTACATCAACACCAGGCAATTTACATACATGATTACTTCTACAATTTAAGTACACTAAACCATTTCTCATCCTCTTTATGTAGCATAAAGGAGCAGAAAAAATGAGCACAATCTTTACTTCTAATGAAATCCTTCATACATAACCTTTACAGACCCAATCCAATGCTGAGAGTACCTCCTGGGATTTCCTGTTAACAACACTGAAGAAAGTACAACAGCATCCCCCTTAGTGAAAGAACATAGCCAATAGGCCATACTTACAGGATAGGAGACTCTTTTGGGACCCAATGACACTGGAAAAGATTTGAGGGTCATGGTGGACAATCAACTAAACATGAGCTCCCAGTTCAATATTGTGGCTGAAGGGCTATTTGTTAGTCTAAGTGCCACAGGACTTCTTGCTTATTTTGATAAAAAGATTTACCTTACTATTTGACAGTGGTTCAACAGCTGCAGGAATACTGCATCCCGTTCTGATGCTTACAATTCAAAGAGGATACTGATAAGCTGGGGAGAATTCAGGGAGAGCCCCAAGAATGATTCAAGTATTAGAACACATACCCTTAATTGAGATCCCCGAGTCTAGCTTAAAGAGAAGGTTAAGGGATTATTTGATTACAGTTTATAAGTAGCTGCATGGGGAAAATATTTCATAATGGGCTCCTCAGTCTAGCAGACAAAGATATAACATAAGCCAATGGCTGGATGTTAAAGCTGGACAAATTCAACAGGAAATAAGGCATAATTTTTTTAATGGTGAGTAATTAACAATTGGTGCAATCTACAAACAGTTATGGTAAAAAGTCTCCATTACTGACAGTTTTGAAATCAAGACTAGCTGCTTTTCTAAAAACTCTGTTCTAGGAATTATTCTGGGTAAATTCTGTGGGCCTGTACAGCTCAGACTTTGATGCCAGTGGTCCCTTCTGGCTTTCCAATTTATAAATGAGAGAAGAGTGGCAGTAGTGAACAGCTCCCTCCACTGTTACTTCTACTGCAAAGCATGAAGGGGCACCTTTATTTTTGCAGAGTATGTGTCCTTATTTGGAGGCATATAACAGAGTCCACTCACAACTGTGTAGATTTGTCAGGTGACTTGACCCTCCAGCCAGGTCTCAGTCTTTTAGCCCACTCTTTACATGATCACTACTGTCCAAACTAGTCTTCAACAGAAACAGAACTTCCGCCATTTAGGGCTCTTCTTTAGCCAGTCTCTTCCCCAATTGGCCAGGGTGTCTCTCAACCATCCGTGCCTGGAGAGCTTTCCTCCTGGCTACTCAGGGCCCAGCAGTCTTCCTCTTGCTCCCCCCAGTCTGTTCCTTCCAGCCTTCCTGTAGCTGGGCCCTCTCACCCTGAAACCTACCTGCTTTCGTATAACAATCACATGCTTCCTCTCAGGTGAGACCTGTCCTCTAATCAAGGGTAGCTTAAATGCTCTCCAGCTCAATGGACAAGTCACCTAACTACATACTCCCCTCCTTAAAAGCTCTGGCCACTGATAGGCAAGTTCTATTCCTGTCCAAGGCACATTCCCTGCCCCCAGACAGCATTTGGTACATCTCTCGGTCTGCTGTACAATCAACGCCTCTTTTGACTTTTATACACTGCAACACTAACTCTTTTCTTCTTGAGTCTGCTGCCTAACTTTTTTTGAAGCAGCCAACTTCTAGAGGTTCCTCAGCATCATTGTGATTAAGCCTTCAATAGCACCACCCCTGATCTTACTGTTCATGACAGCTTGACTAATTTGCTGGACAACTAACTGGGGCTTCCATGACAACACTGGGCACCACTACTGCAGTCTCAATGTTTCTGCTTTTCTCCTGAGCACTGATTGGATCTGGCCATTCCCAGGGAATCCCCTATTTTGGTCACTCAGTGGGGAGAGAATGGACAACACCACAGGCCAGAGAGGCTCTAGGCCATAGAGCCCTGGCCAGTATTCTCCCCAGGACTTGAAATTAGTGGGGCAGGATATAGGGGGAGGCTGGTGGGGGTGTAGGGGATGCTCACTAATTTGATACAACACTGTTATTAGCTGACAAGTGGGGGGCTGTCAGGAAATTCAGGGGGTGCTTGGGGTGGGGTTAGGGAAATCCCTATGTGGGACCAACAGTTCTGCAAAACAAAAAGACCTTGCCATTCACCCCACTTTGCCTACCATTCTGGGGGTTACCCTTGATCTATAGGGCTTTCCCCTGTCATCTTCTCCCCAGTCATTTCTCTTGGACTTTAACCAAAGTTCATTGTGTCTTTCTATAGTTTCTTATTTTTCAATGGGCAGAACCTCCTGATGTGCCCCTCCTGTGTACCTTTAAAACACTTAGGCAGGCCCTTACATTTCCAGTCTAGCATCTAATGTACATTTCTGACCTGATCAACTCCCATGCAGCCTCTTGCAGAACTTTGGTGGTCAAGCCTTCCTCCCCTGCAAGTAGCCATTTACTTGCTCATTCTCTTGGGTCATAAACCCCACCAGATGTTTATTCCGCTGCATGAGCCACTACACCTGCTTCTGCTGCCATTATTCTTGCAGAAAGCCATGCTTGCTACTGAGCCAATACACAAAGAGTTTCCTCTGCACACTGCAATCCACAACTTCATTTTCTCTCCTTGGCAGAAAGGGGTATGCAGATCCTTCTGACTACACCAGTTTGTAACAGTCCATTCACCACTATGCATCCCCTCAAGACCCAGCATGCCATCACAGCTGCTCGCTGAGCTACATCTCCCATCAACAAATCACTCAGCACTGTGGTGGTTGCTCCATCAGGTGATCCAGCCCTCCAGCCAGGTAACAGTCTTTTTGACTGCCCTTTCTGGGATCACAACTGCCCAAGCTAAGGTCCAAATCAATCTTTAACAGCAAAGAAACATCAATCCTTTGTGGGCCACTTCTTCAGCCAGGGTATGTCTACACTATGGGCATAAATCAACTGAAGAAGGCTTAAGTCAACTTAAGTAAAGCCCTGGTCACATTTGGAGTTCATTAAGTCAACTTAATAACTCTCACTCTTTAAGTCAACTTAGGCATTAAGTTGACTTAATGCAATGTGGCCACTTAGTAAAGTTGACTTAAGCAAACATCTTCTTATTAGGACACTTTCTTAAGTCCCCTTAACAAACTTTGTTAAGGGGACTTAAGAGGAAGGTGAACTCACTAAGTTGACTTAATAAAGTCAACTTAGCTTTTGTAGTGTAGACATAGCCCCAGTTATTAAGGGGCTCTCCCACATTTCCCTGCCTGGAAAGCTTACTGTCCTACCCACTCAGGACCCTGTGGATGCTATCTTACTCCCTACAGTCACCTCCCTATAGCCCTTCCTCAGCTGGTTCCTCCTAGTATTTTAATTTGGCTCCTTTTATACAGGATTCACCTAATTTCTCTCAGATGAGGCCCATCCTGTAATCAGCCCTAGCTGAGCTCCAGGCTCTCCAGGTCAAAGGGTAAGCCACTCTCTTACAGGGAGAGTTGCTAACACTGTATTTCAAAAATAAGAGGGTTTTCTTAGCACCCCCACTAGCCTCCCCCTCTTATTATCATCAATAAGGAGAGCCCTGCACAGATACAAAAATGTGCATCCAAGATCATCAACATCTATCCAACTTGCATCCTTCACTACCTGCTTTATATCTACTTGCAGCCAGCAATCAGCTGTTTGGCGACACCCCCAGCACCAATCCACTGTTATCCTGCAAGCCTGCCACTCAACAACTGATAGGCAGCCAGCCCCAGGCCCCCATCAAACAGATGATTGTTGGCTAGTCAAAGGCTCTGCAAACAGCTGATTCAGCTGCCTGGGGAACTAGCTGGGAAGAGGCCCTGTCGATTGGGAAGAGTGGAAGGGAGTTAGGCTGCTGGTGGATGAGGAGAAAAGGAGAATGATGAGGGGAAGAGGAGATGGGCCTTTGGAACTGGGATTTCTTCTCTATCTCAAGTGATCCTAAGTTCTTGCTTGCTGCTGCCCTCACTGACAAGGGAGCCAGCTCTGGGCCCTGCACTTTCCTTCCATTTTTCTTGGATACCCCCAGTGTGAATTCATCCCCTCCCAACCGCAGAGTGGCACTTCTTGAGGTATCCCAGTCCCTTCTGCAGTGCTGTAACAGGTTTGGGTTCCAAGGGGATAGGAGCCTGCTCCAGGCAACTGCTTTCTGCAAGGCTGCTGGCTAGGATAGGTGCCCTGTGGTCACCAGCCCAAGGCCCCCACCAGAAAGCTGAAAGCAGGGGGCTCCTAGGCCTGCTCCCAATCAGCCAGCCTCTACTCCCAGATCATGAAGGCAGGGAAGCAGGCTCAAAGGCAGTGGTAGACAGCTTCCTGGTCTTTGAGATCCACATCCCATCCATGGTCTGTGGATATCCACATCCACGGATATAAAGTAGATATCTGTGGATTAATAGGGCTCTGTCCATCAGCAGTATTCACCTACAGTCGCCAGGGATATTTCTTGCAGCTCTTTGCAGCATTGAGCAATTCGCAATTTAGTTGTACAGAGATGAAAAAAATAAAGGACATCTCTTGTAATAAGGGACTTTTGGTAACCCTAGGTAAAGGCCACTGAATTTTGATACAGTTATGACATCATAAATACATGTGTATCTGACACTTTACCAGCCATTTATTTATAATTATAATATGGGACAAGCAGAGCAGATGTCTGTATTTCAGTATTGGGTGTCACAGCTAGGTCATGAGTGACCAGACCTAGTAATCATAGCCAGAGTCCATAGCCACAGAACAGGAGGCAGGTGGACTAGGATAGCAGGAAGTCAGCTGTAGGAGACAGACTGGAAACCAAAACCACAAGTCAGGATCCAGAGAGAGGATACCAAGAGGTCAGACTCAGGAGACAAACTGGAGATCAAAACTATAAATCAGATGCCAGGGGAGCAGGAAGCACAGTGCATATCATCCAGAATAGCATGGAGGCCAGTTGTTCAAACAGCTTTCTGTTCCTGCTGCTGGCTTAAGTAGAGCCAACAGGCCAATCAGCTGTTCCAGGATTCCACCAATAGGACTGTGGAGGTGGCAGCTCAAACTGGGCCCCAGATAATCAAGCCTCAGCAATCAGCTAAGGGAAGGGGTTGTGGGCAGAGGGTGGACAAAACTGGCTCACAACTAGGCACCAACAATTTTACATTTGGTCACCAGAGGGCACTTTTCCATTACATTTCTGCAGTGGAGTTATGGCACAGGCCACTAAAATTGGTCACCATGGTGACCAGAAATGTGTTTGTTGAGGCCTGGTTGTGCGTGTCTGCCCAAAAAACCCTGCAGCCCTATGATTGAGACCTGTGGGTCGTAACACTGGCTCTCCTGCAGGGAAGCAGCTACGTAGATCAAAGCATGAAGTCATTTTGTGATGCAGTCAAATGCATATTAATAACTAGATGAAAACTGTCATATGCATTCAAGTGGGTGACCATCCAAGCCAGACTTGAACCCTATAAGTTGATTCACTTTGCTATTATACCTATGATTTAATGCATGAGTTTTGCCAGTGCAGCTCCAACTGGTGTCTGGATTCACAGACAAACAAAAAGCACGTCTGCTTAGAAGGTCACATAATTGGTTATAGGAAATATGGCCACATGATTCCAGCAGTGGGGTCCCTCCTCCTATCCTTATTCAGCACCAATAATACAAAACGAGCTCTTCTATCTCCAAATTTGATCCACAGTGTAGAAAACACTGATCACCTAAAGTGGCAGGTCTCAACCACTGTGTCAGGATGCATTATTGTGTCACCCCACTGTGGTAAATGTGTCACAGACAGATGTGGAGATGGCTGGATTTGACTGGATGGAGAGGGGTTGGCTGATGTGTCCTCTAGAGTTGCAACATGCTGCAAAGAGTGTTATGACCCGCAAAAGGTTGAGAACCACTGATCTGAAGAATGAAAATCTTAATCACTAATTGGCTCCTTCTGTGGTAGTTTTAGCAACAACAACAGAGTCCGCACAGTTGTCTCTGTTTCCAAACAAGTTAGCTCTTGCTGCCAGTTTTTTTACAGTTGGCTTTGACTCCACTGTCTGTCATAAAGAAGAGACATTTGCAGAGAGAAAATACCATGGGGAAAATTGTATTGCATACTGTTGCATTTTTAAAGTAATTAAAATAAGCTTGTTTTCTAAATATTTCTCTGATGGCTACACATACTTGGAAAATAAATAACAAAGAAGCCCGGGAATACTTTTTTTAAATTGAAAAAATGTTTGGAAACATATTAACTCAAAAATAAATGTGTCTGTCACATTCTATTGTTAACTTATGTGTGCTACTCTCTGATGCAGGCTATGGTCTCACCACATGTATTCCATCAAATAATAATTTGAATGACAGCTAGTTTTGTTTATGTTTAAGGCTCGATCATGTGTCATGCTGCATGGTCTCCTAGTAGCAGGAAAAGGTAGGAAGGTGCTTTTCTTCCCCCTCTATGTGCCATCAGTACAGCAAGATTTCTCTTCACCCCATTCGTCAGATCCTCAGGAGGGGTAAAGCAGCATAACTCAAATAAAGTCAACAGAGCTAGACTGGTTTGTGTCAGCTGTCAGTCATGTTTCCAAAGAGGCATGGTTTTCTGGCTTGATACAGCTCCAGTCCTCTGGAAGGCTAGCATAGCAATTCCCTGAACATTGCACTTGTCTTCAGTGCGCTGCAGGCTGGCAAGACTCTGAGATCAAAAGGCATATCAGACAACATCCTTCCTTCCCTTAGCAGTGTTAGCTAGGGCAGGATTTTGTCCTAAGTGTAAGGTAGTCAATAATTATTATTATTCTGTATTATTCGTCCTAGAGGCTTTAATCAGGGCTCCACATTTTACACAAATATAATACAAAAGCTGCCCCATTCTCAACCAATGCATAGTATTTGTCAAGCTTTTAGATTTTAAAAGGGATATCTCCACATTTTCCAGTATTTTAGTGTCCAGAGCACACAAACACTGTTCTTATCTTGCTTTATATAGTAGAATTTGCTTTTATTGCTGTCTTTGGGAAACATTCTATTTGATCCTTATAATCAAATGGATAACAAGTTACACATGATAGAAGATCCTATGGTACATTTCTTTACAGTGGCTATTATACAATTAATCTAGATATTTTCAAGAGATGAACATCTTTGATCCAAAGCCATCTGAGCTTTGGCATGACTGAAAGTCAAACCTGGAATAGCATCAGAATTTTGCAAACAGCCCATCTTTACAATGAATCAAAAATGCCAGATCCAAGCTACCAAAGTTTCAAATGGATTCATAACTGGGATCCTAGTTTTACAGCCCATGTAACTATTTTCATTGAAAACGCAAAACAACTTTCACAGTAAAGCAGTGGTTCCCAACCTTTTCAGTAACATGGCACACTTTAATGAGATAAACAATTCTACAACACACCCACTTTTTTCAGCTCAACTGATTGATCATAAACATCACATTTACTTACATTTACTCTGGTTACAGCCTTGCTAGCATGCTTTGCAACTTACTGGTAGTTAGTGCATACAACAAGCTAAAGAAGGATCAAATGCATTAATGTTTCAAATTCACTGATTAAAAAATACACGTTATCTCAGTTTCACCCTTTGGCCATCTGCATTTAGAATGTTCACATTCTGGAACTGAAAGATTGACATCTTGCTTTTACTTTGATGACTAATTTTCAGTAGTTTAGTGAGTTGTAATTTTGATTGGATAGAATATTGTTTGAGATGAAACAATGTTTGTTTTACATTTATTTTCATCACTGTTGTACAAAATTTCATGGCACACTTGGACAGTGCTCATGGCACAGCACACTGGTTGAAAACCACTGCAGTAAGGCACTGTTTTACTCAAACTCAGAAAAAACAAAAAGAGCATTGACCTTTGTTATATTTGGTATGGAAATGATATCTGCACTGTATCAGAAACTACACTACATAGTAAATGTACTTCTTATTTTTTTAAATATCTAAGTAATACAGTACTCCATTACCTTTGAATCTTTACCACCCTATTTCTGCTTGCGAGCTGGTTCTGGTCAGTCCATGTGCTTGTATTTCTATGGCATTTGTAAACATTGAAAAGAAAAAGCAAGGAGTCTTGAGGCACTTAAAGATTAACAGATTTATTAATCGCATGAGCCTTCATGGGAGAAAAAAAAGCGTCTGACTAAGTGGGATTTTCTCCCACAAAAGCTCATGCAGTTAATAAATCTGCTAGGCTATGTCTACATGGCACTTTTATTTTGAAACAACACTCGTTATTTCGAAATAAAAGAAATTAGGTCTACATGACGTTTTCTTATTTCGAAAGGACAGATCCTGTCCTTTTGAAATAAGAAGCGCCGTTTCGAAATAGGTTAAACCCCGGTTCGAAATAATGTGTTTTGACCATCTTCCCAGGGTCCACAGCACCCACAGGAAGAAGGAAGTGCTCTGCCCTGCCAGCATGCTGACAGACCTCTGCAGGCATGTCAGCACGTGGGGCACGAGCTTGTTACGGCAGACAGCGTGGTCCTGTGTGGACAAATGAGGAGGTCCAGCTGCTCCTCTCCATCTGGAGCAGGCCAGAGATCCTTGCCAGGTTCCAGGCTAGCCATAGGAACCGGGCAGTGTATGCTGCTATAGCGGCTGAGTTGTCCGCCCAGGGCCAGAAGCACAGCACTGAACAGGTGTGGTCCAAAATCAAGGCCCTGAGGCAGGACCACATGCGCACCAGGGACGCGCGTGAGCTCCAGGGGACAGGTAGCACTGCTACCTGCCTCTTTTTTGAGGAGCTACAAACCTTCCTGGGGCGTGAGCCCAGTGGCCTGCCTGCCTGGGCCATGGACACCGGGCCCCACCCTAGCACTTCCTCAGGCCCAGAGGGACCACCCAGCAGTCCTGAGACATCCCTGGATGTCAGGGGGCCTGCAGACCAGCCACCACCACCACCAGAGGCTGAAGCAGCGAGCCCGGAGATGATCCCCCCTGGCCAGGGCAGTGGCAGTGAGCAGGAGGAGGAGCAGCTGGCTGCAATGACAACCCCGGGGGACTCGGAAGAGACAGAGGAGGGGACATCCTGGTGGACATCCGGAGCCCCTGTTGGTGAGCCTCCATGCCCCATATGCGCAAGCAGGGCTAGGTCCGCCCAGGTCACGGGCAGTGATGGGGTCCAGGGCACAGGACCAGGGCGGGGGGTCAGAGGCCCCCCTGGGCATGGGTACCCAGGAGACGTGTGGCACCATGGTGACAGGCCCCTGCGTGCCTGAGTTTGGTTAACACTGATGGGTGTGACAGATGCAGCTGCATCTTGGGCAGGGTGCACAGCCTGCAGTGCAGACCATTGGGAAGTGGCCTTGGGAGACACCCCAGAGCAACTCTTCTGGGTGGGTCCAGCTCACATGTGGGCACCACTAGGCCCTGCGTCCATCTGGGGCAATGTCCCACAGGACCCAAGTCTAGATTCCTGCTGATAGTGAGGGTGGAGCTGTGTTCTGTACACAAGCTGCACACAGGCAAGGCCAGCAGGCAGCAGGCTCTAACCCTGTGTGATGCTTCCTTCCAGCAGTTCGTGGCACCAGTAGCCAGCAGGCTTGGAGCTCAACTGGCAGCCCCAGACCAAGAAGGAGGAGGAGGAGGGGCCCCCAGACGCGCAGCGAAGTCCTTGCCAGCCTGGAGGACTTGGGGGAGCGGGCCGAGGCATCCGCCCAGGCCTGGTGGCGAGAGCAGGCTGCCCGTCAGGACACGGCCACCCAGCTGCTGCGCCAGGGAGCCACCACAGACGACCGCCTGGTGGCGGCATTCAAGCAACAGGCTGTGGCCATGGAGCGGCTTGGGACAGCAATAGAGGACACAGCTGCCAGTCTGCGCCACATCACTGACAGCATGGGGCCACCAGCAGCTGATGGAGCACCACTGCAGCTTGGGGCTCCACGGCAACCCCGGACCCGGGGTGGTCCTGGGCAGGGCCATGCCAGACCCTCCTCCCAGTGACCCCCTGTCTCCAAGTTGCCTCCCCGAGCCCCAGTGACCCCCTACCCCAACCCCATCTCCAATTTGCCTCCCGGAGCCCCAGTGACCCCTACCCCCCTGTTCTCTTAAAATAAAAATGTTAAAACATGTTATTGGTGCGTGTGTTCTACTTTATTGGTGCTGCTGCAACAGTGCGGGTGGATGGGTGGGGGCTGTCTGTGGTAGAAGGGGGAAGAGGGCGGTGTGGGGTGGGGCAGGCCTGGCCTTCAGAGGTCCTCCGCAGTGACAAAGCTGTCCGTGGGTGCCTCACAGATGGTGACGGCCCTGCTGGAGGCCCACTCCCGTGGGAGCACAAGTGTGGGCTGCTCATACTGGCGCCCGATGAGCTGGGCCTTGGCCTCCCAGGCAGCTGCAATGGGCTCACCCCACATTTCACAAAAATTATACAGGGCCAGGCACGCGCTGGTGACCTGGGTTGCTGACTCCTTTCCAAGGTGGAGGTGAGTCAGGAGGCACCTCCAGCGGGCCTTCAGCCATCCAAAGGCCCGCTCAATAACTTGGCAGCAGCAGTTCAGACGCCCATTAAAAAGCTGGCGGCGAGGATCAAGGGGCCCTGTATAGGGGCGTATAGCCACGGGCGGAGGGGATAGGCCGCATCTGCCACGATGAGGATGGGCACCTCTACTCCCCCAACATTGATGTTATGCGGGGGGTGGGGGAGAAGGTGCCCGCCTCCATGCCCTTCTACAAGGACGAGTTCTGGAGAACACGGGCATCATGTGCCCTCCCTGGCCAACTGACATAGCAGTTTTGGAAGACCCCCCGGTGGTCCACAAGGGCCTGTATGATGATAGACTGGTAGCCCTTCCTATTGTGGTACTCTGCCACTCAGTGGTCTGGGGCCCTCACGGAGATGTGCATGGCATCCAGGATCCCCTTGCAGTTCGGGAATCCCAGGGTCGTCATACCGTCCATGGTGGCCTGCAGCTCCCCCTGTGTGACAAGGTGCTGCAGCAGGACTCTGTTAATAGCCCTGGTGACTTAGCTCAGGATGACGCCAATGGTGGCCCTGCCAATCCCGAACAGCTGGGCCACAGACCTGTAGGACTCCGGGGTGGCAATCTTCCATATGGCTATGGCCACTCTTTTGTTCACGGGGATGGCCAGACGCATGGCGGTGTCCCTGCGATGCAGCAGTGGGGTCAGTTCTGATACCAGCTGGTCAAAGCTGGCCTTGGCTATCCTGAAATTGCGACTCCACTGGTCATCGTCCCAGGTTTGGAGCACTGCTCGCTCCCACCAATCTGTGCTAGTTTCCTAGGCCCAGACCCGGCGAGGCACAGAAAGGGGAAGGGGAACTAGGGCAGCTCTGAGGCCCAGGGTGCTGGCATTTAGCACACCCTGACCAGCATCGGGGTCCCTGAACAGCATGTCCCCCAACAGGAGCATGCTCTGCAGACGTGCAGTGTGCCTACTGGTCACACGATGAAGGCAAGGCAGCCGGGCAGTGTCCATCTCTGTTGCTTGCAGAGTCCTGCTAGCCAGAGTGGACAGGGAAGTGAGGTTGGGGCCAGCTTTTATAGGATTGGCTACCAACATGGCCGCCAACGTGGCCCAGGGAGGCGGCCATGTTGCCACACCTCCCATGGTGCCCTTCCACTCAAGCGAAATAGCAGGTCCACTGTGTGGACATGCTATTTTGCTTCCAGCTTTTCCCCTTATTTTGCTAGGTATGTCGTTATTTCGATTCGGGTTATTTCGAAATAACGTTCTTATTTCGAAATAACATTTTGAAATAAGTTAGTTTGAAATAACGGGCTACGTGTAGACATAGCCTTAGTCTTTAAGTGCCACAAGACTCCTTGCTTTTTTTTGCTTTACTAGACTAACATGGCTGCCCCTCTGGAAGTTGGCAATAAACACTGAAGAAGTCCTAAATATTTGTCCACACTGTCTGCCTGGCTCTTTGGCATTACTTCAGTAGGCTGTAAAATCTTAATCTTACTGCAATATGAAGGCATTGAATTGATGCATCACATTTTTGTTAGTTTGTTTAGACTGTGGTGAGTCACATTTATACAATACAGTTGGCTTTTTATCAGCTTCTACTTACCTTTACAGTTCATCTGTATAACTGAAACTCATCTGTTTTTTTTTTAAATAAGGCCATGTTAACAAATGAGATCATATTTTGAAGTTGGCAAGAGCCAGCCTGTTGTTTTCCAGGCTGCATATGAAAAACTAGGTAGTAGTTCCTGCTGGCCATTATATGTACTTTTTTCCTATGGAGCATATGCACTGCCCCATGGGGAAGATATTGCCAGAAAACAAAAATTGGCATACCAGATCAAATCACAGTCCAGCTACTTGGAATCCTATCTCTAATAGCAGCCAGCACCAGATGCTTCAGAAGATATAAGAGCCTCACAGTTGACAGACATGGGATAATCTGCGCCCACACAATAGGTTTCATCCTGAGCTGTAAGAATTAGAATTTAGTTTTAATCCCTGAAGAATGATGTTTAATGTCTCATCTTTTATTATTAATCATTATTGCTGACAGTGTAGTTGTGAAAAACAGAGCAAGTCATAATTATTAATTTAAACTTTTACATTCATATCTTTTTCTGTTTTTTATTTTCCAATAGAACCACCTAATTGTGAACTTGAGAGCTACAAATTAACCAGTCAACTGCACATCTCATTTGGAACTGGAAGTACACAACCAAGCAGCAGCAGAGATTAAAAACAGAACATCTCACCTCCACAAATACAGAACAGTCCTGTATTAGATGTAAACTACTAAAAAACTATAAAGGGAATTTTTTTAAAAAATTGACAAGGTAAGAAAACTGTTTCTGTGTTTGTTTCATTTAAATTAAGATGGTTAAATGCAGGATTTTTCTTCTGCATAATAAAGTTTCAAATCTGTATTAAACTAATGTTCATTTGTAAACTTTGGAAAGAACAACCATCACATGTCGCTCAGAGTTACAAACAACCTCCATTCCCAAGGGGGTCATAACTTTGAGTTGCTACTGTATCTAGATCACATTTAACTCAGTTAAATAAAAATGTAAAATAACAAACTGGAGGAGATCCTTAATTCTGGTATTTCCTAACTTAAGCACTGGACTTTTCAAACTTAATGATGTTCTCTTAAGATAAATATTTTTGTGTAATTTCCTAGATTTTGGGGGGGAAACTGAAAACAATCAGAACTTCCATCATGTGGAATTCTTTTGACAACCTACATGGCTGATCTGCAGCATTGAAAACTTTAGATTCAGCCCACAGACCTCAGCCACATCAGGTAAAAAAGTGAGACAGCAACAGCAGACTGTCAGTGTCTGTGTGGACCAGCTCTAGAGGAGGATGAGACACACATATTGCATATTTAATGACTGCACAGGCATGCTGAGGCTCAGGAATCTCAGATTCGAAGTTCAAAATGGGAACATTCTCTAGTGGGTAAAGACCAATTCTCAGGCAGACATCCCCATGGTCAGAGGAGCAGCGGTCAGAGGCCAGGAGCAGCACTGTAAATCAAAGCCAGAGCCAGACTCAGGAACCACAGCCAAGAGTCAGTGACTGAGTTAAGAGTTAGTGGTCCAAAAGCAAGCTGATAGGCAAGTCCATAGCGACAGATGGCAGGCAAGTTCACTTTGTTGCACAGACACTTCCTGGAACTCTTCTTGGACTTAATGGAGAAATAGGGTGCCAGGACCAAAAGGAAACCTTTCAGTCTGACTTTCTAAGGCGGTATTCCTGTGGTGTTTATATGGTAATACATACAGCCCTCTCACAGCTGCTGGGTAGCAGTGTAGAGACACTGGACATCCCTAAGACCCATGTTATAGTCCTCACAGATCATCACCCCAGGAACCTAAGGGGTGCTGCTGGGCTGTGCTGTCAGCATGTTTTTTTGATAGGTGTCCACAAGTTTGGGTGAATGGTTGTAGCCTGCTGGTTCCCAGAACTGCTCTTCAGGGACATAGCCTTCCCAGGCAATGAGGTACAATAGCATATCCTGCTTTATCTTGAAGTCAAGCACATCATGGACTACATAGTCTTTATGATCTTGGATACATATCAGTGAAGATGGTGGTTATTTTTGGTGGGGGAATGAATTTCCCATGTACAGTTTAAGGAGAGATGTGCGGAACACAGGGTGTAACTTGAGGCATCAAGCTAGTCAGAGTTTGAATGTAACAGGGTTGAATTGTTGACACATATGATAAGGACCAAAGACCTGATCATCTAGTTTCCAGGAAGACTGATTATTGCAGATGCGTTTCATGGATAGGCACCTTTTTTGGCCTACTGAAAATATTGGCTCTCTCATTGTTGATGGTCTGCATATTACTTGTAGGCTACAGTTACTGCCTTGAAGGGACTTCTTAATTCCTCTTGGACCTGGTTAATTTGTTGAACCCAGTTAGCTTCCATGTTTGGGGATGCCATAGGTGATGCTGGGGAGACATAGGGGTGGAACTGGTAATTGGCAAAGAGGGGACTGTGCACAGTGGCGACACGATTGGTGTTGTTACATACAAATTCAGTGTAGGGCAAGAGTGTAGAAGATTGTTTTAGTTTAACCTTTCTGTCTGGCCATCTGTCTGGGGTGGTAGGCAGCAAAAGCGTAACTTGGCTCAGAACAATAAAATCATCGGCTATGCCTACACTTGGAATTTAGCTTGAATTAATGAGGATTAATTTCAACTAAATTAGTGCATGGCTACACTGGCTTTCATTACTTTGAAGTATGGAAGTCCGTAGTTAGAAGTAATGAACACTTACCTGGAAACGATAAAACCTCCCTTGACTTCAAAATAATGGTTAGTTCGAACTAAACGAATGGAACCACATTAATTAGAACTAACCACTAGTTTGAATTAACATGGTTTGACCTTCTCCATCCAAGGGTGCCTTCCTCTATGTATTGGGTGGGGGCATGGCCCTTCTTGGGTGCCATGTCAGCATACTTACCATGGTGCCCCCTTCCTAAATTGAACTAGCAAGTCCTGTCCATGGACATGCCAGTTCGATTTGTGTTTCTAGTGGGGCCGTGTTACTTCAAATTAACTTAGTTCGAATTAAACATTATTAGTTTGTATTAATTAATTCAAACTAAGTTAATTTGAACTAACCTTCCTAAGTGTAGACATAGCCATAGGTTATTACAGTGTTGCTCCCTCTCCTGGATGGTCTGACACTGGTGAGCCAGAGCAACCTGCATGGGCTCAGGGGTTTGGTCTGTGGATGATAGTGGGAGGGGAGGGTTTCTCCTCTTTTCACTCAAGCAACCTATTGCCAATACAAATAGTTAAGTCAGTGAAGACATTTGAGCTTGCAGTGGTCAATATCTGGGCCAGTTCATCCTTGATCTCATTCTGAAAACCACACTGAAAATGGCAAAGCTAAGCCCCTTCATTCCATTTCATGTCACTGGCAAGCCATCAAAATGAGTGACATATGGTAGCCAGGCCCTGTCCTTCTCCGAACTTCCATGTGGCCGCATCAGTTGAGTTGGTGCAGTGGGAGTCATTGATACTTCTCAAGAATGCTTAGAGAAAAGTGTTCCCATCTGATAGCACCAGCCTGTTTTATTCGGGTTAGGAGAAGGTCATCAGTCTGCTTGCCCAACCAGTTTCAGCCTCTGCCTTCCTATCTCATCTACCAGTCCCAGCCTCCCTGCCAAGTCAGTCCCAGCTTCTCTCCCAACCTCACTAGACTGCTTGTCCCAATCTACTATTTTCCCTGCCCCTGGTCCGACTCTTGTCCTCTCTGAATGTGAGGAGGCACTGTTAAAGAGGAATGACCTTCACAGAAATAATAATTATATGTACACAACATTTTCCTATGTTGAGTCTTTAAGAAAGATGCTTTGGTTCAATCCCTTCAGGATTCACAGTCTTCCTTAATGCTGTTAATAAGTCTTAGCATTCCTGAAGCTGGTGATAAATGACTAGAAACTGAAAATACTATAAACAAAATTTGACAATTTTAGTATCATCATAAAAATGAAAAACCATTCCTCCATGTTTTCCCAGTGACATTTAAGTAAGGTAGATAGAGTTCATTGTTCATGCAGGATACAGTATAAATTGGAAAAGGACCAAGAAATATAATTCAGACATATGGTCCTGATGGAATACTACTGCACAATAACGTTATTCTCCAAACTTCAGCAACCACAAATGATCGATAGCATATTTTTGGGATTCTCTAATAAGATATACTGGGCCAGATTTATCCCTGCCATAATTCTATTGAGAAAGAAGAGAAGAAAAAGGAAGGGCCCTGCTATATCAGGGAATCCCTGGTTCCAGGACTGGCTCCAGTTGCTCACAGAAGACAGTAAAGAGGATCCACTCCTATTCGCTGTTGGAAGTGCAGATATGGATCCAGGTCCCTAAATACAAAAACAGAAGGAAGATGACCAGTGGGATGTTGGCAAAGGTTGCTTGAAGAAACATTTACTCTACTCTGCTGTATTCCAAGCCAGTATCAAGCATAAACTGGGACAAGCTTCAAGCTGCTTTACATTGCACTGGCTGCCAGCAACAGCCAGGAACAAGTGCACCCACAAAGGAGAACTTGTACTGTTCAGAGCAGTTAGCATTATATTAGTCCAAGCCTCTAGGGATTTCCTGTTTTGTTTTTTTTTTCCTCACCTGCACTCACTTTGTCAAAATTACCTTGTAATTGTCTAGAACAGAAAGCATAATATATTCAGGGTTTGATATGCATATAGATATTTAAAGCATTATACATATTTAACTTGCTTAAGAGGAGAACACCTGGGACAAAATATTTGCTTTTGACAGTCAAGAAACTGCTACAGTAGAGGCTCTGAAAATATCAACTAGTTTAGATTGGTGATTATCTCAACCTTTTCCATACTGGGATGCCCTTCTGCATACCTCAGAAAGCCCTCTCCCATGTAGCTGAGACTCCCTCATCCCCATTTCGCAAATAAGTGAGGAGCAGGGTGGTTGCAAACCAATGACAGCTATCTGTGATCTCCTGGCTGAGAATTCATGACTTCAATGGACATAGAGGAGGAAAGTTACATAGGAGAGGATGGGTAATCTTGAGGTTAAAATACAGCATGTGGTTGAATAAAATCGAAGTTTTATTCCACATTCTAGTGCAGGCTGTTAATGTGGCCATAGTCAAGCCACTTAACTTTTCTGTGCCTCTGTTTTGTCAACTGTAAACTGGGAATAATTATATTTATTTACCCATCTAACAGGGTTGCTGTGAGGCTTAATTTGTTAATCTGTCAGGATTTGCAAACTGAAGTACCTGAAGAGCCACAAAATACTATTATTATACAGCTACATTTTATAATATGTTCTCTGGGGTACACACCTACATACACCACTCACTGTTGGCAAATTTCCATCATGTATTTCAACAAAAAAAGAAAAAAAATTCAAGAAGCCATGCCAATTCATTTCCCTTAATTTTTTGGCATAAGATTTATCCCTCATAACATTTTATACTGCAGTATCTTCTTTTAAAATTTTTGCTGCATTTTACTTAACACACATATACAAAAATATGCAAAAGGATATACCAAGATATATAATAAACCAATAACACATTCATATTATAAAAAAAGAACAAAATAAAATAAAATAAATACTGTGTAGAGTAACAGGGAATGAACGTAAAAAATCCCAAAAGTAAGAATTAATTTTTAGTGCAGACAATGTCAAGTTCTTTCATGTTTTCAGCCTCTAGGGGGAACCATGTTTTCAGCAAACCCTCCTCCAAGAAGACTTCTTAATCTAGAGCAGGTTTCATGAATTGTTCTTAGTATTAGCTGGAGCTTAATTTAGGAATTAAACCTTCCAGAATAAAAAGTACAATTTGCTTTAATGCATTCAGTTGGAACAGTGTTTCTAATCTTGATTCGTATGCATTCTATTCTGGAAGGAAAATACCATTTCCATAATGGCCTTAATCCTAAAGAACCAGAATCCAAAGTCTTCGCTCTTAATGTAATCAATGAGCATTTTGCTTGCCAAAAGATTCAGGACTATAGGATTTGATCCTATTAAAAAACATGTATGTAGTGTAAAGAACTGATGTCTGTTCACTGGAAAACAATTTTAGATTTACAACTCTGGAAAATGTTTGCAGCCGTATGGCATTTATACCCATGACAAGGTGCATTAAATGATAGATTTAATTTAGATCAACATATAAATTGTTCTACATAAATTTTTCACTCCAAAAACTCTGGTACTTTAAGGGTCTGAGTCAGAAATGTTTACTAAAGCCAGATTCCCACTGGCTTGACTGGTGGCGCTGCACATGTGCACGAGGGCTGCAGGTTGTGGCCTAAATCCAAATCTATATATGAAAACCAGCCTTCAAATTTTTGTAGCACCTCATATTTTCCAGTTTTCTTTTTTATCACTTTTGTCTTTTATGCTAAGTAGTACTTTGCTCCCCGAGGAGTAGTCAAAATGAATAAGGATGGGAGACTTGTGATTTGTTTGCTTCTTATCTCTTCCTTATTATTGACACAGCTTACATGCTTCGAAATAAGATTACTCTCAGACAATATGCAGCACACGCACATGAAAAAAATTTAAAAAAATATCTAAGAGATGTTGCCATGTTGTAGTGTCATATAAACAGACGTATCAGGTCAATGGAAAGTAGTGGTTGGCAAGGGAACACACAAAATGAACTTCCTTAGGGCAGATGTATTTGTAAACATCAAATCATTCTGAAACAGAATTAAGTAATTTAATAATAGTACTTTAAATGCACATTTTTCAGGGTAAGTTACTATTCTTTGAATTTCTACACTTTATTTTGACTGATCTTCACTAGACAATTATTCCTGGAAAATAGTCTGGTGAATTTTTGGTTAGTTTTTATATGCATGAAAGAAAATAGTATTACTGGGCCTTCTAAATCCATTGCTTAGTTTAACCACCTTAAAAGTATTTGCAGTTTTCTCTTGTGTTTAAGTCAGACTTCATGTGCTCTTAAAAATGAACAGCTTGGTTCCACTATGGCACAAGGTGTCCAGTTCATATGTATGACCTGATCCCATGTCTTACCCTCCTTGCAGTTATTTTCATCCCATTCTGTAAGTTCCCCCTCTTCAAAGCATCTAAGTGGGATTGTCTCCCATGAAAGCTCATGCGATTAATAAATCTGTTAGTCTTTAAGTGCCACAAGACTCCTTGGTTTTTTTTTTTTCTTTTTCTGTAAGATGAGGAGCAGGTCATTCACCCTGCCAGTTCAGCTCTGGGCATCTCATAACAAGCGTTAACACATAATACTGTTCAGAAATATTTTATGTGGATGAGGACCACTGACCATTATGGAGCATGAAGAAATTCACAGAGGTCTCAAAGTTACAAGTAATGAATGCCAATAGCCCCCTTCTCCATTCCACCCCTAAACCACTTCACTGTTTCATTTCTAACTCCAATACTTACTTTTGAGACTAGTTTCTTCAGCATATGATCATCTATTTTGAAGTGGCACTTCCAAAAATTATGCCATTAAAGTTCCTTTGTTAGCTATATATATAAAAATCTGAGATTTTTTACCATGGACAATAGCTATGTAAATTAGTCCGACAGTGGTGCTGAGGTTGCTAAGAAAGTGATTTTTTTTTTCACACCAAAACAGTGTTAAATAACCACAATTATCTGAATACCAGCTTTTTCAAATGAAATAATATAACTGTGAAATAAGTTTTGTTTTGCGTTTAATTAGACACCTTATTTGCTGGGGCCCAAAAAATCCTATGTTGAATTAAAGGTATGCCGGCTCAGCTCAACTTGGAATAAGGGACCATTGCAGAGCTACTCTGATCTAAGAGCCGCAGCAGGGTGCACTGTCTCAGAGTGGCACAATGTCTCCCAGAACTCCCAGTTACATGTGGTGAGAATTGGGAGAGTGTAATAGCTATACTGTATATCTTTAAATAACACATTCCACATGCTTCTCACGTGCCACTGACCAACTTTGTTGGACAATTCATGGGGGCACAGCCAAGGTCCTAGCTATTCCCCATCCCCAGGGAGTTCCTCAAAAGTATCTTCCTGGCATCCCTGAATGCTAGTGTTTCACTTGTGCCCTTGCATATGCAGGCTGTACAAACTAGAAGAGTTCATTAGTCCCCCACATGGCCCTGGAAGGGAGGCACATGCCCCAGTATTAATTCAGGGGTGGATTCTGCTAGCTTCACACACATTGGCAGTCCACCAATTGCCACGAGACTTTTCTTAAAGTACTACTCAGCCTCGTGAGAATCCCACCATTTGCAAAGACCTTGTTGCACATTCTCTGCACTGGCATAGCCAGGCTCTCTGATGCATGAGTTCAAATCAAATTTGCCCCCAACACAGGGCAGAAGGGGTCCTAGCCCCCCCCCCCAACTGCCCTGGGGAGAACAGCTCTTTAGGCCAGGCCCCTGGACCCTGCTACCCAGTTGCAGAGGTACAGAGCAGGGCTGGATTAGAGGGGACCCAGCTCCCCAGTTTTGGGGTGCCATCAGGCGCCCCCACCCACCTAACACACGGCCAGATGGGTGGCCCCACCTCGAGGAGGGCCTCCTGTTCAGTTCTGGGAGTACAGAGGCTGCCGTCTGTCCGCCACGTTCTGTGGGCCAGTGAGTATCTGCTGTTCTCCAGGGCCTGGAGGCGGGGCAGCCCCCAAAGCCCCTCGCACCGGCCCTGCCCTCTGGCGTGGTCCTGCAGCTGGCCAGGGATGGCAGGAGAGGGTAGCCTCTAGTTGAAGGGGGACTGTTGCCACCCTGCCACCACCAGTGTGGCCAGTGCACTGGGAGAGTGGAGGTATTGGGTGGCGCTCCAAAGCTGGGAAGCCCAGCCTCGGCCCCTCTAATATGACCCTGGTGTCGGGCTGACCTGCTGCCCCCCTACAGCCGGGTGGCTTGGCGCCCACTACACCACTGGCTGAATTTCTCTACCTGAGTGGGACTTTACAGCAGAAGTTGTTCTATTCATGGCAATGGGTGTGCTCTTGCACTGAAGGAGCACGCAGCTGGAGTCCACGTGATGCACACAGTGCAGTAAACCCAGCAAAGAGAACTATGCTGCTGGTTGGGATTCTGCAGGGAGCAGGGAGAAGCTACTGTCCTTTCCCTCCAGTCCCTAGGTTGATTAAACCAGAGTTTTTCTGTCCCTTGCTGTGGAATAGCTTAGAGCGCTTCTGGCAGGAGAGCTATGAATATTTCCTTTTCTCTGCCGCCAGCTGGCCACTTTCAGCAAGGGCAGCACAACCTTAAAGGGGTATAACAGGACGCTGGCTGCAAACAGAAATGTTAAAAGTCCAGGTGACTTGGATCTCAAGTGTACCATAATTTGGAAGTGCCCAAAGTTGAGATCTTCCGCCAGCTCACAACAGAGGGAAACAGGTGTTGTTGCTTTGGTAGGTGATATGACCCAGATGACAGGTTTGACTGGTGACACATGACAGGCTGTTGGTAGAAAAATTCTGTGGAGCTAGGGACCAGCTGATGTAATGGTCTGGATCAGAACTGGGCAGTACAATGCAGCTGGCAGCCCACAGGGTACATGGCAAATATACAGGGGGTGCCTCATGGTCACTCGCGAGCCTGTAACTGTGAGGAAGAATAACATACTGGTGAGTCTCCCCTGCCCGGCGGGATCCAATATGTGTTTCCTTGCCCTGGTGCCACTATTTCCCCTGGTTTTACTGTGCCAGTTGCCTCCTTTGGAGGCTGTATCCACACTTTACCAGCTTGAAGTGCTAAACTGGGGGCTTCTGCCCTTGGGGGTAGCTGTGGGATTACACTGGTGGGATCCCCTTTGAAGCAGGCATATGGGGTACTACCCACTAAGGGGCAATTATTCATGTGAAAATTGCCATAGGTAGGACCTTGGCTGAATCCTTAAGGGATCCATATGAAGTCAATTTTCATATTTGCTTCTTTAGTAAGCTACTGATTTGCTCCACTAGGCCTGAGGCCTGAGGGTGATGGGGAATGTGTAACAACCAATGCACCGTCTCCTGTGCCCATTGCTGCATCAGGTTCCCTGTGAAGTGGGTACCCCTATCCAAAGCTTAATGTTCCTAGCACAGGAACTAATGTCTTCCCACATGTCTTGGCCCCACACTGGCTTTCCCTGTATGCGCCAGTCCTCCTGCGTCCATCTTTTGGCCCATATAGTGAATCCGCTAGCCACTGTCCAGGAATCTGTAGATCAAACACTTGGGGTCCCCCAGTTTTATTGCCTTAGCCAAAGTCTGTTGCACTGCTTTTAACTCAGCATATTGGCTGGATTTGTTATTGCCCTCCTGGGTGAGCTGTATACCTCGCTGGCCTTGTGTGGCTGCTGCCCGCCACACCTGGGTGAGGCCTCAGTATCAGGCACTGCCATCAGTAAAGCAGGTATAGCACCACAGCAGAGCACCCAGCCTCTTGTAGGGGATGGGCCCAAGTGGCTATCCCCGCCACAGCTGGCAACAGGAGTCCAGTCTTCTTTGCTGCAGGCAGGTGGGCAATCTCCTCATGCAAGGATGAGACCCCTGGTGGACCAGGCTTGGCCCACTCTTGAATGAATCACTTCCATTTTAACCCACCCCATTCTTGGCCCAAGGGGTTCCTAGACCCATGCCATGACGAGGAGGTCAGGCCTCAGTATTACTTGCCAGCCATCCGTGAGCCACTCCATCTCCTGCAATGCCAAATAACATGCTAAAAACCATTTGCTCAATGAGGATGTAGTTTGAGGCTGCACCCTGCAAGGTTTTACTCTAGAGTTTGAGCGGAACCCGGCATTGGTCAGAAGTTTGCAATGGGCTCCAGGCGGCCACCTCCCGGGTCACTGACCCTTGCAGCTCAATGGAGCTAGGATTTCAGGGTCCAAGTGCCATGGCAGTTGTCACTGCATGCTTTGCCAGCTCCCAGCCCTTTGCCTGTTGCTTTCCTCACACAATGTGTGAGGATTAGGCACCATCTAATCTGGAGGCAAAAACCTTTTAAAATCTTGTAAAATCATGCCATTGAAATGATGATGAGGCTGCCTGCCTCAGTTTCCCCAGTCACCATTTTTAATAGCTTTACAAACCTTTACTTGAAAATCTACACACAGTACATCTAACTACAAAAACTGCATGCATATCTAAATCGCTATCAGCTAATAGAACATTAGTATCAAATTGTCCACATAGATGGGCGCTTACAAGTATGCATCCATACTGCACCTTTGTCCAGGCAGTCTGGTTTCAGGGTTGGTTGGTTTAACCCTTTGCCCATACCAACATCCTCCTGGACTCTTGTGGTGCTGGAAGTCCAGGGTCAGGGGTAACAAGAATCTGGGAAGAATCCTGCATGCCAGTTGGCCCTTTGTGGATCCATTCCCCATTTCCAGGATTATACATGTATAGGAAGTCCCTCTCCCTCCTTATGGTGACTCTGTGGTTCCCCTTAAGGGCACTGCATTCCTTCCCCCCTCCCTCTCCTAAGGGGTAGTCATGCGATCTCTCTAGGCTGCTATGGTCTGTGGCTGCTATATTCAGCACAAAATCTGGTGAAAATGCCCCCTCACCCCCCCCGGTCAGCAAGCAGGCTGGACTACTCACAAGCAGGATTTTTTTCTGACTTGAAGCAACGTTAATTTTCATCACATCGAGATAAGCACAATCCCCTCCTGAAATCTGAATTGCAGGCTGAGTATCTGGATGCAGAGACCCTGTTTCAGCCACTCCTTCCTGGGAACCCTCTCCCAAATGAGTAGTGGGAGGGACACTCCTGTAACCCCACAAATTCTTCCTTAGCCCTCATCTCTGGTTCCTGCCCTGAGGCACAGCTCTCCAGAAGATGGATAAGAGTCACCTTCTACCATCCTCCCAGCTCCCATACAAGAAGACATACTGGCCTCCTTCATGGTAAATCCCAGGGTTTCACTTCCCGCTTCTGGGCTCTCAGCAGGATGCCCCTGGCTCTTGGCCCATCTACCAGCATCACATTTCAATATTTCCCCAGTTGATACCTCATTGTTGTACAGAAAGAGGCTAGCCTTGCCAGAGATCTGTGTGAGAGAGGACTCTTTCTGGTCTTCAGAAATCTAAGGCTTTGCACGAGGCTCTTCAGCAGAGATAAAGTTTTCTTTAAGGCAATTATCACAGCTGGACATTTCAGATGTTGTAGGTGGCTCTGGGATGCCTGCCTCCCTGACAGGTGAACACTTTCCCCAGCTTTTTTAACTGAATTAGAAGTTGATTCTTGCTGCTGTACTATTTCCAACTGCTGCTGAAGGGAACCCACCATCGAACTCAGAACATCCTGGGTAACTTTTAATACACTAACCTCCTCCTGTAGTCCCCTATTCTCCTCCTCCAAGCAACACTCTTGCTGCTGGCAGCCCAAAGAGCAGTCAGAAAAAGCTATCTGGCCTGTTAGACACCCTTACCCCTGGCCAGTGGGAGGGAATCCAATACCTTCTCTAAATCTTGGGATGACCATTCCCAATTTCCAAGTCAAAAGACATCACTGGGTCACCTGGTTCCACTTCTGAGCCACCTGGCTCCAGGCTGACGTGGCGAGCCAGCCTAGCAGTCGGCTTTCAAAATTGCCCCCCTTTCTGCCTTTCTTCTTAAACAATGAAAACATCCCGTTTGTGCCACCAAACCCTGCTCACTGCACCAAGCATAACAGCACTCTGGCTACCAACTTTAGTCAGCTCCTCAGGTTTGAAGGATTCAGTAAGCACAACACTGGGAGAGAAGGTAAAAGGTAAAAACAAATAGTTTTATTAAACAAACAGACAAGAAAGAAAAGAAATAGGAAAGCACCAATGCTTATGCCCCTTCGGCAGATGGGAATTCCAGTGGAATGACTGCAGGCGCAGAGCACGGGAGCGATGACTCCTGGCGGTGAACACTGCAGTTGCCCCAACAACGAAGTACCAATAATTGAAAGCCAACTAACACCTTTTATACACTTAGCCAAGGAAAAGTGGAGGGGGAGCGGGGGCTTGTATGTAGGGTCTGCTTCACAGCTGTTTATATTTCCTGCAGATGTCTTATCTCTTGTTTTGCAAAGTAAGCAATCCCTGGTTTTATTCCACAAGCCTGAAAGGCCACATGTCGGACAGGACTAATTTACTGCCTGCCTTTACAGGGTTAACTGGTCAGGGCTGATTAATGGCTTGCCACCACCTACTATTTATGTTTACTGGTAACAAACTCTTCCCTAGGAATTCCTTCTATCTACAAGGGACAACCAAGCCGCAGTTGCACAAAAGGGCTGTTCCAAGGAGGGCTTGGGGACAGCAGCTCTCAGTCCCGCAAGCAGCGGGGCTTTTAAAACCCAGCCCCACGCTCTCCCTCACACCCTCCTTCCCCCCACCCCCAGCCGCTCCGCAACCAGAGGTCTAGCATGTCAGCTTCATGTGTGTAACTTGCAGCTGCATCCCACGCTCCTGATTTTTTTCCTCTTTCTTCTTTGCGTGCCCTGATGGGATGTGCATGGTGGAGAAAAAGAATCTCATCTAGGGGATTTTCCAAATCCGGATTGCAAGAGGAGAGCGATTTCCCAGGCAAGCAGCACAGCAGCCAAGTGATGCCTTTTTATTTCTGAAGTATTCACCTCTCCCCTTGCTCAGGTTTGCAGTGCCTTTTGCAATCATTATTGCTCATCAGAACGCAGCCGGGCGAGATGTGCAAGCAGTGGTTACAGCTTCAGGAAGAGGTGCGATGGGGTGTATGGGAGGGCCGGGGGACGACCGGGATTTTGCTGTGGGGGGGCTGAGGGGCGGACCAGCCTCCTGCAAGAATGTTAATGAACGACTCCTCCCCAAACACAAACCCGGCCTCGCAGCGCCATGTGTGGCAACAGGCGCGTTGGCTCCCACACTATTTAAACACGGGGCTATGCTATAGAGCGGGAGGAACAAGGGAGGATCAATAAGATCAACTAGGAGGCGCAGCGCGTGGGAAGGGGGAAAGGTGCCCTACCAGTAACGAGTAGCTGGGACAGTTCCTCAACCTGCAAAACACCCTTAAAAATAAGCCACCCAACAAGAGAGAAAAAGAGCAGCTCCTTCTAGCCCTATAGATCCCTGTATTAAAGCGTGCAGGGGGAGGAGGTTGGTAACACGTTTTTGCTCGGAGCAGGGCACACAGGGGACTCCTCGGCAGCAGCGAGCGGGGGGGAGGGAGCTGGCGGCTCTTGAAACAATGCCATCCTTCTTCTTACTCGGTGTCTCCTGCCTCCTGAGGGCTTGGCTGCTCCTCGCAAGCAGCAGCCCCGCCGAGGAGAAGCTGATCACAGTCCTGGTGCTGCTGCCCAAGGACAACTCCTACCTGTTCTCCCTGGCCAGGGTTAAGCCTGCCATTGAGTACGCCGTGCGGAGCCTGAGGGAGAACGGGAACTGCCTGCCGGGCTACAGCTTCGAGGTCATCTACGAGGACTCTGAGTGTGGCAACCGGGCGCTTTTCAGCCTGGTAGACCTGGTGGCCCTGAAGCAGCAGAAACCGGACCTGTTGCTAGGGCCCGTCTGTGAGTACGCAGCTGCCCCAGTGGCCCGCCTGGCCTCCCACTGGAACCTGCCCATGATCTCTGCCGGGGCGCTGGCCTCCGGCTTCAGCACCAAGACGGGCGAGTACTCGCACCTGACCCGAGTCTCGCCCTCCTACTCCAAGATGGGTGAGATGTTCCTGGCCCTGTTCCGGCATTACAAGTGGAGCCGGGCCTCCCTGCTCTACAGCGACGACAAGGAGGAGCGCAACTGCTTCTTCACCATGGAGGGGGTGCATGGAGTCTTCCAGGAGGAGGCGTTCCACATGGCCGTGCACAGCTTCGACGAGAGCAGCCGCTACCTGGACATGGATGAGATCGTGCGCTTCATCCAGAATGGGGAGCAAGGTGAGGCGGGGCCGAGAGCTGGGTGGAGGGAGCAGTACGGGTACCTGCGGGGCACGGATCACACTCCCCTCCTGTTCCCATTGAAGCAGCTGTTCCTGGATCAGCAGACACCTGCCCAAAACTCCCCTGCCCGCCCGAGCCATTGCCGAAGTCCTCCTCTGCGTTAATCCTCCACTGCCTTGTGTCTAGAGCAGTGCCCCAATTGCCTCGATGGGAGCTCAGTTAGATCACTAGCCTGTGCCCTTCCTCCAGCCATACAAATCTGGCCAAGCAGTGCATGCCCTGTCTGCAGCTCCGGGGCCGTCTCCCAAACACACTCCTCGTGGCAGGGAAGCTGAGTGCTGAGCCCCCTGTGGACAGCACAGCTGCAGCGCGGGCAGCCGGCTCCCTCCACTGCCAGCACCCAGGGGGTGTGGGATGAGCTCCACGCTGAGTCTGCAAAGAAGCAGCAACTTGGCTGGTGTAAACAGCTGTCCCTAGGGCTAGGCAACAGAGAGCCTGCCTTGTGGGGCTTGGAGGGGGGCACTTAACTTGCCTCTATCCGTGACCACTCAGTGCCACAGTCAGTGACCTAGGAAATGGGGCCAAAAGCCTCCCACATTGAAGGAAAGAGATATTTGTTTTGATGCTGGAGAAAGTCTTTAAAAGTGCCACAGGAATCCTTGGTTGTTTTGATAAAGCCCCATGTCTTTGCTGCAGCATGTGAAATGCAGGGACTGGGGTGCCGGGGAAAAAAGAGAAGGTTCTTAAAATCACCTTTCTGTGGCAATTCCTTGCAAGGGAGTCTGATGCTCACATATCACGGTGGCTCATTCCCACGTGGGCTGCAGACACATGGGAAACGATAAGGAGTGCGCTAGTTTGCAAAACATGACGCTCGTATAAAGAAGTCAGTCCAGCCAGTGGCTTGTTGGATGCACTCAAGAGCCAGGAACAATGCCGCTTCCCATACACACTGTGCATGCTGTCCTGAGTGCCCGCCAGCAGGAATTAGGGACGGGTGTGCCCTGTACAGCAGTGTGCATGCGTTGTAGTCCTGGGTACCTGACCTGGGGGAGATGGAGGGCGGAGGTGTCTGAACGTGTTGTCACAAGTAGCCGGCAGCTGGTCGGATCTGTAACACAGCTCAGAAACAGCAGTTTATTTGTGACTGAATTCAGCTGTGTTGACACCGAGAGTTGTCTGAAAGTGAAGGGAATGCGTGATGGAAGATGCAGTGGAATGCATGTGCATGGATACAGCAGATTGGTTTAGCGAAGGTGTGTAATCTGAAATCCAAAACAGTATGCACAAGAAGTGATGAAATAAACATGAATATGATTATGAAAACACTCAGGATGAGATAACAGCTTTGGTTCAGTGAGTTAACCCTTCACGCATTGCTGGCACGCCTGCTGGATGGAGCTAAATCTTCTGTCTTTTCTTCAGCTGGCTCCTTATACGTCCTTTGCATTTTCTGTTTTAGGGAGCACATTAGTTATGTTTCCTCAGGTGTAAGATAGTGAACATGTTAGTCTTTTTTTCCTCTGAAATGTGACACATTAAACAATGTGTTACGTGCACGCTGAGATAAGTAATAGAATTTCTAGGCTTCTTTATTGTGTAGACTGTGCTACAAACATTTCATATTCCATGTTTTCAAATGACCACTCACAGTACTCAGAGGGTAGATCTTTTGTGCCATTTCCTGTTTTTATTCAGATGGGGAAGTTTTCTCCCTTCAGGTCACACACTCCTAGGCTGCCTTAGTTCAGCCCTGTGGTAGCTATCAAAGGAGCCAGTTATGCAAGTGGTTGGGGGTGGGATATACACTGCAGAAGGTTTACACTGGCTCTGCTGTGTTACTCATTGCATATGCATGTCATCTCTTATGCAGAGACATCTCAAAGGGCAGATTTCACTGTTGCTTTGGGGCACTTGCTAAAAACTCAGTAAGTCTTATTATGGATCTCTCTCACACATAGGACACAGTAATAGACAGTATACCAAATAATTTATATGCAAGAGTAAAAGAAATACAGAAATGTTTTTGTGATGTATTTGAGTCTAAACATTACTTTAAAAATTACATATGGCTTCTGAATAACTTTCTTAGAACTTGTAGGTAATTCTTCCTGAAATAATTAATATGGACATGCAGTTCCTTTAAGATGTATTTAAGATATATTGAGCCTTGCACCTCCAGGCTGAATTTGGCCCAGTTTCTGAGCTGTATGATGTTTTGGCTGATTTAGGGATTAATGAAGATAATAAATGCCTTACCATGGTTGAGAAAGGGAGACGGCTTGGCAAATATGAATCTAAGCATTTGAAAATGGTTCTTCCAAATATTAAAGTCACAAAAATTTTCAATGAAAAGTGAGCATTTATTATGAAGATTGGTTTTTTATTTATAATTATTTCCCAGATCTATTCAACCGGCTAAATCTTTCAGTTCAGCGATAATTAGTTTAACAAATCTCATTTGGGAATAATGTAGTAGGCCTTTGTTAACAATGCTGGCTAAGAACCAGATACTTATAAACACTTAAGCACATGCTTAATTTAAGAGCGTGAGTAGTTTCATTAATTTCAATAAAACTACTCATGACCATAGAGTTAAGCGCTGGATAAATGTTTATAGAATCAGGGCAGTAATCAAGGATTAATACAGGAATTTCTTTGATATGTAAACTTTAAAGTGAAGAAAGTATAAGAATTTAGTTATGTTCTAGTAATTTACAGATACAGAGCAAATAAACCTAGTTACATTTTTCTTCATTTACATTTTTAAAAGCATGCAAAGAAGTCACACACACTCCTTGTCCTTAGATTTTATGGGTGTATTTCCTGTACACCCTTGAAAATGTAACCTTTGGTATATTCCTGCTGTGCTAAATAAACCACCTCCAAATAGTTAACATTAGTCCTCTCACATTCCTTTATCGGCTCTCAAACTATGACCTATCAACACATTTTAAAACAGAAATGTTTCCAGTCTCCATTCCTATTAGTCAAGATCATTAACTGGTGCAAGGGGAATAACTTTTTGATTTCACTTACAGGATGGGGATTTTATGGTAGATGTGAATTATGAAGGCAAAAGTCAAGAAATGCTTGGAAAGGCAATTAGAAAGTGTTTAAAAAAAACAAACCCAAACAGCGCATCTTTCCAGTTAGGAACAGTGAGCCGAATTCATTTGTGGTGTAAAGCCAAAAAGCATTTGACCCCATACTCCTATGCCAAAGTTTATATCAAACATGATCTTTTTTTCTTTCCTTCTTCATGTAAGTGAATCACAGTACTTGTATGTTATAACTTGCTCTGGAAATTATTACACTAATCGACTATAATCATTAGGGCAGATCAGTCCCTGGTGGAACTTCTCTGAAGTGTATGGGGTTACCCCAGGGATGAATTTGGATCATTATGCCTATAATGGAATAAACCCAGAAAAGAAAGGGAAGAAAATGTATTGTGTGAGTAAAGGTTTGGCATGTATGCAACTTTATTTTATGTGAGCACAATTTGACAAGAAAAGTTGAATATGATTTTGATTGAGCTTTATTGTTCAGATGAAAATAGCTGCTTCCATTATTGTAACTTTAGCATGCACAGCAGCTCTTCTTGGGAACATAGATTGTGTTTCAGTCAGTGTTGCTGTCAATCTTTCTTTTGATTTTTCTGATCAAGTCTCTTGGATCAGACCATTAAACAAGCACAGTTGCATTGGTATCCATCTGCCTTCCTTGCGTGGTGCATGTGTCATCCTAGGAATGGGAACAGAATGCTGTTTCTGGACACAGACCTGCCAAATATTTAATAGTTTAGCTAGTTTCACATATATTGTGAAATTATATAGCAGTCTGTGATATAAATTGTTCAATATGAGAAAGGGCAGCTTTTGGATGGAGGGGAACACAGGTAGAGTAGCTTCCCATGCCTTGTATGCTGGGGAACTGATCTATGTGCCAGCATGATTAAACTGGTATAGAGGGAAGAGCGGAAAGATGATCCATGCTTAATCCATGCTTACATAGATGAGGTGGCTAGAAAAAAGGGCACCGGGGAACAGCAACTATGTTCCTATAGGTTTCAGCTGCTATTCCAGCCTATCAGTGGTAGTTTAGACAGCAGATTCTATCCCTGTAGTTTTCACTTTAGCTCCCTGCTCAAGGTCTCTTTACTTGACTATGGAGTTGGAAGAGGGTGAATTTCATGCCATGATTATTTACATGCCATGGGAGCATCTGACCAGGCTTGTCTCAAGTTTGTAGAATCTTCCAGTAGGTTGTTCTGCAAATTACTGGCACCAGTTCTGACATATGGTAACAATATAAATAGATTTCCACTATATTCCAGCACAAAACAGAATGGCCAACTGCCTCTCTCTGTTGAGGAGTAATGTGAATATTGGTAGGATATTACCTCTTGGGTCTGATCTTCCAGTCTGCTAGCATGGACTCCTGTGTCTGGATGGAATACAACTGAATAACAGCAGATCACATTTTAGGATCAGAACCTTTATTTGGCTTTTGGATTACTTATAAATGAGACATTGAGTCTTTTAACATTGTAACTGGTTTCCCTCAATGCCATTAAGGTAGGCAAAATGAAAATGGAAACGGTAACATTTTATTATCTTAAGCTTGGAACTGTTTCATACTCACATGGAATTGATAACAAGGGTTGGGGGTAGATTACTGGACTATGAGTCAGGAGACCTGTATTCATTTCCTGGGTCTAACATTGGGCTGGAGGATGACCATGAGAGAGTTTCTTCTCCAGACATGCCTCAATTTCTCAATCCATAAAATGGAGATAAGGAGGCTCCTTTGTAAAGCACTTTAAGATCTGTTGATGGACAGTGCTATACAATAGATCAGCATTATTGTTGTTATAAAAATTAACTGCACATTTAAACAAAAACCTCACCATTTTACATGAATCATGAGTAAGATACTGTTTGATCATTCTTTGTTCACTGAAGTCAGTAAGATTTTTGACATTGATTTCAATGGATATCAGACTGGCCTTTGGTATTTGTATGGAGTCTCAATGAGAGCTGGATGCCTGTCTCGTATAGGCTCCAGATTTAATTGTTAGCCCTGTTCTCATGATTTTTAAGATGTTGGGAGAACATTTCAGGTCACTGTCTCTGGCAGTGCACAGGCTTCACAATCTGTTCCCAAAGGTTTCAAGAACAGCTTCTTATCTCTGTTTTCCATTTTCCTCCCCCAGTTGTAATAATGTGTGCCAGCAGCGACACAATAAGGAACATCATGCTAGCTGTTCATCAACAAGGAATGACCAATGGGGACTATGCTTTCTTCAATATTGAACTCTTCAACAGCTCGTCATATGGTAATTTATTCTTCCCTCCCACCCAGTATGTTGCAAAATTTTCTGTAAACATGATAACATTTTTAGATTCATTACTCTTAAAATAAACCACTATTAGTCTTAAAATACACCATTATCTCTCCCTTGCCCTGAGGTCACCCACAGCTTGAATTATGATATTAGCTAGAAGGAAAACAGAAATTCTGGATTTAACTACTTCTGGACTGATCTGTGTGAAAAAACTATGTGATTAAATGGTAGACCTCATAAAGAAACTCCCTTACACTGGGGGAAAACTGCATCCAACAAAGACTTTGGTTATATCAGCCATTTGTCACAGCTTTTTATTCATTTCTGTGTGTTCCAGGGCTAGATAAATCCAGATCACCATGATAGCTAGGATTTTGCCCCAGCGCTTGGCAGTGCCAGGGCAGACAGGGAAGCGAACACCCCCCAGCTCCTAAAAAAAGAGCTGTTGGCACTTAGATTTTTGGCACTGCTGTCTCTTTTCCCCCTGCCCCAGCTGCCACTCAAAGTGCCACCAGCAGCAGCCTTTTTCTGGTGGTGGTGGGGCTTTTGTGTAGCATGCCACCACTGAAAATATTGGTGGCCGTAATGATCTGGTGGGAGCGGAGGTGGGCATATACATTCCCGACCACTGCTGGAAGAAGTGGTGGTGGCAATGTTTCAGCAGCAGGGTCCCCTTCACTGCCACAGTCTCTGTGATTGCATGTCTTGGACCTGCAACAGCCCCAGTCCCGTTGTCAGCTATGGCAGTAGTTTTCAACCTCTTTTTCGTGGGACCCACTTTAAAAAAAAAAAAATTTATGTCCATGACCCAACAATTACATATTTCAGCAATTCATTCCAGTCTTTCAGTGGTGGCAGCAGGGGGCACCACAACTCAGTACCTGAGGGTCTGTGACCCAGTCCTGGGCCCCAACGTGTGGTTTGGAAACCACTGGGCTGCAATACATGTGACTGACTGGGAGGTAAGTGGAGGTGACACAGTGAACCCCAGTACAAAGAGAATCATTGTTAACATAGTGAAGGGTTGCCTAGATCACCAGTCAGAAAAGCTTGAAGTCAAGATGAAATCCTAGGCCAATTGAAGTGACTGGGAGTTTTGTAGTTTTGTACACCTGCCAGAGGCTGGAAACAATTGATCTAATAAATAGTCCAATTTTTGATGGTGCACAACTTGCAGAGACACACTACTATATTTAGTCTTGTATCACCTAGGTGTACAGAGGCACAGTTTTATTCATCCCAGTATAATGTAGTCACATGGATGTGATGTGACTAAATGTTTTGTATTAAGAGAACGCTGATTACTTTGTCTGACCATTTTCTTTTGTTTTTGTTTTTAAATGCTAACTTCCAATGCAACATTTTTTAAATAGCATTTTCTGAATATTTTCTGTAAGTAATCTTTGGGAAGAAAAACCTCAGAAGTATCTTCTGCTCTATTTTTTTAAAATGAGGGACTAACTTAACCATGAAGAGAACTCAATGAAACTGACTGTACACAAATTGCTATCAAATGCATAAACAAAACAATACAGAATTCCTATTCCTGCAAGTGCTAGTAAACTTTGTGTTACTGAAATTATAAAAAAAGGTATAGAACTATAACACAAAATATGATTTAAAGTCACACTGCTTTTTTGTTGTCCTTTGTTCTTAATATTATTTAATGTACAAAAGGTGCATTCAATGTTGAGGCTGCAATGAACTCATAAAGTACTTTAAGTACTGCTCCAAACTCCATCCCCAAAGCACTTTTTGAAGGAATCTGAAGTGTGTAAATTACTTTAGAAATGCTGACAAGTTCCAAATGACTTGCATTTCCCTGCATGTTTTGCTCCCATTCTGTGAGTTCGGATGTTCAAGCATCTGATAAAGTGGAATTTTCTCCCACCAAAGCTTATACAATACATAAATTTGTTAGTCTTTGTAAGTGCCACCAGATGCCTTATTTTCAGAAATGCTTTTAAGTAAAGGCAGCTTCTCTCTTTCCAGTTACAACAGACTTTCAAGTGAATCTTGCTCACCTTTAGGACCAATATTACCTGAAGGCTTGCATTCCCTTGGAAAGCCAGGATTCCAAATGAGGACTCTGTGTGAGATTGAGAAACTATGTTGCTTAAGTGACGCAAATGCCTAACTAACTGAGCTCTCTCTTTTAGGGAATCTGTTGAGGCTGGGTTATGTTGCTGGGCAGAGTTGACTGCTCAGGTCCAGAAGCTTCTGGAAATTAAGTGGGTGGTAGCATTGAGCATGCCCCCACAAAGTTTTCTGCTCCTACTGTGGTCAGATACCATAGGGAGCTGCAATGAGAAGAGTCCATGTGTTCAGTGTGTGCCAGGGAGAAGCTGAGCCAGGAGTGGACAGCAAGATGTTTTCTCCCTGCTGTGGAGCAGTCTGCAGCAGAGTTTTCTCATATGTGAGTGACTGCTGGTTATCTAGTAAACTGACTGGATGGTGAAGCTTCCAGAAGAGAAAGAAAAGCCTGCGTGGATCCCTACCTAAGATCACTGCAACCAAAGAAGAGTATTACTGCCTATTGCAACGCAATCCTTTGGACATGAATAGAGACTGCAACTGAGATTTGGGACTCTTGGATTTCTTTCCTCGCAATGTTTCTGTAGGGACTGTTCTGTTTAAATTCATTTTGTTTTTCTTAGGATAAGAAAGTAAAGTTCATTGTTATGTTTATTCTAAGTAGTATTTTAATGTGGGATGGTAACTGAGCAGTCCTTGCTGTTAGTCCTTTACAGACTGGATCCTGGGTCACCAGCTGCTTTCTCCACAGGGGTTGGGATTTATCTCTGTTAGGCACTGGAAAAGAGCAATTGAATGAATTCTAGCCCACCAGAAGCTTACACTTAGACTTCAAAAAAAGCAAAGAGCACTTAAAGACTAACAGATTTATTTATTGCATGAGCGTTGGTGGGAATATATCCCGCTTCGTCAGACACTTTGAAGAGCTCTTCAAAGTGTCTGATGAAGTGGGATGTTCTCCCATGAAAGCTCATGTTATAAATGAATCTGTTAGTCTTTAAGTGCCACAAGATTCTTTGGTTTTTTTGCTTTACTAGACTAACATGGCTGCCCCTTTGGAACTTAGACTTCAAAGTATGCCTTTTTCACATTTTGTGTCTGTCACCTGTTGTCACGCACTGTTCAGGGGGCTTCTTTGTGCACCTCCTGGGAGAACAAAGCTTTTGTACTTGATTGGTTGTGACCTAGAATTGTGATCCCTGGCTCAAAAGTAACAGTAGATGAGAAACACCCAAGGTGATGACAGACAAAGAACAGATTGAAAAGAAAAGATGGATGATACAAATTAAAGAATAAAAAATCATCTTCCACAAGAGCTACAGAAAGGCAGCACCTTCACAGAGTTGTGCTTTGCTAAACAAGCAATAAAGGCCTTTTTTAGGAAACGAGAGAGAATGGTTAGGAGCTACCATTTAGTTTGGGTCTCAGTAAGGGCCAGACACGGATCTTCATCCTGCATCCATCTCTGTGCAGGCACGCTGTTCCAAATGAAGGCTCATAAATTGTCTGATACTTGGCTATTGCTACCTCTGGCATTCATTCCATCTCATCCATCTCTGTTCCCTTCCCTTTGTCTAAGCTGACCTGCTTTCTGCCTGCTATAAATCAACAAGTTTCCTTAGCCAGCCGGAGTGACCACATCCGCCCTTCTGTCAGGGTCCTGTGTGTCTCCACCTTCCAAACCTCAATAGCTACTCACGTTCTGCAGGTTTAGTCTTTGTACATCTAGCCACAATTGGCTTTTAGTTCCAGAAATAAAAATGGTTGTCTGGCTTTTAATTATTTCTAAGTATTTAAATGCAAGTTTTTTAAGGACACTGTCATTCTCCCAAGGCTTCATTATTTATCAGTTCCACAAGACAGCCTCAGACCCTGATCCAAGGCAATAGGAGTCTCTCCACTGACCTCCATGGACTTTGCATCAGGTTCTTAGGGTTCAGCCAACACACAGAAGTACTCAGGATATGACATGGTCAGGCCTAGGTAGGCAAAGGCATTTTTATGCTATACCTGCACCAGACTTAGCTTGAAATTAGAAAAGGAGGCAGTGGTCCATTGACTGGGAAAATAACCCAGTTGTCACCCTCTTGCTTGTATTGGAGGATGGTAGTTGCTCAGAGCTAGACTTGACTCCAAATGTTAAAACTAAGCAAACAAATCATGGGAATAAAATCTCACTGCTGATCATACCACTAAGCTGGGCTTCTGACTAAGAACCATCATCACTTCCAGGGGATTGTGCCAGGCTCCTTCCTATCTTGTTCCTCTAGCATCAAGAGGAATGTTTAATTCTCTTCCCAGAACATACTGTATAAATGCAACAATACCTTGTACATTGCTGTCTACCCCAAGCAACACATGTGGATATTTAAGCAGAAAGGGACAGCAAGCCCTTTCTGCAATCTAGCCTGGGATTGTAAATATTTTTATTTCTCCCTTAGGAGATGGCTCGTGGAAAAGAGGAGACAAACACGACCTTGCAGCAAAGCAAGCATACGCATCCCTCCGAACAGTCACGCTACTGAGGACAGTGAAACCTGAGTTTGAGAGGTTTTCCATGGAAGTGAAAAGTTCTGTTCAGAAACAAGGGCTGAATGAGGGTGATTACGTAAGTACTTGATTATGAGCCTAGAGATTTTAGCACCCTGATAAATAGGCTCCTAATTAAATCAAAGGTGACAAACTGTCTTGTTCTTCATTGGTCAAAAACACCTAGGTAGTTCACTGTCACCTTTGTGAACTCTCTCTGGTGAGATGTTTTTCTCCCTAGCTAAAGAAACATTGCTCTTTGTGTTTGTCCACAGTCATCAGGGAGTACACAGGGAAGAGGCAGGAGAAACAGGCTCCACACCTCTTTAGTGCTTTCATTACTTTTTTTATTGGAAAAATATTTTCTTCTTTCTTGACTTCTGTATTCTCTGTCTCATGCTAGCTCTCCCTTGTGCTTTTGCACTGCAGGGAAATGAGATCATGCTAGCTTGTTGTATCTGTAAAGTGAATTTTTCCTACCCTTAAGGGGAGCTGTCCTCCTGCATCTCAACTTACCCTGCTAAAATTGTCTGTGTGGTTTTAACTGTCCAGATATCTACTGGAGGCATCCCACAAATCCTGTGGAGTATTTTAAACCTGGAAATCCAACAGTGCCCCAAAGGGGGAGGTAAAATACTACATATCTTGTTACCATTCACCTCCAAAGGAAGATGCTTCTAGGAATTAGCACAAGAGTATCAGAAACACTGAAGGGCTAAACAAACAAGGAGCCCTCTGGCACTTTTAAAGACTAACAAATTTATTTATCACAAGCTGTGTTGGGAGAAAATCCCACTTCATCAGATGCTTTGAAAATGGGGAAACTTACAGTACGAGAGGAAAAAACATGCAAGGGAAGTGTAAGTCATGGGATCAGGTCACACGAATAGCAAATCAAAGAAGTTGTTAAGATTCAAATATTGGGGAATAGCATATAGAGCAGGGTTTCATGCGGCCCCCTGAAGCTATTTCCTGTGGCCCGCAATGACATGATCATTACTGATGTTTGCAATATCATTGTATGGAAAAGGTTTCAGTGGTGGAGCCCTCGGGCTACTGTACTAATCCTCCTGCAGTCCTCTACTAGTCCACATGCAGCCCTCATGGTGATTTGAGTTTGAGACCCCTGACATAGAGGAAGATGAGATCAAATCGCCTTACTCTATAAGTGTCTGATGAAGTGGGATTTTCTTCCAAGAAAGCTCATGTGATAAATGAATTTATTAGTCTTTTAAGTGCCACAGGACTTCTTTCTTGTTTTGCTGAACTAGACTAACACGGCTACTCCTTTGGAACTGAGGGGCTAGTGATCTAAGACCATTCCTAGATGTGTTATCTTCTTTCTCTATCACACATATGCACATTTCCTGCATGCAGGGTCCCTTTGAAGGAGGTAACTTTCCATGGTTATTAAAAACACCCTGATGTGGTTAGAAGAGAATGCAGCCATACTGGAGCTGATGGTGAGGATGTGAGTCCACTACAGTGACAGGGCTGTACAAGAATTTTCCCACCGTTGCTGCTGCTGGAACTCAGATTCTCACATTTACCTGGAAGATGAATGAATTGGTAAAGTCAGGAAAAGCTTGCTTGATACATACACACTTTATTTTATGTTGGTTTAATAATGATTGAAGTATTGGCATTAATTGACTCCTTTAAAAAAAAAAGCAGCAACAGTAAATATATCTTGCTTGAAAACTGAGGTTATGGGCAGAAACACAAGATAGAAGACAAAGGTTATGTGAACGTGCACGTGGAATTAATCGACAGGATGTCTTTCCTGAAACATATTGTAGTACCACAGATTTCTTCAGCAAATCTGCTCTCAGCATAGACCATATAGCAGCTCTCACCAAAACTCCATCACCTCTTTGTGGGTATAGATACTGGGAAGGGTTCTTTGAAATGAAAAGCCTTTTGATATAATTACCTAGGACAGTTTACAGTCACAGCTTGGGTAACATTTCCAGCCACTTGAAAACATGCAAGTCTGATTGAAATAGGTAGGCTGTGAATCCTTGTTCATGTTACTGCTGCAATGAGACAGACAGTGTGACTGAGTTCCAGTAGTGCTTTAATGATGGACACCATGTCAGGGGGCGTATTCTGACTCACACATCTTTGTACAGATGAAGCTGTAAGACAGCACACCTCTCGTAGAATATGTGGATAATGGTGCCTTCCCAGGAGCCTTGAAGACTGTTAACTCCTGCCAAAGGAACTGAAGACTTGCCCTGGTAGCTCCACCAGTCAAGAGCAGGCAGCCTGTTATCCAGGGAGCAAGAGCAGCCAAAAGGCTAGGAGAGCTAGGTAGCCCAGCAGCTAGCGAAGCCTCGAGCAGGAATGTTATCCACCTGGCACGAAGCCCCTCTGCCCAGCTCTCAGGCTGAGGTGGGTGCGGTAGGAAGAAAATTTTGCAGTAGGAAGGAGCAGCACTCTGTAGTTCCATAAGACACACAGCCTGCTCTGAAGTGATGTTTGGAGGATCATGCATGTATCCGTTCAGCATTGTGTTAACACCTGGCTGCAATGACGTTGCCAGCAAAATATGAGCCCGGTTATGATGTTGCAGAATTAGCACAATGTGTTTGAGAGATCAGCAAGCTCCCTCACGCTGGCAAACAAAACAGATTTTTGTTGGCTAACTTTCTTCTTCTCAAAATAGGAGATTCTCTGTGAATAATCCATGCTGCCAACAGTTCTTTGTTCACTTTTATCAGACCATAGCTGCTTGAGCAGTCAGGTGCCAGTGCTGATAACATTCATTGGTTACTCTCCACAATACAGAATTAAGTGACCCCAAAGCTTCTTGTATTTCTCTCAAAGCAGAGGCTTAGAGCTACCTGAAGAAAGGGGTTGGCTTCAAACACAAGTTCAGTGTGTATTGAAATTTTACTGTTACTTACAGTGTGATATAGATCTGCTAAAAACCTTCTCCCATCAGGTTATTCTTTTTTTTTTTAAAAGGTTTTTTTTAAAAGGGATGTTACTTAGTAAAACACAGTGATTTTTAACCAATACCCAAGAGCATTCAAAATGAACATATTTTAGAAATTCAGTGTACTATCAGTTGTGATGTTTACTTTTTACAGTCACTCAGCTTGGACACGGACAATGAAAATAGACTAGTTGGTTTCCCCTCACTAAATCTCATGCACCAGACCAAGAGTGGGTTGCAGACACTGTGAGGCTTCCCAGCATTCAGGCTCTAACGCTGGGGAGAGATGGGGCTGTCTCCACTCTACTGGATTCTTCTGCGCGCAAAACCTACTGGGGATGGTAGGGTATGTTACTGATCATGGACTCTTGCTTGCAATGGATTACAGGGGTGATTGATGGCTATTGAGTGCAATCCCCAGTTTCTTCTCTGGCAAACCATGTTCCCCAATGTAAATATCCAGGGAAGCTCTGAATTGTAAAACAGAATTTCCATTTCTCTATGATGGGTTTTCTAGCATATAGGAGAATGAAGCTCTAAATGTGTGCCCTGACTTGCCTGACAGCCAGTGCTTTTTTTGGTTTAAAAAAGGTGCTGGTACTCTCCTTTCCCCTTCTGACCCCCCCCCCCCCCCAACTTGGCAGTGGGGCCAGCAAAAAAGGTGCCAGTACTCCCTACCCCTGTGTATCATCACAAAAAAATCACTGGTGACCCTGACAAAAGATAGATTAGTTAATACAGCCATCTTGTTCTGCATTCATGCCATTGTAAACTACAAGGTCATTATTACACTACACAGAAGGAGCAGTACTTGCCCTAGGATTCGATTCGATTCGATAGAGAAAACATCAAGGAGTAGAAAAAGGGGAGGAGCAAAGCAGCTGTCAGATTGGTGGACTGCCTAGCACATGCTGGTAGCCATTTGGAGAGCCAGCAAGTTACATGCCAGTGGCATGCCTTTTTGTTGCCAGCTGTTACATTGCACAGAAGGAAGCTAACCATGCACGAAATATTCCTGATGTTGCTTTTCCGTGTAAGCAGTTGGTCATTGCTAAGTAACAGTCCCATAATCAAGAATGGGAGGGGAACAGGTCCATGCGAGTCTGACGGGGAGGGGAGGAGTGTTTTAGAACCAGGATTCCACTCTGTTAAAGAGATGATTTTTGAAGTAGCGTTTAGCCAAACACTGATGACAATCAGAGTAGCAAGTGGTAGAGAGAGTTACTAAGAAGGTAGTAGGCCAGTGGGTCCCAAACTTTCCCAGTTGCATGGTGTCTTTCTTTTTGTGACCCAAACCCTAGAATAGGAGTCAGCAACCCAAAACAGCAGAAGAACCATTTCTGCCCACCCTCCCACCAGAACCACATGAGCCTGAGCCAGCCCAGCAGCCACGCCACAGCCCCTAGCGCTGGTGGGGGCAGCTCTCCCTCCCTCCCCCCAGCTCCACTGGTGGGGCAGAGCAGCGCTCCCCACCTACCCCCAGCTGGCCATGCCTCCACAGGGGGAGGGAGGAGAGCGGCCAGCGCGGAGCTGTGGCTTGTGGGGGCAGGAGCCAGGAATGGTGCTCGGGTTTGTGCCCCCATCCCACAGCACAGCGACGCTGGCGCAGACGAGTGACATCATCGGGAGCGCAAAGGCACTGTCCCCTTTTGGCGCCCCTCAAACATTAGCGCCCCCCTGCAACGCTTACCCAGCTTACCAGGTAGCGCCAGACCTGGCCCCAGCCAGGATCCAGGATTGAGCTCATTCAGGCCTGGGGTGGCCAGAGCAAAGCGGCTTGAACTCTTCAGAGTGGACCACTCCAGGACCCCGACCCTGCAAACCGCAGCACTGCACCGGCCACTCTTGGGAGGGGTGGCTGGCTGGGGGTAGGTGGGGGAGCACTGCTCTGCCTCGCCAGCAGAAGGAGGGAGGGATGTTAGGAGGAAGGGAGGGCCACCCGCCTCACACTCCCATGAGTGTGAGGGTCCACGGTGCAGCCGCTGGGCCGGCTTGCGCTCATGTGGTTGTGGTGCGAGCATGGGGACGACCCCAGAAGTGCATGACCTGCACTGTCCGGGAGCCGCCTTATTCAGCTCTGATTCCAGGGTCAGCTGGGAGTCCTCCTTGCAGCCCAGCATCTGTGGAGCACACCTGGCTCCCTGGAGGACATTGCCAGGGAGCCAGAAAGGGACAGTCAGGGAGCCACAGGTGGCTCACTTGAGCCCGTGTTGCTGATCCCGGCCCTAGAAATACCATGCTAATTACATGCTAGCACAAAGAGGAGGTTGTTGCAGAATGAGCCCATCCTGCAGCATCCACCCCTTGAGGCTAGGCTTCCCCTGCCAGTCCAGTGTTGGGACCTGACACAGAGGTGCCCAGCTTCTGTTTATGTACCTAAATAATGGAGATTCTTCCCCAAGAGCCCAGCATCCAACATGCTGCTCTTTAGAAAATATGGCCAATTACTTTGGTGTCTAAATGGGAGCTGAGGTCTTCCGATAATCAGGTCTTCAACCTCAATCCTGATATCCATTGCCAAACTTCAATAAGGGTAGCCCCTTCAGAAGGCTTAACTCCTGTAGAACCTTATGTGGACTTGCTTGCATATGAACTTCAGAAACAGGTCCTTAGTAGCTGAAACTTCTCAATAATCCATTTGGGATTGATGTTCAGAACTAGGGACAGTAAAACAGACTAATGTTACTAGCTGAGGGTATGTCTATACTGGAGGCTCTGTTAAGTTGATCTAACAAGGTCAGCTTAAAGTCAACCTTGTTAAGTTGACTTAGAGAGTCCACATTGAAAAGTCCTGTTGATTGCCAGCGTCGGCACTGGTGGGTGCTAGGTCGACAGAGGAGTGGTGCAGGGAGAGGGGACCTGAAGGCCAATTAGGTTAACTTAAGGGCTTTCCCCATGTACATTGACTGAAGTCAACTTAAGCATTAAGTTGACTTTAAGAGGTGGTGTTATTAAGTCAACTTAAGGAAGCACTTAAGTCGACTTAATAAAAGCCAAGTTTGGCCACAGGAGTCTGTAGGTCAACTTAACCTTCCTCAAGCCAACCCAAGGCTCCAGTGTAGAAGTACCCAACGAGACAGCCTGTGTAGCCCTCTGGGATATGAATTGACCAGCTACTCACAGCATGCTTTGAACACTTGTAGATTGGATAAAAGGCATAACATAAGAGCAAAATATTAACACAAAGGGCCAAATTCAGCTCTTAGACAAATGTGCCAGCGATAGAGTGGTTTGCATTTACCTGAGATCAGCAGTTGCAACTACCTCTGTGTTGGGGGTGAGACTAATTCCAGACAGATATGCTGGTTAAAAAAATGTTTAGCAATAAATAGCATTTCAGTTGAAGTATATGCACAGTCCATTTTTATTAAATAACACTGAGCACTTAACGCATGGGCTTAAGTTTTTAGTTTGTAACGTCTTAATGCTACCTCTGTTCCTAGCTTAGGGATAGAATTCAATAAATACTGTTTTTATATCTAACCCAGTATTCTGAGCTGGGATGATTTTATAACCTTGAATATTTGCTCTTCTGAGGTTAGCAGGCCACCCATGGCTTGTTTTTTCTTCTTATTTAAAAGCTCAAAATATAACTAATTAAGTAAAAATTTCAACTTTGTTAACTGCACAGTGGCATTGTTTGTTGGGAAAGAGGTGTAGGTTTTTTTTTTCTTATCCACTGTCCTCATCCCAACACTGAAAATGAGCACTAGAAAAAGGAAATTGAACTTTGGTTTGCATGTAAAGCTATCTCAGCCAAAGAATGTGGACAAAGTCAAAGCTAAATACATTATTTAGATCAGCTAGACACTACCTTTTAGAAACTGTGGATCTGTTATTTTCAACAATTTAAGTCTTCTAAATGAGAAATGGTCCAGAAGGGAAGCCTCAAGTAACTCTTAGTGCTTCATCAGTTATCTACAAAAGCTGTGTGGGAGGTAGCAGTAGTTATAAAGTTTATCGCCTCATCCATAACACCCATGCCAGACTCTTCCCCCATGTGTATTGCCTTACATCATCCTTTAATTAGGATTTTACAATCACAGAGATTGGGGGGGGGGAGGTAAGCAATTCAGTAAAGTCACTGAGAGACAGGAAAAATATAATATATTCAATGGTGTATGTCTCATTTGTCTTTCTCAGACCCTGCCAAGCGGGATAAATGCACAGGCAGGCTTTTGTGTCTCTTTTGACTTCATCAGAATAGGAGAGGGTTTGGGGGGAAGGGGTAGTTAAGCCTCTGCCAGGGAATAATTTGTTCAAATGAATAGGTTTATTCAGTAACTAGAGTGCTTTGCTAATTGTGTTTGAAAGAATAAAAGGGAACCTCATGTTGCTTTTAATAGCAAGAAAAAAAAAAAGAATTCACATGCTATTTTATTAAGAGGAAGATTAATTCTAGAAGCAAAACATAATTAGGATTTTGGAGCCCAATTCTACATCCAATGAAATTAGTGGATGGACTTTTGCTTCCAGAGTTGGACTTCTGATTGCTAAGTTTTAAGGGTCTAGTAACCACTCCAGCTTTCTTTTGTTTTGTTTTGTTTTGTTTTGTTTTAAAGCACATTGTCTTTCCCATTTCTCGGGTGATAGGAAAGACTAGTTTCTGCATTTTTGGTTCTGTTGACTATTGTTGTTTGCAATTGACTAGTGCCATAAAGGATAGGAAAGGAAATAAATTGGTCTCCCTTAATGTCAGGATATTTTTGAAGTTGTCAAACTATGAACCAGTTAGTACTAAATTTTAAGTTAATGGACTTAAAATAAGAACATTGGACTTTGGATTGTACAGGTATAGAACTGATATTCTGGTATGTTTTTCATATATCTCTAGTCTTTTTACTTTTGTTTCCAGATATTTGCATTTCATTTCAGTAAAGAGATGTGCACTCACCTCTATGAAATATTAGAATGGAGGTAGGATACTCTTTCTTTAAAACACTCACCAGTATGTATATTACATTGCATTGACAAGGAGAGAAGTTCTTCCAGTTGAAACTTGCAGATCTTTTAAAGGTCTTTGTGTATATTATGCTTTTTGCTTTACCAAAAGCTAATATTGGGCCAGATCCTGATTCCATTTACATTCACAGGAATACTGACATTGATTTTAACGGAAAGCAGGATTCCTAGTTCCTGTTTGAACTAAAATAGCCCAAGCATGTATAGCTTACTTTGCACAAACCAAGCCTTTAAAAAACCAGGGCATTCACTAATTGACTCTTCTAGAAGCCAGTATATTCACTGGCCACATTTCATAGTTCCAGAGTAGCTCATGAAAAATAACATTCAGCTGTAAGTTCTTTATTTAACTGCACAAAAATCTAAGTCCAGCAAAGATGAGGTCATTTGAACAAAAAGTTTTAGTGGTGTTAGGTGATGAAGACCACAGCAGCAGGAAATATGGTAGCAGCAAATAGCAATCCAGTGCCAAAAAAAGAAGCACAAGGTGGCTGTTTGATCCTTTCTTCCCCTAGGACAGAAGTGCTTGTCTCAATGGGGAGACAGGGATCTTATATCCCTGGGGGCTCACATTCCAGCTACTGGCGGGCGGTTGCTTTTATGAGCAGAGCTGCAGTCAACTATGTTGGGTTAAGATTTCAGCATGAGGGAATTTCCTGGAGTCACATAGTTTGAGGTTGTTTTTGTTTGTTTGTTTGTTTGTTTTTACAGAAGCAACAGAAAATGTTCAGTTGCAAATTATGGCCCTGAGCTTCAAATCTGGCCATGTGGGCAGACTTGAACACCCTTGATGAGGCCCAGATGCACACAAGAGGCTACCTGTGTCGAGTCCGTAGGCATGCTAGGCTAGATCCGCAGCTGGCAAATAATCAGTGTCACTCTACTGATGTCAGTGAAACTAGTCTAAAATGACACCATTTGTGGATCTGACTCCCTGAAAGGAAAGCGAGAGGAGACTGCAGTGGGGTCAGCCACCTCCCATGCACCCCCTCATGACCTGGGGTCATACTGCAGGTAGCATGCCTCAGTTTCCCCCTCACATTGCTTCTTGAACTCCACACAGGTTTTTCTCACTCATTCACCTCCCTTTCTCAGAGGTCTGAGTTGAGTCACATAAATAAAGCTCCAAAATAAAACTCAAAGTTCTAAAACACAGTTCATCAGTTTTACTCTCTCATCAAGTCACTTCCATGCTTTTTCTGGCTATAGTCTCAGAAGTGAAACACCACACCATAGATATTTCTGCTAGAGCTTGCTCTAGGGTGACCAGATAGTAAGCATGACAGCGTGGGGAGCAACAGGTCCTTGTACAGAAAAAATCTTGAATATCAGGGCTGTGACTGTCCTTATATAATTGGGACATCTGGTCACCATAGCCATCTCCTTCCCAGCAGTCTCCAACCCGTCCTACCGCTCAGGCCTCCCTGGCAGACGGGTACCAAGCCTTACCTGGGGGGAACCTCAGGTTTCTAGCTTTGCCTTCCAACTCCAAGGCCCTTGGTATCATAGCCTTCCCCACAGAAGTCTTTCTTCCTTCCCACAATGTTGTGAATTCTCTCTTCCACTGAAACAATTTGGTGCCCCTTGTAGGGAATTTACTTCATTTAATCCTCTTCAGTAGGCAGAGTTGGCTAGGCCTAAACTCTGGCATGTAGAGGACAAATTATCTGTCATAGGTTCTCTCAAAGAATAAGCAACTGTTCCTAGTTCCTGTCCCAATCATAGTCTGGCTGTGTTCACACAGCCCTCTTATTTTGAAACAACATAGGTTGTTTCGAAATAAGATTTAGGCTGTTCACACGATGCACGGTTGTTTTGAAACAACGGGAACCGTTGTTTCGAAACAATGGCGTTGTTTCAAAACAAGTTAAACCCCACGCGGGGCGAAACAACGCCGTGCGAACATGTTGTTTCGAAACAACAGTGACTTGTTTCGAAATAACTGTTGCCTGAACCTGCTATTTCGCTTTGAGCTTTTTTCCTTAATTCGAATTAACAAACTGTTAATTCAAATTAAGTTATTTCGAAATAAGGCATTATTTCAATACAAGTTGTTTCAAAACAACCGTATCGAAATAACCCCCTGTGTGTGAACACAGCCTCTGTGTTTGCGATGTTATACCACATGAACATTTTTACTGACTGAGCGCTGACAGGCTGGCTCAGTGCTGCTCAGATCACAGAAAAAGATCCAGTCCCTGGCTCGTAGAGTTTATCATCCAAGTCCCTGATTCTGCTAATACTTCCACAGATAGTCCCATTTAATTCAATAGAGAACTATTCACAGGTGTAAAGTTGCTCACAGGCATGACTGGGACCTAAGTGGACAGGTGGAACAATACAAACATGGCCAGCCCTGGATGAGGAAAATTAACATAGAAGGATGCAGGCTTTGATTTTTTGTTTGTTTGTTTGTTTGTTTGTTTTTAATAGATAGGTAAAAGGCCTTTTGACTTAGGGGTGTTAACATGGCTAGCTTGGTGGAAGCAATATATTTTTCAGGTGGATTATGTGAATGAAGAGAATGAGTTCTCATGGATACAAGGAACAAAGAGAGATAGGAATCTCAGCAGAGGATTCCCCCCACCATCTTATCTCCTCCCTTGAACAGAATTAGAGATGTGATAATACTGGAGTAGGAATCAAAAGAAAAACATAAGGCTTAGTTCATTTCAAGAGGAGAACTTAACATTTGAAGAATGAGTGATTGAAAAGACTGTGATTGTTGGTCTCAGAGAGAAGATGAATAAAATAGAAGAGAAGGGTCATATCAAATAGTGAGATATTTCTTCCTCAGGCTACCAGAAGAAGAGGACAGTCAATGGAAGTGATAGACAGAACATTCAAAGCTGGTAAAAGAAATATGTCTTTCAATTACTAATTGCCACAGGATATCACCAAAGTCAGGATTTAGCAGAATTCCAAAGAGGTCTGGACATTTATAGTGACAGAGGCAACGTGGGGTGAAGGGGCACGTGGGGTCAGGTGGACTGCTGATTCCTGGCAGGATTTATGTACCTTGCTGCGAACCTCGCTGCACACCATCAAAACCTTTAAATTGTGCTTGCCACTATCAACAGTTTCGTGCCTCTGCTTAGTTGTAACAAGACTGTCCAGACCAGAGTTACCAGAGTAAAGGGCATAAGCCAGTGTCTAACTAGTGAGGACTGAGTTGAAACTTTTCTTGTGGGCAGGTTATCTATATCTGTCTAGGGCAATGTTTCTTGACCCACCCTACAAGGCAGCTGATAGTCTTCATTGGCAGAGAGAAAATACCAAATGATCGGTATGATCCCATATAGCATTTCTTATGTCCCTAAGTTATCAATATGTTTTGCAACATTTTGTGTATGTGGGAAAATATGAAACAAGAACTGCTGTATTCAAAGAGTACTCTCCACATGAAGATGTGATACCATAGCCAGGACACTGAATGCATACAGTTGCTTCCACTTATAATCATTTAGCATACCCAGAGACAGTGGCGTCCCTGGTGCTGGGCGTAGGGGGCTCAAGCCCCGAGTCCCAGCACCAGTGACCCAGGTCTGCTGCTGGGCCACCTGCAATGCCTGTCTTCCCCGTCCCGATCCAGGGCCGGGCTGCCCATGGCAGAAGTCCAATCTGGGCCCTGCTTGGGGCTCTGAGCAGGATTGGGCACAGAACTGCTTTGGTGTATTCACACACACTGCAACTGCAGTTGCACCAGTGCATTCAATCGTATTGCCCACTGTCTATCTCAGTGGTTCTCAACTACTGTGTCAGGACACATTAGTGTGTTGCCACATAGTGGTAAATGTGTCATGGAGGAGAGCTGGGGACATGACTGGATTTGGCCTGAGGAAGGTGGGCTGATGTGTCCTGCAGGTTCACAATATGATAGCATGTATATTGTGATCTGCAAAAGGTTGAGAACCACTGAACACAGCACATTGTGCGGAAACAGGGGCTTTGGGGCACTCTTCTCAACTAGAAGTCACCTCTTTTAGAGATAGGATTGGGAGGTCCACTGAGCCAGTGCAATGCTTATGTCTTGCATTCCTCAGTAAATTAGCCCTAGTCATACCCTTGTGTGTCAGGTTTTGCTTACCTACTTTTATATGCTTTTATGGAACAACTGTTCTATATTTCTTCGAAAGCTTAGCATACTAGAGTTGACTTCAATATGAACATTCCTACACATCTCCAGTGGTGATCCTTCTCCAAATTCTGAGGTTGTTTTTAATGCATTCTGGCATAAGAACTGGTTAGAAACAACCCAAGAGCTATGTAGAAATAAAGTGTCTCAGATGTTGTGAACTGGCTTTGTGATAAAGTCAGAAGTCTGGAACCCCAGACCCCAACACATTACATGTTGTATACAAGGTCTGAACAGTAAACAACTCACAGTAAGTACCCTATTTGTCCTATCCCTGCATTGAACCAGTTAATTTTATCTTAACAAGTGGAACTCGGGCTTTTACATTTCCAGTTAATTATTATTCTCAAGCATTGACATTCATTCATTCTTGCAAAATTGGCCTACTCCTGCAGTTTTGAATTTTCACTTAGTATTTAATAAAAACAATATTTTTGGTTATTAAATGATATTACTTTTTATCTATAGCCAAAATATTCTAATAGTTGCATTGTAAGCCATTCTAACCTCTTACCATTAAAGGTATGCTGGCAGCAGGTAGAGTCAGCAACAAAACAATGGGGAATCATTATAATTATGTGCTGGAGGGATTCTTCCTTGTATGTCATTTTTCATTCTGCCATACTCTGTGCTGTTCTCTTCATTTTACTTGACAACAATCCCACAGCTTAGAGCTGAAATGGATTTATACTTGAATTCCAAATTGTGATGAAACAGCAACTTGTGGCTTTGCCAGCTGGATGATGATGAGTTAATTAACCACGTAAAGATTATGAATGAAAAAATGAGGAAGAAATAATCATAGAGCTGTGGAAATGTAGGGCTAGAAGGGACCTCACAATGTCATCCCCCCGATACTGAGGCAGGACCAAATAAACATAAACTGATCCCTGACAGGTATCCCTGTCTAATCTGATCTTAAAATCTCCAATGATGGGAATTCTATAGCCTCCCTTGGAAGTGGATTCAAATACTTAACTTATAGTTTGAAAGTATTTCCTAATAGCTAACCTAAATCTCCCTTGTTGCAAATGAAGTAGATTACTTCTTGTCCTGTCTTCAGTGGACAGGGAGAATATTTGATTGGAGTTCCCTTCAGAACATCTTTAACGTATTTGAAGACTTATCAGGTCCCCTTATCAGTCTTCTTTTCATAAGAGTAAACATGCCCATTTTTAAAGACTTATCCTTATAGCTCAGGGTTTCTAAGCTTATCATCATTTCTGTAGCTCTTCTCTGGACTCTCTTCAGTTTGCCTTCATCTTTCCTGAAGTGTGGGGTCCAGAAGTAGACGCAGCACTCCAGCTGAGGCCTGACGAATGCAGAGGATCTACTGTAGGCCGTCATTCCTGACACTTACAGCTAGACTGCATTTCTTCACTTGGCTTATAAGACTTACATGAGACTATGTCAAAAGACCTACTAAAAATAATCAAAAATATCATCTCTGCTGCTTCCACCTGTCTCCTAAGTGAGTAACCCCATCAAAAAGAACATTTAGGTTGGGTTGGCATGATTTGTTCTTGACAAATCTGCACTGGATATTTAGTGTCCTCTCATCCAGTAGTTGCTTGTACACTGATAGTTTAATAATTTGTCTCGCTATCTTTCCATGTATTGAAGTTAGGTACATTTGACTATAATTCTCTGGATCCTCTTTCTTCCTCATTTTAAAAAGAGATACTGTGTTTGACCTTCTCCCATAATCTGGACACCTCTGCTGTCCTCTTCAAGGATAAATGCTAATGGTTCTGAGATTTTTCTTCAATAAATTCCTTAAATACCTTAGCATTAATTTCATCAGGTCCTGCCAACTTGAATGCACCTAACTATTCTTTAATTGATTCTTTCCATTTTCTGCTTTGTGTTGCTCCCTCCCCCCTTGTTGTTAATATTAATTGTGTTAAGCATCTGGTCACCATTAACCTTGTTAGGGAAGGCTGAAGCAAAATAGGCATTAAACATCTCAGGCTGCTTAATGTCATCCATTATTAGCTCCCCTTCGCACTAAATGATAGGCCTATATTTCCCTTATTCCTACCATTATAGAATCTCCTCTTATTGCTTTTTGAGTCCCTTGCTAGTTGTTATTCATTTTGCTCCTTAGCCTTTCTGATTTCCTCCAGCTCACTTATACTGTTCTTTTGTCCTCATCCTTAGCAATTTGTCCAATTTCCCACTTTTTGTAAGATTTGATTTTGATTGAGGAAGAGGTATATGAATAGTGAGGTAGGGTTTGTATAATATTTTTTCCCTAGTAAATGACAATAACTTACCCCTATAGAACCTTTATATTCCTTGGAATTTGTGTAATTTTGTTCTCCTGTTTTTAAATTTTTAGTATAATTTTAATTGAACAGTTTGTCAGGTTCTCACCCACATAACATAATGAGTTAGTTACAGCACTAACTCAACATGCAGAACTCATTGATACCAAGTTCAAGGTAAAATGTACCCCACTGTTTGCTGTCGATAACACGTTTGCTACTCAGCAGTAGTTATCCTTTCATTTGGGCAAAACATTTATTATCAATCTCCAGGGGCTGATTAGGGGCCAAAGGGCCCCTGGGCCTCTCCCACTTGTGGTCCCCCAGCCTGGGTACTCCCTTGCTGATTGCTCAGACCCCAGCCAGCTGAGGGCCCTGGCCCCCAGCAGGCAGGCCAGCTTTGGGGTGGGAGATGGGGGAAGCCTGGGGCCAGAGGACAGCTCCGGCCAGGCTGGTCAGCCCCAGGGGTTGGTGTGCATGGTGCAGCTTCCAGTGTGGCCATGGGCTGCCCCAGAGGCCGTACTGCACACCAAGCTGTGTACACTGCCCCCCCATCCGGGGGAGGGGAGGGGAGGGGGAGACTGCCCAAGCCCAGGGGCTGGGCAGAGGTGCAGAGCCTGGCCTCTGGATAAGCCCACCTGTTCCCCTCCCCAGTGCTGACATGGTAGAGGGCCCCCATATTTTAGTGTCACCATGGGCCAGGGCCCTGTAGGTCTGTGCAGTAATCCACCCCTGCCGGTCACTAGGCTTGGCTCACCATGCTGATGTAAATGGTAGCTTGTGTACCAGTGCCAGCCAGAACAGGCGTTATTGGTGTGGAGAGCAGACGGTATGGATCATCTCCTCCCTGGCAAGGGAAGGACTTAGCCAGGGGAAAGCATCTTATAACTGTGTCAAAATTATAGAGAAGCACAGCCAGTAGAGGCTAAATCTTGAGTTTCCAGGCCAGCTTTTGGGGGCTCCAGGACCCCAAAATAGCAGCAGTTCCTAGAGACTTGTGCCATTGCAGCCCTTACCGCAGCTGACTTTGATTAGCAGAAGCCAGCCAGTCCCCAGAGTCAGCCATGCCTGCTACACATTCCTTTACATATGTACTGTTCTTACTGTAGGAAGAGTAAACGCCACAGAGTGTAGTTAGTCACAATAGTGGCTGTTAATCATATAATGTGTTTGGAGTGCTATTCAGTACTGGGACCCTGCTCAGTGAGCTGAAAGGAAGAAGAAATCACCTTTAGTTACATCAGGAAAATGTTGTGCACCAGCTGTGCCCGAAAAGAGTTGGGCATGTGATGTGCCCAGGAATGGAGAATGCGGGTTGCCTTCCCTTTCTGAGATAGGTGCTTTTTGAAATTCCATTTATAGAGAGAGATTCAAATTCCAAGATGGAACTAGCGTCATTTCTAGGAGATCCTTGCACATCCCCCATTAATGAAACATCAGAGCAGCTCAGAATTCTTACTGTGTTAATTCTCGCAGCACTTCTTTGAGATAAGAACATGCTATTATCCTCATTGTACAGATAGGAAACAGAGGTGCAGAGAGAATAAAGGGCCCAAGCTGAGACAGGAAGTCTGTGGTACAGCAAATGATTGACCCTGGGTCTTCCAGGTTATGGCATAAACACTAGGTCATCCTTACCTTCCATTTGAGTACACCTCCTCCAGGGAGAAGATATGAAAAGTGTGAAATTAAAAGTTGATGTTTTAGTGTTAAAAATAAAATCACTGTGCATTACCGAGTGTTTCTGTAACATGGTATAGGCTTCACAGTAACATAAGCCCCAAAGGGGCCAGTCCTACAGCCTTACGTGTGTGAGTAGCCAACAAATAACACAGTAATAAAATACCATAATATCTAGTGAGGCTTGGAACACTGTTTGTCCTTTAGAAAAAAACCCAATTGCCTAGTTCTGATCTGATGAACAAGGTGTGCTTGCGCAGATGTCTGTTTATTTCTGTATTTCATTCTTTCAACATAGTGGGGCTAAATGCTGTCCTTCATCCATCCGTGATGCCCTGAAGAACTATGTTCTTTTTCAAAGGTGAACTGGGTATTACGGAAATGGCCTTTGCTGGACAAGGCCTGTTTTTCTATTATTTTTCTTCTTTTGCTGAGCTGGGGCTGCTTTTCTTCCTGTTTCTTTGATCCACTAAACTCCAGTTCCACTAGGGAAGCAGTCTTGTTTCCTGAGAGAATGGGGTATATTTTTAGCATATGTGGATTTAAACATACAGCTCCCATTAACTGCTTTGTAGCTGTTCCTCCCCTCTCAACTGTTGTATTGTCCTCATGATCTTTTGATCTTCTAGTATTCCACTGACCTCAATCCGGGTGGAGGCTCAGGCACCTGGTTGTGTTCCCACCCACTTAGACAGTACAAGACGCAATAGCAGTGACAGCTTTATGGCCTAGTTCCAGTGCTTTTCTCCAAATAATGTAATCTTTGAGGGGGCTGGAAATCCAAATTTGGAGCTGAAACCCAGCTCTGTTTTAATGAATATTCACCTTGCCTGATAACTTCTGTATGCAAGATTGATTATTTGGTTCATCTTCAATATTTGCACACCCATTAGGCACCCAAGTTTCAAACTATGTGAAATGGTTAACATTTGCAATAAGGCTGATAACTAGACCCCTTCCCCATTACTAAAATGCTGTATTGCTTAAAGATAGAATGAGGAGACTCCGTACTGGGAATTCTAAATGCAAAACACTTGGCTATATGTACAGCAATCATGATATGGAGAGTTATGAGTCCCCAGAAACTAAAACTTGGCAGTCTTCCGCATAGGTAACATTTGCACTGCTCTACATGCTGTTAGCCTTAATGCCTTAGCACATATATACAATCTACAGCTGCTTGGGGAGCTGTAACTGATTTGTTTGACTGGTGAGCATTTAAAAGTGACAACCACAGTGTGGCCTGATGTAGTTTTTGCATTTAATTTCCTTGTAGGGTTATTTTTGTAATGAAAGATTACTATAAAGATAGAACTATGGGGAATAGAGGGCACAATGGGCAAATGAAAGAAAGACTTTGCATTTGACTATGGGCTTATCTACATTGAAACTGCTGTGTTGGCCTCCATGGATCAATGCAGTGGGATGGATTGAGCAGCCAATGGAGACCAGCTCAGTCATGGAAGTGCTCTTTGTTCAGTGCAGTAACTCCCCCCCCCCATCCCCGAAAAGAGTAAACCTCTATTGAACAGAGAGCATTTCCTGTCAGTGCAGCCCAGTGAAGACATCACAGAAAGGGAGGGTGAGCAAGTTGATGGGAGATACATAAACTGCATGCTGTTGAATGCATCTCTCCCATCGACCCAGCATGGGAGTGTAGACTACATCTTAGACTCTTGGCTATGCAACAACTTTTACTAGGCTGTATTGTACACATTCTTGGACCTTACACACTACAATGGGTATGGAAGCTGAAGTTGCAGAAATCTCAGCAGGAAGGTTCTTCTCCCTTTATGACACTCACCAAAGTGGCACAACAGATCCAGCAGCCTTTTCTGCTAGTCACTCATGTCATCATGAGACATTGTGATGAGGCACAGAGAGAACCTGGAGCAGCCAAGCTTAAGATAGATCCGTCTTGCTCACACACAGTGCTTGGAACATCTGCCTTTCATGTGTTAAGAAAAACAGCACGAAATAGTGCACACAGTGCTCTTCAGTGCTTCTAACGTCTAAATCTTAGCTAGAAGAATTATTTATTACCACAAATTAGAAATTATAAAAAGGTTTTAGCAAATGCAAGTCTCTTCCCTGAGCACTGTTTAATGCTGAACTACACAGGTAGTTATTAGGGAGAACCATATTTTGCGTTTAAGCATCCTACAAAGAACTCCTCAGAAGTGTAATATTTCCCACTGGATAATTTAATTAAATGTCCACCTATTCCATCACTTTCTATCCCCTTTTCACAGTGGAGTTTTCTTGTCTCTTACAAAGAAGAAAGGTGTGTTATGCTATGATTATGAATTTTGCTTTTACTATTAGATAGTCTGATCTCTGAAGAAACATATTGATCAGAAAATTAAAAATTGTCCTGTAAAGTTCAATATCATTCTAAATGGCCATTTTTGATATACCCATGACCAAGATTTTTAGAAGATTAAATATTTGAGTGCTTTAGCTTTTTATAAGCAATTTGAGACATCATACAGGGGCTTCAAGTGTTGAGTATTCGGTATTTGAAAAAAAAAATCAGATTGCTTTAAAGTTGGACTCCCAAAAATCATTAGTCCTTAAAATATTAGCCACTATTTTTTTCAAAATAAAAATACTGCATATGTAGGCGTCTCAGACATTGCCACACAGAATGATATCAAACTTTCCAAAGCAGTTCAGGTGTTGGCTAAGAACTAACATGAGATAGTTTGGACCAAATAGTCTGTACTACAGAAGATAGTGTTTGAAAATGTGTGTGGGGTATGTAAGAAAGTGACTTCTTAGCCATAACTAGTGTGCTGAGTATGACAGGTGGCATATTAAAATGATTTTGTATTAACAGGATCTCCCTCTACCCCCGGACAGTTCTAGTTATAGCAGTAGAGGTATCAAGTGAAACCGAATGAGTTCTGTCAGAGACAAATGGAACAGTAGCCAATAAAGTTTTATCAGGACAGTGTATGAAATTCTCAAAGCCATTAAATAGCAAAATAACAAAGATTCATGTCGCCATAACCTCTCCTTTGCACTATACCTTTCCACTGCAATTGTGTAACAGCTAAAGAGGATGAGCCTCAAAAGGCTCCTACTTACACATCCCTATGACATCGTTCTTGCAAAAAAGAAGGAAAAAGTTACAGCAGGAGAGAGTTCCAGATGTCCCAGTAGCAAGCTAGTCTTCACTGATAGTGGCAAAGTCATTGTCGTCGGATCAACCTTCCTAATCAACTGATTGGGTTTGTGAAGACTTGCCCAGTTGATTGAAAACTGATCTGTGAACACCACCCTGCCAACTAGAGTAGTACTGAATCAAAGGGAGGCCCCTCCCCCCGACTCAGCACATGGACGTTCTGGATATAAGGAAGTTGAACTGCCATGAAAAGCAGTAGGCAGTGCGGACGTGCTCAGTATGATAGGCCAGTAAAACTGTAAGTGCTTGATGACATCCCGTATTCCTGTTTAAGGACTGGTGCTTGAAAGTTTTGTGTGACTAATGTGAGCGCTAATCAGTACGCAAGGTATTGAACAGCTTGGGCTGCCTCATCCACTAGAAATGGGAGTAATCATTTTTTTAAAAGGGAAAATGTGAAAAAAAGGCAGAATTCCTTGTTATGTATGCAAGGCCTAACACAGAAATCACTAAAAAAATAATCTTTAGTCCCAGGAGACTGGTTGCTTTCAGGAACTTGTGTTGTTTGAAGTAAGGCCAGAGTGATAACTCAGCACCCCATATGTTTTCTTAGTGGGCACCCTAAATGAAAACTGCTGTTGCATCAGAAGAACATGTTTTAGAGGAGATAGGTCTTATACTAAAACCAGCTCCTAGGACAGAAATGCAGTGAGCACAGCAGTAAAAAAATTAAAAACCATCATATAACTGGTGTAGGGCAGGAGCCAAATGAAACTAGAAACCATGGTCCAAAATTCAAATTGAGAAATCCTGGTGACATTGAAGTCAATGGCAAAACTCCTGTTGACTTCAGTGAAGCCAGGTTTCACTGAGAGAATCAAATGGACATGTTCTGTCCCACGTGATTTAACCATATACAGAGTCAGACAGATTTCAGTTTTCAGTGTCAACCTTTAGTGCAAAAAAAACCCAAAAAAATACAAAACCCCCCAAACCCCATATAACCTCCCCATTGTGATTCTAATGCAGAAGACGATGGCGTCCTTTAAAGCTGTGGAATTTCCACATTATGTAAGTTATTGTGGAAGCAATTAGTTACAAGTTTTCTCCCTTACTTTTCTATGTTCCTAACTGGCAAAATTTACTTATTTTCAATCTTAGAAGAAAAGATAGATAGATAACACTCCTACAAGGAGATCGTGGGAGGAATTACTTCATGGGGCAGGTCATACATAAGTATCTCCTTGCCCATACATCCACACATGCAGCACCAGTAACCCCATTCTTTACAAAGAAGCTAGGTTTTGGAGACAAGCAATAATTGTCTTCTTCAACCAAACAGCTAAAGTAAATCATTAAAAGTGTTCCAGTTCACTGAAATGAGTCATAATGAAGAACTCAAATTTGAAAAACCATGCCAAGGGCAGCCTATTACACAGTGCTTTTATTTCCTCTTTAGAATAATAGAATCATAGGTTTGGAAGGGACCTCATGAGGTCATCTAGCCCAACCCCCTACCAAAAAAAGCAAGACCACCTTCTTACAGTGTGCCCACAGACTTCTTTGTTTTAATTTTCTGGGGTGAACTTAGTTCTTGTGAAAGTGAAAGGCTGTGTCAAGTGAGCAGATGCTATGCAGACTGCCATGCAGCGCTTCACCGATGCATCTCCTTTCCTCCTAGAAATCTGCTGCAGCCATAAATGTTAAATGCAGGCTCTTCTAGAATTCAGGAGTGCTTGAATCAGCCCCATAAAATTATAGAATGACTCAGCAGTACATAAGGACTCCCCACCAAAAGAGTGATGTGGAATAACAGAGTAAAACAAATTAACACAATCAGAAGACTCCTCAGTCTGGAATTTAATCCAGTTGTGTGATGTTAAGAGTGTGTGGACTAATCCTTCCAAAGGCACTTTCGGCAAGACATCTCCCAAGCAGCCAAATTATCAGCCCTTATCCTGAGTGTTATATAAGCAGAGAGGTAACAGCTAAGTTTGACTCTTGTTTATGGAGAAGTAGATTGTGTGTCTCAGAAACCCGGAATCAAGACAGCATCAATCATAAAGCAAACATGTAGACTGAGACTGCTGAAAAGTCCAGGGATGTCTGGAACTGTTTGTTCTCCATCGAGTGATTGCTCACATGCACTCCAAGTAGGTGCATGTGTGCGCACATGCACGGGAGCCAGAAGATTTTCCCCCCAGCCTTCCCCTCCCTTCCCTGTTCATCTACAGAGGCCCCTGGAGGCCCGCCATCATATGCTGCCAAATAAGGCTCACCCTCTCCCCCTCCCCTTCAGTTCCTTCTTCCCGCAGTGACGGTTTGCCGGACAGCGTTAGCTCTCCCTCAGCGAGACACAGTCTCTGTCTTCCCTTCCCTCCCTAGTTAGGTTAGAGTTACTGTAGTTATAATTATAGTTAGTGTTAGATTAGCAATTTTAGTTAGTTACCTGGGACTGGGGCATGCCTCGGCCCCCGGGGTTTGAAACATGTCAGTTGTAAGAAGCCGGTCCCTAAAAGCGACCCACATGGCTCCTGCCTCCAGTGCCTGGGAGAAGTTCATCTTGCACACAGGTGCAGACTCTGTAGCTCCTTTCAGCCTAAAACTAGGAAGGACAGGCTGAGGAGAATAAAAATCATGATAATGGAGTCGGCACTGCCCCCCCCCGACTCAGTCGGAGATGAACTTGCCTGCGGCACTGATTACGCCCACACCGCAGATCAAAGTGGCAGATAAGCAGGGCAAGGCACCCCAGCACCAGGATTCACCGGAGAATGGGGCAACAACCCAGTAACAGTCTAGATCACTGGTGCCAAGAAAAAAGCACTGTGATGACCGCGGCAGGTCGCCAGCTAATAAGGCTGGGCATAAGGACCCTGTGGCAGCCCAAAAGAAGTCGGGGCATGGCACTCATAATGACAAGCAGCCCCACGTGGCAGCTCTGACCCAGGAGCAAGGGTCGTTGAGCACTGACCCAGTACGGGGCCCGAGCACGGTGCCTGGGGAGGAGGAGGAGGAAATCATGCTGCCCAGATCTCCCTCCAGCCCAGAAATGTACGCGGTGGCAAAGGACCTTATCAAGGTAATGGTGCTGTGCTGCGTGGAGCATGCGATGTCGCCAGGATTGCCCACACCAAGGCGCTCTAGAGGGAAGCCACCTTTACATCGGGACCCCGCTCCGTCATGAAAATGGCACCGGACAAAATCTGCGGTACCGGAATGCCAGCGCAGGAGCCCCTCCCCCTCAGGGTCAGAGGCAGGCTTGGGGATAGCACGTGGACCCCGTCAAGACTTAGCAATGGGACAATGTAATATCAATTCTCAACCCTTCCCACCATGGGCGCCTCAGTGGAAGAACCCCCCAAGGTGGCCCTTTTGGTTCCCGTGGACCATGCAACAGCATCAAGAGTCATACCCCCCGCGTCCATATTTGGATCAAAAGTCCACAAGTGTGACCTCGAAATCTTCTGGGGGAGGTGCTGCTGCTCCCCCGTCGATGTTAACCTACCCCGGGGTATCGCCCTCAGGGAGCTCCTATAACGATAATGGCACGGAAGGGGAGCCATTTGAGGACACAGTCTTTGGCCTCAGGTTTAAAAAGGGGCCAAGAGACAAAGAGAGACCAGCCTACAGGGGATGACTCACACCCTGAGGGGATACCAGAAAGTGGCCCACCCCAATCATCTGGAAACAATAGAGCCTACCAGGACCTCCTCAGGCAAGTTGCCAACAATCTTGGTATCCAAATATCAGAGGTCAATGAGCAGCTAGAAGACCCTATGATAGACATTCTGTCTCCCGCGGGCCCAGCCAGGGTAGCCACACCAGTCATAAAAACAATTAGTAAAAATATGAAAGATATCTGGTTGACACCCTCCTCCGCGCCAGCGGTAGCTAAAAGACTGGAGAGGAAGTACTTTGTCCCCCCGGGGGAACATGACTTCTTATACTCTACCCCTTCTCCGGGATTGCTAGTGGTGGCTGTAGCCAGTGATAGGGAAAGACAAGGGGCCCTTGTTCCCTCTCTATAGACAAGAGAGGCTAAGAGACTGGACTAGTACAGCAAGAAAACGTACTCCACAGGGGGATTATCAATTAGGATAGCCAATCACCAAGCCATCCTTAGTCGATACTCTTTCAACACATGGAACGCTATGCATAAATTCTCAGACTCCCTGCCCTTGGAGATGAAAAAGGAATTTGTAGCCCTACTGGAAGAGGGTAAAGCAGTGACAAAGGTGTCTTTACAGGCAGTCCTGGATTCGGCAGATACAGCGGCCCGATCTATGGCCTCAGGGATAGCAATGAGATGAACGGCCTGGTTGCAAGCTTCAACACTACCGTATGAGGTTCAGCAGTCCATACAAGACCTACCGTTCGAAGGAAAGTCTCTGATCTCGGAACAGACAGACGCGAAGCTACACAACCTGAAGGACTCAAGAGCAACCCTAAAATCTCTGGGGGCGCAGGCAACAGCAGGACAAAGGAGACATTTTAGGAATCAGCCAGCAATACGCCACTTCCAACCACCAAAACAAGATTTTAATCGTAGAAGGTACAGACGAAGCCATAATGCCCCAGGGAACAGAAGGAGGCCATACCACCCTTCTCACAGGAACGATAATTCTTCCAAACAAACACCGGCTAATAAACAAGGATTTTGAAGGCATGCTCAAGAGCAACATACCAGCCATGAGAGAGGTTGGTTTACCCTTCCTGGACCGCCTATCCCATTTTTACTCAGCGTGGACCCATATAACATCGGATGCCTGGGTACTTCGCACAGTGAGAAACGGATACGCGATCCAGTTCTGTTCATTCCCTCGACATCACTTTACCTCATCCCAGTCCCTCCTCAGGGACACCCATCATGAACAAACCCTGTTGGCAGAAGTGCAAAAAACTGCTCACTCTGGGGGCTGTAGAGGAAATACCATCTGATGCCAAGGGCCTAGGCTTCTACTTGAAGTACTTCCTGATACCCAAAGCAAAAGGAGGCCTCAGACCCATTCTAGACTTGAGAAATCTCAACAAGTTCGTCAAGAAAGCGAAATTTCGTATGGTATCCCTGTCTTCTATCACCCCATCCCTCCAACAAGGGGACTGGTATGCTGCTCTCGATCTGAAAGATGCATACTTCCACATCTCGATAACCCTGGACCACAGAAGATTTCTAAGATTTGTCGTGGGGGACAAACACTTCCAGTTTATGGCACTGCCCTTCAGATTGTCAACAGCGCCAAGAGTGTTCACGAAATGCATGGCAGTGGTAGCAGCATTTCTCAGGAAACATCACATCCATGTCTTCACGTATGTAGTGGGACTTGAATCTAGTCCTGTCAACATTGATGGGACATCCATTTGAACCATTAGCAGCCTGTTCAGAATTATACCTTTCCTGGAAGGTAGCATTTCTGGTGGCTATTACATCTGCCAGGAGGGTATCTGAGCTGAAAGCACTTACAACGGAACCACCGTATACGGTGTTCTTCCGAGACAAAGTTCGGCTTCGACCTCATCCTTCCTTCCTACCGAAGGTGGTCTCGAGATTCCATGTGAACACAGACATTTTTCTGCCATCTTTCTACCCAAAACCCCACAGCTCGGATAGGGAGAGAGCGTTACATACTCTAGATGTGAGACAGGCTCTTGCCTTTTATATTGAACGTACTAGGCACTTCAGGAAGTCAACCCAGTTGTTTGTTTCAGTTGCCAACAGAATAAAAGGTGAGCCAGTATCCTCACAGACTGTTTCAAAGTGGGTGACATCGTGCATCAAGAAAGCTTACGAGATACGGGGTAAAACACCCCCTTCGGTCAGGGCTCACTCAACAAGGGCGCAGGCAACGTTGATAGTCTTTGCAGCGCAGGTGCCCATCGTAGACATCTGTAAAGCCACGACATGGTCATCTGTACACAGCTTTGTGGCCCACCATGTGCTGACTCAACACAATAAGGAAGACACGGCAGTCGGTTCAGTGGTCCTGTGCTCTGTTGTGAAATGAGTCCGACCCCACCTCCAAGAAGTGCTTGGGAATCACCTACTTGGAGTGCCTGTGAGTGATCACTCGATGGAGAAAGACGGTTACTAACCTTTCCCGTAACTGTCATTCTCCGAGAGGTGTTGCTCACATCCACTCCAAGACCCGCCCGCCTACCCCACTGTCGGTTCCAGGCAAGAAGGAACTGAAGGGGAGGGGGAGAAGGTGAGCCTTATATGGCAGCATATGATGGCAGGGCTCCAGGGGGCTCTATAGATGAACAGGGAAGGGAGGGGAAGGCTGGGGGAAAAATCTTCCGGCTCCCGTGCACGTGCGCATACATGCATTTACTTGGAGTGGATGTGAGCAACACCTCTTGGAGAACGACAGTTATGGGAAAGGTTAGCAACTGTCATTTTTGGCCTGTCTTGAACAGGGGTTAAAGTAAGCTGGAACACAGGGGAACAGTATTCCAGGGCCCACTATTTTTAGGGGCTCAGCATTCCAGGGCTCCTAAAGATAGAAAATGGAGCCAGAACGCTGCATTCCAGGGCCCGCCATTTAAAAACAGTAGGACCCAGAACGCAGCGTTCTGGCTCCATTTTCTATTTTTAGGGGCCAGAACGCTGAGCCCCTAAAAATAGCAAGCTGTGGAATGACATTCTCTCACACTGGGCAGCACAGGGAGTTCTAAAAACTCATCATCCCTCCCCCCCCCCCAGCCTGGTCTCACTGGTTTTGATGGCTGAAGACACTTGGCAGCGTTAACGTGTTACTTCAAGAAAGTTCTGTCAGGTACAAAAAGAAGAGACAAATCGCTCTCAAAGTTTGATGCCAAATGCCAATCTCAAGCTACAGGTCAGCCAGAAAGGCTGTAGAGCAGGGGTCTCAAACTCAAATCACCACGAGGGCCGCATGAGGACTAGTAGGTTAGCCTGAAGGCTGCACCACTGAAACTTTTTCATACAATGATATTGCAGATATTGGTAACAATAGCTAGGGCCCAGCAAATATGTAGATGTCTGTGGATATCCACATTATATCTGCATCCACAGATACAACACATATCCATGGACCATTTCTTGCAGATGCAGATCGGATACAGGTCTACATATTCTTATCTTGACAGAGCTAGAGCTCTGCAAATAGCTCTGCAAATATGCGGATATCTGCATCCGTGGATACAACATAGATATCCACAGACGATTTCTTGTGGATGCAGATGGGATACGGATCCACATATATGTATCCGTGCAGGGCTCTAACAATATAGTTGTTATTGCAGGCCGCAGGAAATAGCTTTAGGGGCTGTGTGTTTGAGACCCCTGCTGTAGAGTGACCAAGGAGACTCATTCCTGCTTGGAAGAGGAGTATCGCTTCCAAGAAATCCTACGTTTGGAATCACCCAGAATTCCAGAACTAGAGTCCAAACTTAGCTCACAAAGGGGTTGCCTTTTGTTTACTAAAAAAACAAGAAAAAAATGAAAACTAAGCCCTCATAGCCATGCCAAGGCAGATTGTCATAGCGTGAGCTTTCCCAGGTACAGATCTTACGTTATATCTACATGAGCAAATTAGTTCAGACTAACTAATTTGAACCCTGCCTACACTAAGCGTTGCCTAGTTTGAACTAAAAAGATCAGTTCAAACTAGTTATTTCAGCTGGTTAGTCCGAACTAACTGCTTAGTTTGAACTAATTTGCATTTTTAGTTTCAACTAGCCCAATGAAAACATGCTAGTTTGAACTAAACAAGTTTAAACTAGTAATTAGTTCGAACTAAGCATGTTTAGTCTGAGCTAGCCAGACTTTTTAGTTCAAACTAAAAAACGTGCTTAGTTCAAACTAACTTTTGAACTATTTAGTTTGGACTAACCAAGTCCGAACTAATATTTTAGGTGAAGACATAGCCTGACTCTCCCATGTAAATAGCTGCTGAAGAGCGTCTACTTTCTCTCTAGGTAAAAATAATTGTTTTCCTCATCTTCAGCCCATCACTTTCTTTTGGACTTTGCATTTCTTTTTTTCCAACGTTCATGTACATGAACTGTTTGCTGCTTCTATAGCATTGGATCTTTTTTCTAATAGCTTGCTGGATCTTTTAAAATGAAGTACAGGTGAGATTTAGCACTGCAGTCCCAGTTAAGATGTCAGAGAAATTTTAACTTTGATTCAGTGAGTTTCAGAGCCAGGATGAACTATGCCTATTACAAACAGCTATCTTCAGAGTGAAATACTGTATTCTGTATAATTATAGAACCAGGAACTTGATAATCTTAACACAGCCAATCAATTGTGTAATTCTTTATTATCTATGTAACAGCTGTTTACCTCACTGGCTACACATGGTTATCTTTGGGTATTTCACATGTCCAGCCACCAGAAGAGGTTTAATAGCACTTTATCCAGGTTTTGGAAGTGTTCAAAAGCAATGAAATTAATGGCAAACTTTTGTTTCTAAACAGTAGCATAGTTGTGTGTGGCAAGAGGGAGGTAGTCACCAGAAATATCAAGAGACCCACAACAGAGAGAAATCTTTGCTTACTCACCCACTAGTTTGCAGCCCAGGCAGGCGTTCTTCCAGTATAACTAGAGTATGAGTGAATGGGACCACCCACCTTGTGGCTGAAAAGATGATTCACTGTGAATTACTGTGCCCCAAGCCAGGCTGTGTTGTGGTCTTGAGAGGTGACTGATTCCTTACAGGGGAGCAAACACGTGTAGAGCTTAAGCCTTATAGCCTTTCAATAGATCCGTATTTGAATCCAGGCTCTGCATACAGTTAACTGTGTCATCTGCTGTTATTTATTATGTAGTCATTTGCTAAGCGCTGGCAAAGCTCAGGTGCTTTCTGTAGAGCTGAAACAAAGGCAGTCCTTGCCTCTTGGAGCTTACAAGATAAGTTTCAGGCACCTATAAGATGAGTGCTGAGAGACACAGGGAACAGTGCCAGTTTAAGGTTGCACTATACAAACTTTATTCACGTTGCTGAACACTCACTCACACAAGTGAACCCACTGAGGTTACTGTTCTCTTCCTTTCATTTTTTATTACTTTTTTGTTTATTTATATTGAACACAAAAAATTGGAAATGGATTTTGTGTTGAGTTTGATCCTGGCAGGAGTTCACACGGATGGCTCTCTGGCTACGTCTACATCTGAAATTTTAGTTCGGATTTGCTAGTCCAAACTAATCTCAGGCTAGGTCAAACTAATCACAGCTTTTTTGTTCAAACTAGAACACATGTTCTAGTTCAAACTAAAGTTCGAACTAACCATTAGTTCATGTATTGCATATGCTTAGTTCAAACTAAGCAAGTAAGTCCAGACTAGTGCCAGGTCTTATTAGTTCAGACTAAGAAATTTCTTAGTTTGAACTAGGCAAAGCCTAGTATAGCCAAGGGCTAAATTAATCCTGTTGTGGAAATTCTCTTTCTTGGTATATAAGGCTATGTTCACACACAGAGGGCTTGTTTCGAAACAAGATGTTTCAAAACAAGCTGTTTTGAAATAACACGTTATTTCGAAACAAGTTATTTCGAAATAAAAAAAACACTGTCCTCGAAATAACTCAAAAGCCAGAACTGAAATAGCATGTCCGGACAACAGTTATTTCTAAACAAGTCACCGTCGTTTCAAAATAACATGTCCGGACAACGGTTGTTTCGAAACGACGGGATTGTTTCGAAACCAAATGGGGTTTAAGTTGTTTCGAAACAATGCCATTGTTTCGAAACAACAGAACCCATTGTTTCGAAACAACAGTACGTCGTGTGGCCATGGCATTTCTTATTTCGAAACAACCTCTGTTGTTTCGAAATAAGCAGTGTGTGTGGCCATACCCTAAGAGTAACTCTCTCTCAAGGTCTAACTTAGAAACTTCTATGCTTGACCAATTCAAAATGGGGTTAGCACTGACAAGCATTTAAAATAAGGCAGTAGAGAGTAGTGCAAGTAGAAGCTACTGGAACTAACTGTTTGGGAAAAGAGGAACTAAAAGAACGAAAACAAGTATAAGGTATAGCCATATAAGGATAAATGTAGAAAAATCTTCCTGTATCGATAGTCACATGTATAATGGTTCAATATGAAGCAAGATGTTTGTTGCATGATATATAAACCAGAGGGATACCTAAGGGGGTGGGAAGCTTACTGGCTCCTCAGGGGTTCTGTAACCCTTCTCTTCTTGTATCAGAATAAAGCTGCTTGACTGCTGTTTTTGGTGTCTGGTACTGATTGACTCACCTAGGCACCCTAAGGGAGATTTACTCCCATGACAATCCAGACTGTTTCCTTAGTCTAGACTAATTTGCCAATGTCAACATAGCCTCTGTGCCCTCCCAATTTGCTAGACCCATGCAGAGCCTAGTCCCAGAACTCCTCTTGATGCTGTCTGCACAAGAGTACAGCTATGGCTATGTCTCTCATTAGTCAGCAAAGCCAATCAAATATGTGCACACATGGCCCTCCTTGAAAAGGACTGGTGCAGTGAGCCATATACTCTGCAAACACAGATACTTGGGCACATATTACAAGTCAGAGTCTTGTTGGTGTTGCTGCTGTGTGTTGCAATTCTGCTCTAGGCCTTAATGGTAAAATTGGGCCCTTTAATAAATATTTAGGCAAAGTGCTACAGCAGCTTCTGCATACAGAAAAATTCTGGAGCTCTGCTCAGTGTGCAGGAGCTCCACTTCAGCACTGAATTTGCTAACACTGGTATTGATTTGGAGGGCTGTAGCACCCAGAGACCCCATGGGGCTGGCATTCTAGATACACAGAAATGTGAGCAGACAGTTTAAGCCCTGACTAACTTGCAATCTAAACAGATGGAAGAAAAGTAGCATCTCCCACTCAGGTGAATTGAGCCTTATGCTGTGCTCAGTTACATACATGAAACTCCCTTTGAAATCAGTGTGAGCTGTGTGTGTCCCAGCTCAACAGGGCATGACTGGCACATTGCAGATACAGCACACAGCCACACTCTTCTCTTCTTTCCCTCTCTCTTCTTCATGGCAGTTACTTGATGCACCCATTTATTTAAACCACTTTCCACTGAAGTAGGCAAAATTGACTGGCGTTTGAGTTCAATTCACATTTTAAAAGCCTGATCCCGTTGAAGTCACTGGCAACACACTGATGTTAGTGGGAGCCAGGATCAGGCCCACATCCTCTCATGTTCCATAAAACTGTTAGCCAAGGAGCAATCTTGGGTGAGCTTTTTTCAGTTTCTGGGGGAAGGTTTTCAGCAAACCCCTTCCTCACCCACAGATGGGAGATATGAATTCATGCTTTAGGTTCAAAGCCACGTAAAAAGGGGATCAAAAGAAGCAAGGAGTCTTGTGGCACTTAAAGGCTAACAAATTCATCGCATGGGCTTTCGTGGGAGAAAATCCTACTTTGTCAGATGCTTGCGAAGTGGGATTTTCTCCCACAAAAGCTCATGCAACAAATAAATTTGTTAGTCTTTAACAGTGCCACAGGACTCCTTGCTTGTTTTGCTCAACTAGACTAGCACGGCTATCCCTTTGAAAAGTGGACATTTCACATTGTTTTAAATGGAAACAGGCCATAGCCAAAACTGAACACCCCAACATTTTGGAGAGATTAAACCAAAATGTGAGTTTCATGTGAGTCCCCTTTCCCTAGAGGAGGCTGAACCAAAATCCTCAAGTCCAATCTTCCTGAATTTTTAAGTTTGGATCCAGCACTGAACTTTACCACCCACTCTCATGGCTAGGTTTTGATCCCAAACCAGGCAAACATGTCAGGTTTCCACTGAGGTTGAAGTTTCAGGTTGAACCCAAACCTTGAACATAAAATTTCAGCTATGGCCCCCAAGAAGATTTTTTATTTTAAGTTTCCCCACCTCTACCCCACATAAACAAAGCCTACCCATTTTTGCATTGCTTAGGTCATAAGTGTTCTTGAGAGCAGTGGGAAATCCAGGTAAGTGGAACTCTAGTGTGCAATTAAACTGCTGTCATTAAAGAGTGCTGGTTTTCACTATGATATTTGCTTTCTGGATTTGTACTGGAAAATAACATTTCATTTAGCTCATGCCATTTACTGAAACAGACGTAAAAGATGGGAAATTATTCTTCTGGCAGCTCCAGAGTATGTTACACAGTATAGTGTAAACAGCTTGTTCTGCAGCTCATTTGCTAGTGGAGAGATGGTCTGTTGAGCAAGATCCAGAGTCAGCAGAAGTAGAAGGGAGTAATCATTAAACAAACAAATCTGTCAGTAAAGTCAGAAAAACTTCCTCTCTCCCTACACATAATGGGGCGAGGATATTTTCATATCTGATTAAGTGTGCTGTGTAAAACAGACAATTAACCACATGTGCCCTACTGGGGTTTTGGAACTGGTGCATGTCTGTGTTAAATCATTGATCCAACTCTACTAGTCTAGAAAGTCTATGAATGATGGGTGTAAATGCTATCCAGCCAAGGGCCGCAGAACCTGGCCTGAATACAGAAGGTGCTGTTAAGAGACCAGTCCTGCAAAGTAATGAAGGGCCTCAGCACCTTCTAGAAGGTACACAGCATCTCAAAGGATTAGCTGAAGTTTGTATGCAGATTGGCATATGAAATGCTACAAGTTTCTCCATTTACATCACTGTTTTGATGTGATAGTGAAGTACCATTTGAATGCCAGATTTGCAGAGATTAAGAAAAACAGTTAGTGGTTTTCTGTTAAATATTACAAGTTGCAAACTCCTGTTTTTCTTTGAAATAGACTCAGACTCTAAGGTCAGAAGGGACCAGCATGATCATCTAGTCTGACCCCCTGAACAATGCAGGCCTCAAAACCTCACCCACCCACTCCAGCAATAAGCCTTTAAGCTATGACTGAGTAACTTAAATTCTCAAATCATGATTTAAGGACTTCAAGATACAGAGAATTCACCAGCCAGTGAACCATGCCCTATGCCAGAGAGGAAAGCAAAAAAAAAAAAAAAAAAACCCAACAACAACAACCCAGAGCCAAAGCTGCGTACCTTCCAGAAGATGCTGAGGTTCTTCATTACCTTGCAGGACTGTTCTCTCAACAGCACCTTTTGTATTCAGGCCAGGTTCTGCAGCCCTTGGCTGCATAGCCCAGGGGGGGGATTCCTTCCCAACCCCAAATATGGCAGTCAGTTAAACCCTGAGCATGTGGACAAGTCTCACCAGCCAGTCACCCAAGAAAGACTTCTCTGTAAGACTGATGATTCAGAACCACAAACTGCATTATTTTGATTATTCTGTAGAGCGTCTCTAATATGAATCAGTTTGTGTATAAGCTGATCTCCCTGATCTAGGGTTTGATCCTTTGTAAAGATAATTTTTCATAGATGGCTTAAAGGTGAATGTTGTCTTGTTCTTAGGTTAACATGTTTGTGGAAGGATTCCATGATGCCATTCTCCTTTATGCCCTGGCTTTGCATGAAGTCCTGAAACATGGCTTTAGCAAGAAAGATGGGGATAAAATTGTTCATCAGACATGGAACAGGACATATGAAGGTAGGTCTCTGCTAGCTGGATTACAGGATTGTACTTGTATCATTACAGGTCAGGCTGCTGCTGTGTGCATCACTTAAAGTTCAGGTCACTTCAGATTTTAAAAAAGTAAGAATGTGCTTTTCTTCAGATAAACACATTGCATTTCTAGAGATCAAATACTACACCACTTTGAATGGTTTTTGTAACACCTTTAGGTGTTATTCTGCTCAAAGGAACTGCTAATAATTTAATGACCCTCATTAGGTTTTAAAGAGAGGTATCAAGAACTTTCTCAGGCTTCTTTGTTTTTGAAGAGATTACAGCAGTTTGCCTTACTTCATGTGCATCTATTAGCTCTTGGGCTTGCTTCATTTTTTCCATTTAGCGTCTTTATCTTAAACTGGATTTGATAAAAGCACACTGGTGCCAATTTTCTCTTTGTCGTTGATGCTGTTTCAACATTGGAAGGTTTTCTTTCCTTCCTTTGAAAAACCTTATTTGCTAGCTCAGATACAGTAACCAAACAGTACTATGGCTTTCTGGGCCTAATCTCATAGGCATTCATTCTACAGAGGTTTAGCCAGATGTATACCTTTAAACATGTGAGTAGCTCTTCCTCTTGACATAGTTATGCATGCAGTTTTTAGAGTAGCAGCCTCAATAAAGAAACAGAGGCAATGTGACACCAGATTCACATATTGTTTCTAAAATTTATCTTTCAGTGTTAGATTACCAAGATTTCCAGTGGAAATACTTGAAAAAGAAAACATTTGTCTTGTATAAGAAACCAACAATTAACTCAAAAATATAAACAGCAGTGAAAGATAATGGGCCAGGTGCTCAGCTGCAGTGAGTATGTGCTAGACACAGCTGAGAAGGACTGAAAGAGCAGGTGGCACCCCTTGATCCTGGGTTGACTGCAAGCCAGTATCCCCACTAATTTAAAGCAGCCTGGTGACTACTCTGAATGATGCAGGTGAAGCTGTCCCACAGGCACTACTGTGCTAGCTGAGGAGCAGGTATAGCACTGTATAACTTACTCCACTCTCAACACACTACACCCTGGGGAGTCAGCCACCTGCGAATTCCCCTCTGTCATGAGACTCTTTTTACAGCAGTCTCTCTGAACAAATAATCCAGTGCAAAATGTCCATCTTATTTTCCATAATTTTATGCTAGAGTCCTTCAATAGCATGCCAAATTATTGTGTTTTTGCAAGTTTCTTATAGAGATAGATATGTACACCAAACAGTGGGAGTGCAAGGCTACACAATAGTGTCCTGAGCTGTTTGACTCATAAAGCCAGCCAAGAAAAAAATGTTCTCTTTCCTCACTGGTGAAAAAATCAGTTCTTTGTTGCTGAGTAACTTCTTTCCTATCATTGTCATTTTGAAAATTTAGGCTTAATGTTGAGCTGTATGGAGGATATGAATGCAAGCTCAAGACCCCGCACCATCCGAGTACTTTGGACAAATATTTATTAATTATGGGCCTCATCTTTAAAAAGGCATTCTGTACAACCTGGGCTCTTAGCAGTCAATCCTACAAGGAAAGCCATGTAGGAATCATAGGATTAGTAGAGACCTCGTGAGGTCATGTAGTCCAACCCCCTGCTAAAAGCAGGGCCACTCACTAAATCATCCCAGCCAGGGTTTTGTCTAACCAAGCCTTAAATATCTCCAAAGATGGAGATTCCACCACCTGCTTTGGTAACCCATTCCAATGCTTCACCACCTTCACAGTAAGAAAGTTTTTCCTAATATCCAACCTTGACCTCCCCAGCTGTAACTTGAAACCATTGCTCCTTGTTCTGTCTGTTACTACTGAGAACAGCTGAGCAACCTCCTCCTTGGCGCACCCCTTCAAGTAGTTGAAAGTCGCTATCAAATCCCCCTTCAGGCTTCTCTTCTGCAAACTAAATAAGCAGGGTTTAAAGTTAGCCAGAAAGTGGGGGAATGCAGTTCCAGGGCCCACTACTTTTAGGGGCTCAGCTTTCCAGGGCCCCTACAAATAGAATATGGAGCCAGAACGCTGCATTCCAGGGCCCATCATTTAAAAATAGCAGGCCCCAGAACGCAGCATTCCGGCTCCACATTCTATTTTTAGGGGCTTGAATGCTGGGCCCCTAAAAATAGCAGGTCCTGGAGCTTTATTCCACCGCATTCTGGCAGGGAGGGGCCATGGGCATTGCTGGGGGGCTCAAACCCCACCCCAAATCCCTCCCCTTCCATGGTCCACCCCCACCTGGGGCCTGCTGCCTCTGCCCCAGCCGTGCCACTGCCCAGACCTGGGGGCTACTGCCCCCACCTCCACAGCCATGCCACCACTGGTGAATGCGAGGCAGCCCGGCTCATGCTGGGGGGTGGTATTGGGGGCAGGGGGTGGGGTGCTGGCATGGTGGGCAGGAGCTGGTGTTCAGGGCCCCCTTTGCACAGGATGGTTCCGGGCCTCCCAAATTATACTTTAACCCTTGTAAATAAGCCTAGTTTCTTCAGTCTGTGCTTAACCCCTTGATCAGTTTTGTTGCCTGTTGCTGGACTTTTTCTAATTTGTCCATGTCTTTTTTGTAGTGGCGTGCCCAAAACTGGACACAGTATTCCAGATGCAGCCTCACCAGTGCTGCATAGGAGGGAATAATCACATCCCTCGTTCTGCTGGCAACACTCCTGCTGATGCAGCCTAATATGTCATTGGCCTTTTTGGCAACAAGAGTACACTGTTGACTCATCATGTCCAGCATCTCATCCACCATAACCCTCAGGTCCTTTTTTACAGGGCTGCTACTTAGCAGATCACTCCCCAGCCTGTAGCAGTACATGGGGTTTTTCTGTCCCATGTGCAGGACTTTGCACTTGCCCTTGTTGAACCTCATGAGATTTCTATTGGACCACTGCTCCAATCTGTCAAGGTCTTCCTGAATCTTCTCCCTGCCCTCCAGTGTGTCTACCATTCCCCCCAGCTTGGTGCCATCCGCAGACTTACTGAGTGTGCAGTCAATCCCATCATCCAGATCATTACTGAATGGAAGACCTTTGACCATGGTTGAGTTCCCCCCAAGGCAATGGAGCTCTCTGCAGAAGCTAGGTGACCTTCTAGGCAGAATCCATTGCAGGACTGGAGCTTTATATTAACATAGATAATTGAAAACCTAACTGCTGCCATTTAGATTTCTAACTGCCTGGGCACTGTTTCCTCTATGGTACCTTCCCCTCCACACCTGGTGGGTGTCCAGTCAGAAATCCAACTGGATATTAATACCAGCTGAAGAAATACCTGCTACACATCCTTCTGTCTCTGTAGCTTGGGCTGGGGAAGAGCCAGTCAGTGACTGCACATATGTATCTGGAGCGGAGTAGGAACTAGAATGGTCACAAATTTTCCACTGAAACAATTTTCCATTAGAATTTATTCCAAACATTTTAAAAATTGATAAACTAGCAATAGAATAATACAAGGCAAAACAAAGCACTCCATTGAAGTTGTTCCAAAATTTCCTGCAGAACATCTTATTGTTTGATCTGTAAATACTGAATGCTCAACTTTTCATTCCAATTCAGAGTGAAAGGAAATTTCAGAATTTGCATTAGAACAGAAATCCCTAGTTTTAGCTCGTTCTAGTAATGACCAGGCCAGATGGTCTTGGCTTTCTGAGCTAGTCAGTGAGATATCTGTTCCAGTGAACTCTTGCTTTCAGTTCTGGGAGCCAGTTTTGCCAGCTAGACAAACTGATAGTGGCTTTTGAGTATTGTTATTGCCATTTGGTGGTGCTCACTCAAATCCTTCAGTTCCGTATAGAAACCTTAATTGAATTGGTGATTGACTGACTACTTAATGTACTGCTCACACATGACAGTCTCTCTCACCTTTTACTCAGGGAAAACTCCCAGTGGGCATAAGCCTGCTCTCACTTATGCCACTGTAACTCTGGAGTAATTCCAAACCCAGTGGCTTTAGTAAATTTGTTCCCAGAGTTAAACCTGAATTAAAACTCATTAATAATAATTAGCCTAAAGGCCATTGTTTGGTAGAAACAGTTTGATTAATATTTAGTAGGCCTAAAATAAAACTTTCCTGAAGTCAATCTATTTTAATAGGAGATGAGCAACAGTAAGTAGACATATGGTAGTTTTTGGAAAGATTAGGTTTGTTGAGGGAGATTTATATTCTGATACTGAGTAGCTGAAATCTCTCTCCTGGTTTGTAATTGCATGCTAAAACCAGATTCTGTACTGCCCTGTACCTTGTTTAGTCATTTCTGTGACACCGGTGTCAAATGCTAACATTTCAGTTTGCCTTTTTTTTTCTTTTTTGCACAATGTACCACCAAATTAGGCCCATAATCTTCATCCCCTGAATGAAAAATAGTTCAATAAAACCTTGCTAAACTTTACCCTTCATCGTATTCTTGTCCTATTCTCTTTCTACCCCTCAGAGAATTGGTGGTGTAGAAAGGTCTTATTATGATTTCATCTTTTCCACAAAATCTGCCACATTAGCCATAATCATTAAACTGCATGAAAAATTGATAAAATAAACAGTGTGCTATGGGTTGCATTATTTTACCTTTTACTGGGTTTGTTGACTTGTGACCTGATTTGCAAGCTTTATTCATGGTAAATAGTACTTTAATCCACAAGGAAGTCCCTTGAGTTCAGCAGGGCTACTCAAGATACGCAAAAGAATAGAGGACTTAAATCTGAATAAAATACTAAATTCAGTCACTTACCAGGGTCAAATCATGATAAACTTGCCCATTTTTTTTTTTTTATTGAGTTAGGGAAATTCCCATTGAGACTGACTCGGTTCTCACTTCTATCACTAACCCAGGTGTAATGCCGGTTCTCCAGTTTTAGTGGAGTTGTTCCCTGAGATAACCCAAGTTAAAAATACACAAAGAATTTCAGAGTTTGGCCCCCAGTTTCCTAGTGCCTGTTAGCCAAGTTGTTCAATATCTTTGATGGAAGTGTTCAGGCTGTTATTGTATACCTTCAGAACCAGATCCGCAAGGAGATAAACTGGAATCATTTGCTTTTTAGTAAAGCTACATATGTTTATACCAGTGGATGAACTGACCCTACATTTCACTAGAGGTTAGTCAGAGCAGGCAGATGCCATTTTGAAGACTTTAGAAATTAATGCGTGTTCAAGGTGTCTCTCACAGTTGTAAACAAGAAATACTGAAATAATGGGATATGAACCAGAGGGCTGATTACTCCAAATTCTGATTTAAGTCAATGTGAGCTTTTGGTGTGTCACACCTATAGAGTATGTTTTTTTTTTTAGAGAGAGAGGAGAGGTGTGCATATTTAGTGCCATTAAATTGTATGGAAAGAATCTCATTGATTTCACTGAATGTTGTAAAATGCCATTGATCTCTACCTGCAGCACAGAAAAGAAAGGAAATATGGTCCCAGTTCTGCAGAACACTTAAGCACACCTTTAAGCTGGTCATTGGGATTTAAGCACGTTCATTATGTGCTTTACTGAACTGAAGCTTTGCAAGATTACTGCCCTTCATCCCCAGGGTCAAATTTTGCAGCCACAGTGAAGCCAATGGAATCCAAAGCCACATCTACACTGATGGGAAGAAAGTCATCACAGTCAGATTAATCTGTCTGGATCGACTTGGTGGTCATTTAAGACATGCTAAGTAATTTAAGACATGCTACAGGCTGGGGAACATTCAGCTAAGTAGCAGCAGTGTAGAAAAGGACCTGGGAGTCATGGTGGATGGGAAGCTGGATATGAGTCAGCAGTGTGCTCTTGTGGCCAAAAAGGCCAATGGCATACTGGGCTGCATCAAAAGAAGTGTTACCAGCAGATCAAAGGATGTGATCATTCCCCTCTCTTCTGCACTGGTAAGGCCACATCTAGAATACTGTGTTCAGTTTGGGGCTCCCCACTACAAAAAGGACAGGGACATGCTAGAGAGAGTCCAGCGGAGGGCAACCAAAATGATTAAAGGGCTGGAGCACAAGCCCTATGAAGATAGACTGAAAGCATTAGGCTTATTTAGTCTGCAGAAGAGAAGATTGAGGGGGGATTTGATAGCAACCTTCAACTACTTGAAGGGATGCTCCAAGGAAGATGCAGCTTGACTGTTCTCGGTAGTAACAGAGGACAGAATGAGGAGCAATGGTCTCAAGTTACAGTTAGGAAGGTCGAGGCTGGATATTAGGAAAAACTTTTTTACTAGGCGAGTGGTGAAGCATTGGAATGAGCTACCTAGGGAGGTGGTGGAGTCTCCATCTTTGGAGGTGTTTAAGGCCTGGCTGGACAAAACCCTGACTGGGATGGTTTAGTGGGAGTGGTCCTGCTTTTTTGGCAGGGGGTTGGACTAGATGACCTATGAGGTCCCTTCCAACCCTATGATTCTATGGTTCTATGATTCTATGAATTCAGAAAGAAACTTAGTAAAACACTTCTAGTGGTGCAATGCAGCGAAGACACCACACTGAAGGGGAGTTAGGAAGTCAGCGGGTGTTACATAAGCTACTCTGCATAGCTTGCGTAATTGCCTTTGACTGCCGCTGAATTTTCCTGGCAGTGTAGGACAAACTTAAGTGAAGGCAGGATTTAGCCCAGAGTAGGGCAGCTATATTCATTATCCCCCCACATCCCATCCAGTGGTAACAGCAGTGTCCTCCTGGCTACACAGGTGCACTTTTGTATTGGGGCTGCTGCCTCTGGCAGTTTGTTCTCAGGTTCACACAAGCACATCTGTTTTTATTCAGGATTTGTTTATTTGTTTTAGGACAGGGCTCTATGTAAATTAATTTGCATTAAATGCATTTTATTTTTATTCCACTACTCTGAGTTTCTGGATTACATTCCCCCCCCCCCCCCCCACACCCCCCCACACACACACACACACACCCACACACACACACACACACACACACACACACACACCCCAAACAGGCTCACATATTTTATTTAAAAAGGAGAAATGCTAAGAATTTAGGAATGCAGACACTGAGATGAAATTACAATTTCTTCTGGAATGCCAATAAAAATGCTGCAAGACTGATGAGATTTCCTGTCATGTATCAGTCTAAAAATCTGTCCACTCTTTTTTTTGTTTTTGTTTTTCTTGGAAGGGTCCAGTATTTTAACTAATTTTCTAATTCCTTACATGCCATTTGCTAGGCATTGCTGGCCAGGTGTCCATTGATGCCAATGGAGACAGATATGGGGATTTCTCAGTGATTGCAATGACCAACCCAGAAGCAGGCACACAGGAGGTAAGAAAATAAGCAGTTTCAAACACCTACTGATGAGATTTCTCATAAGGTCAGTATAAAGTACTACCATCCTGTCTGCTTTCTCTGTAGACAGCTAGTTATTTAACAATGTGTACTAAAATGGCCATAATGTAATCCTGCAAACCTTAAATGTACATCCTGCTTATAAAAGTAATTTTAAAATATAGACCGAGTTCTACAAATCTCTTCTCACTCAAAAGGCTAACTTGGGTAAGAGTTTACAGAATGATGCTCTGTGCTGCTCCCAAGATACAATTTGAAAGAGAATGTAGAGTAAAATGATTAACTATCTGTCTTCACACGTAAGAAACTACATGACTGCTTGTGGTTGATTGACCCCAGAAACCAGCTAGTAGAGTTTAAAGCATTTTTTTGTGTGACATAGTTGGGTTACGGGCAACACTCAAGTTATACCTTAAATTAACAGTGCAGTGCAGACAAGCCTGCAGCAACTCAGCTAGTTCCAGTGACCTCAGCTGACTAGTCCCAATGAGTAAGGCTTACTCATCAGGGCTGGGGTGGGCCACTAATAAATTAAGATAGATACAAAAGATGACACCATGACCCTAGCCTGAAGATAATTACATAGCTACTTGAAGACTAATTACAAGTGACGATCTAGTGCAGTGGTTTTCGAACTTTTTTCCCTCAGAACCCAGTTGAAAAAAATAATTTATGTCCACAACCCAACAGTTACATTTCTGAGCAATGCATTCCAGTCTTTTGGTGGTGGCAGCAGGAAGCACCACAACCCAGTACTTGCTTGTCTGCAACCCAGTACTGGGTCACAAGCCCTGGTCTGAAAACCATTGATCCAGTGTGATCAGCCCCTATTTGTATTAAATAAATTTTTAGTCATTTAATTTTTCCTTGCTTCACTTCTGCCTGCCTTTTGTTTCCAATTGAACCTCTTTTCTCCCTTTGATGTTACAGTTCTGTTTCTCTTAAAAAGTATGTTTAATGTTAATTTCTTCCTTCCATTTTTGTAATCTATTAGTTGTTAATGGTCTGTTTTGCTTGGTTTTTTTTTTTCCCCTCTGACCCCTGCTCTGAGTTATAACTTTGCCTTCTTTCTTTGATGCCATTGTTTTGTTTATTCATGGGTTCTTTCATCTGGTCTTGAAAACTTAAGTTCCTTGATGGAACTGAGCCAGATGAGTACATGCCTTGGCCAGAACCCTGCTCATAGCTTCATACATAGACTAAGACAAGACGTGACCATTAGATCATCTAGTCTGCCCTCCTGTACATCACAGTCATTAAATTTCACCTAGTTACCCCTGTATAGATCCCAGTAATGGTGTCTGACTAACATCTTTCAGAAAGGCAACCTCTTAATTTGAAGAGATCACAAGATGGAGAATCCACAGCTTCCCTGGTTAATTTGTTCCAATGGTTAATCATTCACACAGCTTAAAATGTGTGCCCCATTTCTAATGTGAATTGGATTGGCTTCAGGTTCCAGCCATTCATGCTTGTTATACATTTTTCCACTTCATTAAGAAGTCCTTTTGCACCAAGCACATCCATCCTAAAAGGTCCTTATATGTTGTAACCAATTTGCCCATCAACTTTCTTTTTGATGTGGTAAATAGGTATCACTGTAAGGCACTGAATAACATTTATGGCTGTTTTCTGCACCTTCTCCAATTCACTGCACCTGCAGTCCCCTATCTGAGCAATTGTTTGGAATATGAATAAGTGTTTCCTGTGAAGCATCAAACTAGAATCCCACTAATGGCAGAAAAATGCAGACTCATTTAATGTGAGATTCTCTCATGCATATAGCCAATATATTCCATTTAAATCTTACTTAAGTCCTCAGAATAGGATTTGGGCAGGACCTCTGTACAGTGATGAATTTCACCCATCACCATACCTCAGTGGCTCAGATAAGGAAAACAACATATACTTTAATTCTCGAGTTAATTGAAAATCTAGGTCTGTGTTCAGACAATTATACCACCAGGTGCATATGAACCACTCACATTAACTTCCCTGACAGGTGTTCATGTTACCTCAAGGCAGGATTTGGCCCATGTGTATACACATGTTAAGGAATATTTTCAGAAGAGTGGCAGCCCTCAGCCCCCTGTTTCAGCCAGACTTTGTTCCTGCCTTTTTGCACCTGCTGTTCAGTTGTAACACACACATCTGGCTATTTGCCCCTCTCAATGGAAAGCCTCAGACTTGGTTTTGCATTTTGTTTTGTTGGGGAAGACCACACCTACAAATTGAAAGCCAAAATATTTTCTTTTACAAATTTCATTAAGTAGGCAGAAAAAGCCTCTTTTACTTTGCTAGGTGTGTAGACAATTTGGGCCAGATTCATTATTCCAGGGGTCAGCAAGCCCAGCACCCATGCCAAAAATGGCACAGGCACGGAGCCCAAGTAGCATGTCACACCACTCAGGCCCCCCTGCTCTCCACTGGCCGCAATTCCCCACTGAGGAGCGCGGCCAGCAAGGACAAGGAGGTTACGACGTGCTGGTCTTAGTCCTTGCTGGCCCCACCCCTTTCCGGGCAGGGCTAAAGTAGAGTAGGGCAGTGCCGGCCGGCCATGACCCACCCAGAGGCCATCCACCGCTGCCTTCAGCACCCACTGAGGGTGTGATGGACATGGCTGGCAAAGATTGCCGACGCCTGCATTATTGTATTACCGCATCTGTAAGCAGTGTTAGCTCTGCTGGTCCATGAGAGTTAGACTGGTGAAATAAAACAGGAAAGATACAATAGTAAGCCATAGCCTACATGGCTTATTTGAAAGCAACATGCATCTTCCTCTCAGGTATCTAAATATTAAAGCAGGCCCCAACAAACCTTAATTACATACAGCTGTGAGTTTTAAGGATGCTCAGAATCCTAACCTAGATTTTGTAATTCTCACATCTGAGTACAAAATCCTGAATAGAAAATAGAAATTCATGTAGGCCTTTCAGAATATTATAGGATGGAACCCAAAATCAGCCAAACACTCCTGCTTTACAACCCCAAGACCCTTGGGCCTGCTTTACTGAGAGTCATGAACTAGTTAGAGTTGACTTCCATGCAAGAAAGTCAGGATCTGAGTCCAGATTTCAAATGTCAAAATGTTTGTGAGAAGTTGGATTAAAGAGCTGTTGTTCAGAGCTGTAACAAGGCACTCACTTCTTGAGCACTTGCATGCAGGACTTCCAGACCTCTTCCACTCCTGGCACCCCAGGTAGATTATCAGCCTTGCTTAGCAGCCCTCTAGCCTCGCCACAGTACAAATGAGTTCCTTCCAAGATAGAAAGAGGGAGTCCATTCTAGAGCCATCAGTGCTAGGTCTGGACCCTTTAAATTCAGCTTTTGACTGAGGTCCCCAAACAGGTCTGGTCACATTCTTGGGTTTGGGCCACTTTGCTAGTGGCTGGTAAGGGAGCCTGGCCCAGCCCCATTACTCCAGAGTCCTGTGGCCTCATACAGCTCCCTTCAGTTCATTACTGCTATTTCCCTAGACCTGTTCTCACCTGGCCCCTTTATCATCACCCCTTACTTTAGATTAAAGTTCTCAGGTCCTTTCTAGCCCCCAGCTTAAGCAACTGCAATTAGACAAAACTCCAGTTAGCCTTCAAGCTCCCTTAGCCAGAGAGACACAAATTTCATCAGTCCCAAGCAGGAACTGACTTACTAGCTCTGTGCTCCTCCTTTTATCAGAGCTGCCTGTGGTCTGATTGGTTGTTTCTGTGCCTTCACTGCACCTTCCCTGGGGTGGAGTGTGGGGTCTCCCAGTGAGTCACAAAAGGCTTGATACACCCAGTCACAGGAACCATCACAAAGTTCTAAGCACATTGACTCCAAATTTTCTCTGAACCCTGGCCATTTACTGTTTGGAGGCAGAAAACTAGTAAAATTGGCTCACCCTAAAACTAGGCAAAACTTAGTGGTTTTGGCTGCATTGTTCTTTGACTTTCAAGTAAATTCACACCTGAAGCTGAAAAGTCAAAAAGCATGAACATGTGAACAACACATGAACAAGTACAACATTTGTAGTGATCCTAGCAAACCAAAATTGCCTAGCACTAACTGCATGTTTTATCCTACACAATGCAAATTCAAACAGGAGCCTCCAATTTTATGGAGAGAAATGTATTCACTTGAATTAAACATCAGTGAATGGAACGGAGCGGGGTCTGAAAACCCCTAGATTTATCAGCTAGAATTCTATCACCGCCACAAGTGTTGCTAATTAATGATCTACTCAGTGGGCTGCTAACAGAGCAATTTGTTCAAGTGTTGCAGATAATCAGAATGTGACACAAGGTTCCAAGTGCATGGAGCTCTCCAGTTTGTCTCTTTTCTCTGGGAATATAGTCATTAGAAAAGCATTGTCGGTTCTTGTTTTTACACAGGTGATTGGGGACTATTATGGAAAGAAAGGGCGTTTTGAAAGTCGACCATATGTGAAGAATCCTTGGGGTCTTGGCAAGCCGAAAATAGATGAAAACGGCATTTTAGAGCACAGGAACAATACGCCTTGTAAATCATGTAAGTTTAGTGACAATGTTTCCTTTCAAGCAGTAGGAGAAGGAGGAAGCAGCCCAAGCTATGCTACAGCATCCCCTTGTTTATACTTGCATTCCTTAATGGAACACTGTGAAGGTTGCTGGGCCTGAAATTGTCAGTAGCAGCTCAACAGCTGTGCTGTATTGAAACAGCTCCGTCTATAATGGCAGGGACAGCTCTTGATAACCAGACGTTGTATGTGTTACTGGGAACATAAAGCTTAAGCAGATAGGCAGCTTCTTGTTTAGCTGGTCCTTGCTCTTTATGCTACAGATGCTTCTGTGGACAGAGGGGAGCTAACACGGGAAATTGAGGCAGTGTTTTTAGAAGTCAGGGGAATCAGATGGCTTGCTCCAAGGTGGCCCTAGCTCATGGAAGTCCTCTTTTAGGAAAATGAGAAAAGCAAACACAGTGAATAGCTGGAATATGCATACTTCTCCCCATTGGTTAAAGTATAATTTGATGGGCCCCTGAACCCTCCTGATTTCCAGGGCCCCTTCCCATATTGTCCAGGCCCCCTTCATGCATGTGCAGGCCCCAGCCCAGGTAGGCATTTGCAACCACTTTTCAGTACCACGTGAATCAGTTAGCGTGAGAAGGGCTAGTGGCCAGTCAGTAACTGAGCCGGCTGCAATGGGAGGGCTGTGGCGGTCCCACGAGCTCAGAGCCCAGTGCTGCAGATGCTCCGAATGAGCCCTGAGTGGGTTCCCATAAACCCTCACACATCTGGAAGACTTTCTGACTGCTTTGCTGGGGGTACTAGCAAGGAACAGTGAAGATACTCTACGAGCAATGACCTAGTTACAGCCTAAGGCTCAAAATGGTATTAAGCAGGGAGCAGGATGTGTGGCAGCGAAGAGCCGGCCTGGGGACAGGGTGCAGAGCGGGGGGGTGGCCTCATGGATGGTGGAAGGGGCAGGACAAAGGAAAGCTGGCTGGAGGAGGGGAGCAGAAGGGGGCAGAACAGCACTGGCCCCAGCCCAGCTTGGTGAGCACTGGCTGCAGAGAAGAGGGTGGAAGGGGACAGTGCAGCACCGGCCAGGGGAGCAGAAGGGAGCAGCAACAGCTCCAGCCCTGGCACGGTGCAACACTGGCCAGAGGAGGAAGGGACCAGAAGGCTCACTCTGCACAGACAAAGTGCCTGGGCACTGCACATAGCCCCTGCAGCCTGCAGTTCACCCACATAGCCCCTCCCACCACCAGTTGCTCCCATCAGAGTCCGGCCAGCAGCTGGTGCCCGTGTGCTCTGAGTCCTGCACCCCAGGGCTGCATGAGGCCCTTCCAGGCCAACCTCCTGTCCTGCTGCTAGGGTGTGACCCCCCTCTCACTCTTTCCCTATCCACATGCCGGCTCCGTGACCCACTGCTGGCTCCCTGACCCCAGGGTCCATCCCTTCCCTACCTGGCTGGAGCTGCAGGGGCATCCCCACAAGTTTCTCCCTGGCCAGGCTACTCCCAGTCTGAGCATGCATCTGGACATGCCCAGGAAGGGAGATTTGAAAATCCCCCTCCTCAGCCTGGCTGCAGTTCCTGAGACAGGGCAAGGCAGAATGCAGCATTCCACCTGATTTTTCTGCTTTTTGGGGCCCCGGAATGGTGGGCCTTCAAATTTGTGGGCCCCAGAACACTGTTCCAGGGCATTTCAGCTTAGTTTAATCCCTGTTTCTCCCACGGATAAGGATTAATCATACCACATTGACAGATACTGATCAGAATATTATTAACTCCTCTGATACAACATTAATTTCCCATGGAGAATGGGGGTTGCTATGAGCACTGTAGGGGAGCCAAAGGCAGCATGGCTAGAGAGCAAGCGCAGTTACCAGGGTAAAGGATGGTGGCAGGCTACATGGAAAGGCTCCATGGTTGTGGCTGGAGGATCCCCAGGGTCTGGGGCTGTGCCCTCCAGGGATTCCCAACCTGAGCAGCCCCATCTCTTTCTACTTTCCTGAGTTCACAGACCATGCCTCACAGAAGGGACAATAAGGAAAAATACTTGCAATATTTCTGCAGCAGGTTTCCCTCTGCCATAGTCATTGCCATCAGAAGGATGGTCTTAGCTCTTTTTATAAGAAGGGTTTCTCAGGAAAGGAATTGCCAGCTTGACAATGTTATTTCTCTCTTTTGCATTAAGATTTATAGCACTAGGTGTATTTTTTACTTCTCTGTATACATGTATATTCTGGCTCTGACTGTCCCTGACTAGTGTAGCAAGAGACAGTGCATTGTGCTCCCTTATGATCTTCATTCAACCTTAGTGTGGAGCAGCAACTCCCTTCAAAGGGTGAAGGAAGAGTGAAGAGGAGGGTCTGTGGCCTCCCTGTCATTTTGCACGAGCTTCTGGAATGGATCAGGTGTGGCACAAGGAACAGCAGGCTATGCATTCTAAAGAGTGGTGGAGCTGTTAGCATGCTCCCTAGAGGGCCATCCTTCCCTCAGCTCACCTGGGTTGCTGCATCTGTCTTGCCCCTGCTCGAGTCTGTGGCAAGGTGCTACATTCTCACCTTTTAGTTGAATATTTTGTTCAGATTACAGTCACATAGTCATTGATTTACTTCACTGTAACTTCAGGAGCAAAACTTGCAGCACAAAACACAAACTCATGGGAATTTTAACTTGAAATTCTGCCCAGGTTCATCAAAAGGTTTGCTAGGGCCTGTGAGGCTGTTGAGTGCAGCTGAGACCATCCTTGAGTAAACTAGGACTGGTTTCTGGTCTTGATGCTATCCCAGGTGAAAGTTGGTTGTTTCTGTAATAGTAGCTGCTGCAGTCATTAGACTCTGACCTTTTCCATGGGCTTTATTGTAATCCCAGCCCATATTGCAAAGAATAAGGCCATACACACCCCTATTTTACTAGTATTTCTCTGTATCATTTTTTTGTTACTTTTGTGATTGTGTTACTTTGATGTGGGTAGCCGGGGAGGGGGTGTGGAGGAAGGTTGACACCCACCACTCAGTGTAAAGCAGAGAGAAAAATAAAGTCATAGGTGCTGAACCAAATGAGACGTTCCCCCAAAACCCTTAGAGCTGGCTTCTGAGCAGCTCTATTTATTTTCTTGAATTGGTCATTTTTTTAACCTGGATCTTCCAAAATGTGAACACAAACAATATGGGATAGAAATGCTAATCATTTATTTATGCTTTCTTTTGCAAGCAGGTGGCCTAGGAGAGTCAGCGGTTACAGGGATCGTAGTGGGAGCCTTACTTGGTGCAGGATTACTAATGGCTTTCTACTTTTTCAGGTTAGTCCCAGTCATTAAAAGCTCCTTACTTACCTACAGAGCCCAAACCTCTCCATCCCATGCAGGCCTGGCTCTGCTAGGAGCAGTGGAGACAGATGCTAAAATAAGGGCCTATTTCTCTGCAGCAAAACTCCCACTGAAGCCAGTTCATTCATTTTTATTGTCTCAGTAGCAATTTTGTACATGTAATTTAGCTCCACTGTATGAGACCAAATTTTTCAATATCTTTTGCTTATTTGTGTTAGTACTACCAATGAATTTATGGCTAATGTAATAAAGCTCATAGGTGTGAAGAGATTTCCTACTGCAGTTTTCTAGCATTGAGCATTCAGTGATCACACAGTGGACCAACATTTGCCAAGTAGAACGGAGTAAGGTGTTTAGTTAATGGCTGAACAAAATTATACTGATAACCTAGGAAGTATTTCAAAGTTACTGCTTCAGCGCGGTTAGCCAAAGGGAATAATTGAGTTACAGTGGGTTCCAAAAGGCAGAACCAAACACACTCAATTGCTGAGCTGTTTGTGTATGTTTAACTCTTGTACTCTCCACCAATAAATCTACAGCATTCAGGGCTGTCCAACATCTTGGGCAGAAGTCCCAATGACTTAACTGTTCTGTATATTATGTATGTTGTGTTGTATTTCCTTATGCACAGAAGAAAATAAGCAAGTAAGAGTACAGTTGATTCTTTGTATATTACAACTAAATATAAGCAAATGAGAATACAGTTGATTCTTTGTATATTAGAACTAAATAATGATTTTATTCAATGGTAACAAGAAAACTGCCTTCTTTATCTCTGTTTCTGAAATACAGGTTAACAAAATAAAATATACTGTAGGTACTACAATGTCTGTGCAGTACCCTAGGTACTCCAACCCCATCTTCAGCAACCATTCTGAAATGACTCCAATATTTTATTAGTTTTGCTCAGAAGTTAAAGTCCCAATTCTAGTAGGCAACTGATACTGGTCAAGTTTCAAAGGGGCAGCTGTGTTAGTCTAGTAAAGCAAAAAAAGCAAGGAGTCTTGTGGTGCTTAAAGACTAACAGATTTATTTATCGCATGAGCTTTCATGGGAGAACATCCCACTTCATCAGATGCTTTGAAGAGGGAGAATTTACAGAGAACTTACAAAGTGTCTGACGAAGTGGGATGTTCTCCCACGAAAGCTCATGCAATAAATAAATCTGTTAGTCCTTAAGTGCCAGAAGACTCCTTGCTTTTGATGCTGGTCAACTGCAGTCAATGAACACACATTATGGTGAGAAAGTACTGCTCTAAGATGGTTTCTTTGCCTCTCCATATTATTAAGTCAGCCATATATGCCCATAAAGAAAACTTGCTGTTGCCTGTCAGTCCATGTACAACATATCCTGTGGGTCTCACACAAGACATCCATTTATCAAATGAACAGGATTGTTTGAAGACCCCATTTAAGATCTTGTAAAAGACAAAAAGCATGGTACAAATGTGCCTTTATAGTGTACATTGTGCATTGTCACAGCCAGACCTTTGCATCTTTTACAGTTCTCCCAGTTTGAAACTACAGAATGTAAAGGTGGTGGGTCTTTTTTAGCCTTTACACACAGAGGGCAGATTTAGGGGTGGCATAAACTGACCAAATGTACCAGTCAAGGTCCCTGAATGCATCTGACATTTGGGACCTGACTCTGCACCCACTGCAGCTAGTGGGAGGAGAATCAGGGTCCTCCGTTTATCCATTAGAAAAAATTATACAAATTTAATACGACACTTGGCATACATTTACTAGAAATGTAGGGTCAGATTTTCAGAAGAATGCATATGGGATTGTGTGCACAAAAATTATTTGTATGCACTGTTATTGTCGTGCAACAATTACACTATTGTGAATGCAAATATAGATACACAAACATCTGGTCACCTGCATGTGTAATTACCACAATTAGGCATACATATACTTGAATATCTTTGAGTGAACAAACGCACTTTGTTGAACATCTGAACTATAGTTCTTCTGATACTAGTGTCCTGAAACGAATTAAACTGCAAAGGCTACATTTCCAAAAATGGACTGGTTTTGTGCCTGAGCAACTTCCTTGTACACTATCATTTGTACAAAGTACTAATAGAATATGCATAATTAAGAGCCTGGTTTTTAAAGGCATTTAATCACCTAGCAGTTCAGATGGATGCGTAGTGGGATTTTCCAAAGCATCTGAGTGTGTATCCCATTGCTTTCAAAGTGAGTTAGGCACCTAATCTACTAAAGCACTTTGGGAAAAGGCTAATAAGTGCCTACCCTCATCATCAGAAGCTTAATTTTGAAAATCCTGAACTTAAATCTCACTTGTTCATGACAATTGAATTCAAAATTCCTTTGTATCCCAACATCATGGCATTTGTGTGCAAAAGCAATATTGTGCAAAAACTACATGTATAAAGGGGCTTGGTTTGAGACCCCTTTGATTAAGTAGCTGTGAAACCCAGTGGGATTGTAGGTGTAATGTTAAAAATATTAGACTTGAGGAGTTTCTAAAATTTCATTTTGGAGATTTATGGGTTGAAGTGGATTTTGTATCTTCCTTTGATGAATGAGTAATATAAAGGAACTCTTAATAAGGTGCTTAGAGCAGACACATGCAGAAAACTGTAGCTGATGAACAAGCAATTTAATTTACCCCTTATATACCCTTTAAATCTCTTTTCTGTTTTTCTTTAAGATCCTTAGGGGGATCCACTGTTAATTACATAGACAGTACTTGCAATGATCATAAACATATACCTCACAGAAGTTCTGTGCCATTAATTAGATAGTATTTGGCTTCAGTGAAAGTTTTGGTTGCTTAAAGAGTCAGATCCATTGTGCAGATCCCACGAAAGTGACCCCCACATCTGGTATAAGTAATTTGGCTCTGATTGATAAAGAAAGAGTAGTCTGGCATAGTTCCCATAACACTACACAAAAATGTCCTAATCGCTTAGTTCATAAATTGTCAAAGAAGAAAAAGTTTGTGTCTCAGTGCTTTGGGAATGCCTGTTAACTTTTACACAGAATTCTTGGGCTAGGGTAAAATGCTTCAAGGCAAACTACTTTAATCTTTCACCAGGGTTTGACATTCTGTCACTCCCAATTTCTCAATAGAAACTCAGTTGTCCCCTGTAGGCATTCTTTGAAAGAGAAGTCCCATTTTGTTACTGAGGGAGGATTTTTTACTCTGTTCCTCTCCTTTCATGCAGAAAGAAATACAGAATAACTATTGAGAGACGAAGTCAACAGGAAGAGTGCAATACGGGCAAGCATTGGCAGTTACGTGAAGACTCCGTTAGATCTCATTTTTCTGCCGCATAAAGAAAAAAAATCGCATTCTTTCTGAAAAACATTTAAGGGAAATGGACAACACCAAAGACATCAATGGAAAAAAAGGCTCTTTAAGAACTCATTCTTTAAGAAGTAGAGTCATTTTGTCTTAATTTCTTTCAGAAACTCAGGAATGATTTACTAATCACATTATGCCACATGGCCTTTCATTGCATGGGAGGGAAAAAAGGACAGTTTCACATTGTAGGATGTTCTTAGTGTTTTCAGAGGGTATTTCCTATGACATTTATTGAGGGCAGTAGATTTGTGCTTAGGGCTGGGGATGGCCCTTTCTGACTCTTTCTTTTTAACTCCTACTGCCTCCTTCCTTAGCTGCATCACAACCAATGATATCAAGATGTGGTTTCAATGACACAGGTGCTGCTTTGCAATTACAATAAAAGTCTCATCATTATGGGCTTGATCCTGCATTACTGAAACCAGTGGGCCACTTTGCCATCAATCTCAGTGGTGGGTACAGGATTAGACTAAACTAGAGTTTAATCTCAGGAGGGAATTGAAACATGAGATGTAAATACCTATGGAGAAAGTAAAGAGGGTGCCAAAACTCAAGGCATGTTTTCATTGCATGTGCAGTACCAAAATCAAGATGTGGACTACAGAGATTGCATGGCTTCCTGCTTGTCCTAGTGCAAGTCAAGAGTAGCACCTCTGTAGTGAGTGGGGTTTCACTAGTATCAGACATCAGGACGCTAGAATGGACTGTTTTTTTCCTCCAGCCTTATGTATTCTTTTATATCATGAACAAACCATCCCAAAATAATCATCTTCTCTTTCCATCATCACTACCTGTTAGCAAGGCAAGTGCTGCATCTGAAAGGCTTGCTTCTGCTCACATTGAAGTCAATGGCAGAAGTCTCCTTGATTTCACTGAAAGCAGGGTACAATCCAGACTCTGTAAATATTGATAGGGGAGTGTTTGTACAGTAACAGTAATTCAAAAAAGATTTGTATAAAAATGACATTCCTGCTAACATTTTATTTTTTGGTATTTTTATCTGGTATTTTTCTATTAGAAAATGTCTATTTTTGCTTTGCTACAATGAAAAGTCAAGGTGAGAATATTTGAATAAGTATTTTTACGAAAGTGAATAATGTGCACAGGAAGTTATCGGTGTAAATAAAAGTTATTTTTGTTTATGAACATTAACCAGATTTTTCCTTCTCTCTTCCCCAGGCATGTGCAGATTGCAAATAATTAATTGGCTAAAGTAAATGCAGTTAATTAGTTGTGAAGTTTCCAAAAGTTATTCAGATTGCACATTTTGGCCCCAGTTTTGCAGATACAGCTTTAAAAACATGTTTAATCCTATTTAAGTCATCGAGACTGACTTCTTACATGGGGAAGATAAAATGTTTGCAGGATTGGGGCTTTAAAATGCTGCTATGGGGGCTGATCCAGATCCTGCTGCCATTGATCACCCTGCTAATTGTGTAATTAATGCTATCATTAATTTCCATTGGAGCAGGAGCAGGACTAGGTCAGTGATGAATCAGCTGTTAAAAGTTAATTATTTTACATTGTATATAGCGCAGCTCAACACTTTCTAGTCAAGAAATGCAAATATTCAGGAGGTATGATTTGTAATGCCAGAATTGGAGGATAAGAGAATTGTCTGAGGGATAGAAAAATTAGAGATTGTGAATGCTTTGGTTTATCCTGGCAGTTTTTCTTATTAAGGAAGCTCTTCTTTCACAGAGCGCTAAAAATAGTCCCTAAGGGCCAGAATCTACCATCATCCACACTAATATGAATCCAAAGTAACTGTCCCCAAGTAGCTTACAGTAAACAGTGGAATTTGGCTGCCTCGTTACAGCTTTCTGTTTTTTTCACTGAGTGGGCAGATTTTACTGGTGTGTTTCATCATACTGCTTTTTTTTTTTTTCCTAAAAGCTGTATCTGGGCATCCAGTTTTACTCCCTGCCTGCGGAAAGTAGTGTCTGATATCTCAGGGACTTTAGGAGAGTGCCCCATCTTGAAGCTGTTTCAGAGTAGATCAGTGCCACCAGGAACTGGGCAGGTTCAGGACCTTAAAGATTCCTTCTCATTGGGTTGCACAGAGTAAGGACAGTGGCTGTATATCATCCCATTTCCCAGGTCAGGTGTACCTTTTGAAAAGGTAACAAAACCAAAGCACCATGAACCTTGGCCATTGGAGTGGCTTGCTCAACCCATGGACCAAGGGCATGACCTAGGCTAGAACAGAATTTACATGACTAGCAGCAGCTGAAGACAGTTGATACATTTTTGTGAATCATTTCTAAAATGTTTTAGTTGAAAATGATTTTGAAAAGGTCAAGAAAACAACTTGTATTGGTTTCAGAATCATTTTGATTTAGTTTTCAGTTTTGGTATAGTCAGTTTGTGTTTTCCTTCTTTTTCTGTTTTGCTACTGAAAAAAAGAAATTAAAAAGCAAAATGTTTTTTGTTGTAAACGAAGGACATTTTAAAATATACCATTTTTCCACAATACTAATTTTGTTTGCTCAGACCTACAGTGGAGGCTGGTCTGCCCCCGCAGTTGCCATACAGACCACAAAAGTTGCCTAAAGCTGCATTTTTCCTCATCACAGGTCCTGTTCCAAGCACAGTTAGGTCAAAACAGGGGATCTGGCATAACTGTCAGGCCAATTTTTGATCACTTCATCTTGTTTTGGCTACATGAAATTGACATGAAAACAGAAGAGTATAATTACGAGTCACTGTGAGGGCAGAAATAAAAAAACATCTCACAGCCCCGAGTTGTCTGAAAGCATTTAATCCTAACCCTAGTAACATTGCCCAAGAAGTCTCACCAGCTGGGGCTCCGCTGGAGGACTAACTGCAACCTTGGGCAGATCTACATTACCTGCCCTTTTTGATGGCAGTTGAACTGAGATACCAAGTTAACTTAAAATAATGTGCATACCTCGGTTTGAATGCCTTACCCCCAGTTTGTTCACTTTGTTGAGTCAAAGGGAGGGGGCCTTCCTTTGACTCAGCACTACCCTGTTCCTGGGGTGGGGTTCTGGGGTCAAACTTCATGAGTGAGTCTTTACAGATCCAAGCAGTCAATCAGGAAGTTTGAACTGATGGCAGTGAATTTGCTGCCATCAGTGATGACCTACCCTTAAAGTGTTACAACCCACCTTATTCACCTCTGTAGGTGCGTAGGAGACTGCTGGTGCAGGAATGCCTGGATCCTGTTTAGCTATTTTTTAAAATCCCTGTCCTGTCTTGGTAACAACATCTTAGATTATTAAAAGTGAATTAAAAAAAAAGCTTACTTTTAACATGATTTGCTTACTTTTTCCTTAACTAAGACAAGGAAAACTGACCAGTCAGTCTCCCTCTGTGGCTCTCCTGCACAAACTCAATGCTTAGTTTTCAAATACTTCAAGTCAGTGTTTAAATTCAAACAAAAACTGATTTTTCAAAAGAATCTGTAAAGAATTCTTTGGATCAGAGGGCCTATAAAAGTAAATACGGTGTATTGTAAAATGTGGGGTTTGCAGAAACTTGTTTAAGCTAACCTACATCTGTGGCTCTCTGTATTTCACATCCATACAATAAAATAAATAGTTAACAATAACAAACATATAAATGACCTAAAAGAGCACTTTAGCGCACATACTTCTAAGTTAAGCACATTTGTAAGTGTTAAAGTGAGGTAGGCCGTGTCTGCACTTGAAATTTAGTTCGAATTAATGAGGATTAATTTGAACTAAATTAATACATGGCTACACTGGCTTTCATTACTTCGAACTAAGCAATTCCTTAGTTCAAAGTGATGAACCCATACCTCGAAGTTATAAAACCTCCCTTAACTTTGAAGTAATGGTTAATTCAGACTTCTTAGTTCAAAATAACCCAATGGAGCTGCATTAATTCAAACTAAGCACTAGTTTGAATTAACGCAGTTTGACCTTCTCCGTTCCAGGGTGTCTTCTTCTGTCTGTGTATTGGGTGGGGACATGGCCCTTCTCAGGGACCATGTTGCGACACTTCCCATGCTGCCCCCTTCCTAAGTTGAACTAGCTCGTCCTGTCCATGGATGTGCTAATTCGATTTGTGTTTCTAGTGGGGACGTGTTAGTTCAAATTAACTTAATTCAGATTAACCATTATTAGCTCAAATTAATTAATTCAAAGTAAGTTAATTTGAACTAACTTCTTAAAGTGAAGACATAGCCGTAGTGAACAGGGGGCTCAATCCAGAAAGGTTCTAAACTCTCAACCCTCACTAAAGGATCCTAAGAGTTGAAGGCATTCTGAATTAGGCAGATTGCAGCCACAATGCACATCCATTTAATTAAAGTATTGTATTCATTTACTTCTGTGAATAACTGAACATTTTAATGATCTATTTTAATACAATTAAAAATGCTTTACTGCCTTTCTGTAAATTGATTTACTTTTTGTTTGTTTGTTTAATTTCTTTCCCCAATTGAGAGAGTTACTAAAACATTGCACACTCCTTGAAAACACTGGAGAGATTGAGAGCTGTCTAGGACAAAATCAGGACCTGTTTCAAGCTTTACTATCCTGAGGTGCACACACTGACTTATTTTTAGTTTAAGAATTGTAAAATTGTCAGTTGTAAAAGTCTCATTGACTGGACAGGAGCAGGCTCAAACCCTCCAAAAAATGCATTTAGGTTTCAAAATCAGCACCTTGAAGGACTTTACAGCTCGAGTTCCAAAGGGGTAGCCATGTTAGGCCAGTTCAGCAAAACAAGCAAAGGAGTCCTGGGGCATTTAAAGACTAACAAATTTATTTATTGCATGAGCTTTCAAGGGAGAAAATCACGCTTTGAAGATGGGGGAACTTACAGAATGGGAGGAAGATAAAGACAGGGAAGTGTAAGTAATGGGATCAGGTCATACGGAAACAGCAAATAAAAGGAGTTGTTAAGATTCATACACTAGGAGTCAGCACATAGAGGAAGGTGAAGTCAAATCACTGGTTGTAATGGGAGAAAAACCCATAGTTATGATTTAATCCTGCTTTCACACAATTGAATCTGCATATCAGGCCCAGTTCAGCTGTTTCTTTGAAGCCTTAATGTGTTACTGACTTGCTTGAGGACAGTTGTTAATAAATAATCAACAGAGTGATTAAGAAGATTAAAGTGCTCAGCAAATGGTTTTTGAACGTTGTTTTCTCTGATGTCAGTTTTGTGCCCATTTATTCTTTCACGTAGGGACAGTCCTGTTTTTCCAGTATATAAGGCAGAGGGGCATTTTTGGCACATGATGGCATAAATCAGGACAGATCTCTGTGCAAAAGAAAAAATGGGCACAAAACTGACATCAGAAATCACAACATTCAAAAACCTAATCATGCCGTTGATTGTTTGTTAATTGTGCTTAAATTGTGACTGCTTTGATTTGCTGTTTCAGTATGACCTGATCCCATGACTTACACTTCCCTGCCTTTATTTTCCTCTCATTCTATAAGTTTCCCCATCTTCAAAGTGTCTAATGAAGTGATATTTTCTCCCACAAAAGCTCATGCGATAAATAAATTTGTTAGTCTTTGTGTCACAGGAGTCCCTGCTTGTTTCGCAGCTCGAGTACCTCAATTTTATAAATTTTTGCTCTGTCAACCTCAATTGACCTCTGCTTGCTAGTAATTTCCATCTCATGAGTGCCAGTGCTGCTACTGAAAATGCCAAAATTAGGCATTACAGACAGGAAAGTAATAGTCTTTCTAATCACTTTGCCAAGTTAGGCCACCTTTTCCAGGACCCTAGATAGGATGCAGCATCTTTCAGTTCTATTCTTTACACTTCAGATTAGCAGTTCTAATCTTTTTATTTTAAAATGAAGAAGAGGTTTTCTTCCTTCTCTAAGTTAGAAGGATTTACTGTTGAATTCTCATCTCTTTTACCAAACCTTATTAGTTGTCATTAAATTAATTTCAGTGAGAACTGTTATGATCTCTTTTTGCTCCCTTCCTTGTACAGCAATTTTCTCTATTCACTGAAAGGGTAGAGTCGAACATTTCTCTATTCACTGAAAAAGTAAAGTCGAACATTTAGAGTATGATCTCACCCACTGCTCATAAAGTCATGAATTAGGCTTTGGAGCTGAATGCCTCCAAACTGTCAGCTAGTTGGGATGCAAATTAAAATTTGGCAGTTAAACCTTATCTTTATGATGAACCAAACCAAGTCCAAAAGTCAGAACAGGCCTAAATTTTGCAGAGTTCAGTCTGAGTTTTGCAGCTTGGGCCCTTCAGTAGTTTCAAGAACAGCTTTTCCATGATCCTACAACCCATGCTTACAAATGTAGTCCCATTAAAACCATTGTAACTACTTAGTGCATAACGGGTTTTAGGCCTGGGCTCACTCGGAACAGTAGTTAGAAATTTTATGGCAGAATGAACTTTTCGTGTGTGTGTGTGTGTGTGTGTGTGTGTGTGTACACATTGATATCTTAATTTAGGAGTTAATTAATAGTAACGTGAACTCCAAAAGTAGGAGAATATGGTAATTGTTTTTAAATAGTACATTACTCACCTTATATTTCTCAGGAACATGGTAAAACTGGCAAATTGGCCTTTGCCAGGAAACAACCAAATGGCCCAATTTTTAACTCGCAATCTGGCACTACACTTTTCACACCAAGGCATTTTAGCAAAGATAACACGTACATTTTCTTTGTAGCAGTTAAAGTGCTAGGGAAAGATCTGCCTTCAGATGTGTGTCTAACTCCCATTGGTAGGCTGGATACCTGAAAGTACAGTTTGACTATGGAAGCTTTTGTTTAAATCAAACATTTTACACGAGAAAGTTGAAATATTTGTACTGTACACATCTGTTTATAGAAGAAGGTGTTTAAATGGTATCTGGTCTTCTTTATTTTCAGATGGCTTTTAGAACAGGGGATGAGAATGATCCTGCAGACCACATGCAGGTTAAACTTCTGTCGAAGTCAAGGGAAATATTGCTAGTGGAGGATTTCAAGACTGGGCCATCCGAAGGGGTTAACAAGTAGTGTGAGTGGCTACCATGGTATCCTCTCCTCTTGTGAATCACAAGAAACTGATGCACTTCTTTTTGCTCTTGATTCAGTCTTAAATCTAGAATGTATCTGAAAAGGAGACCATTACTTTATATGTGACCCATCTGGGTGAAAGGGAAGGCTTTGACATATTATTTTTGGGCTCCTCAGTAAAATGCTACTGGTATTTATGGTTACTATGAAATAACTGTAGATTTAAAAAAATATATAGAATTGCTTCTTCCCAAACATACATTTCAGACTGCCTCTTAATGGTGCATACTACCTTTAGATCCTACAAAAATTACTTTTAAAAGGTGCTAGACTTTCAAAATTTCTCATTAACCACTAACATTAATATCTGCATGGATGGCAAAATACTCTAAAGAAACTGACACTTATTTTACATGTCAAGCTATAGCACATCAGATATCTTGCGTGGATTCATTCAATGCTGAAATTTTAGAAGGTTAAAAATCCTGACTCTGCGTTAACTATGGCTTTGTATTTCTATTGGGCAAATGTTCCCACAAGAAACTTAAAAAGTCTTTTAATTGTTTCTTTCTTAATCTAAGGTGGCAGGCACAAGGAATAACCACACAATGTTCTCACACCAAAGCCTGCGACAAAGGGTTTCACAGACATTAGGCCAGATCTCAGCTGCCATTTATCAGCACAGCAACACTGACTTCAGTAGAGTTGCCGTGATATATACCAGCTGAGGATCTGGTTTGTGTCTTTGACAACTTATCCGCTTTTCGGCCATATGCTTGGTTATTTCTCTGTGTAGTAAAGGAATCAGTGTTTAAAAAAAGTCAACTTAACAGTTACCATACAATGGTATACGATATGAGATAATCGATTTTTTCCTTTTATTTAGTACATATCTGTGGTGACGGGGATAATGAATGGCAAGGGTTGACTGTTTAAAGGCTTCTATTGTAGCAAAGAATTGAAGGGGTGAAAAAGTCTGTTGGGAACAGAGAATGAATACCTGTTTGGTTGAGTTGAAGGAGAAAAAAAGCTCAGGACTGATTGTATTTCTATTGACGTGCTATTGACTTCCAGTGAGAGCAGGATCAAGCTCTCTTTCTTTCTGAATAGGATGCAGTCTATATTATTTTACACTTAAAGCTCAGAGGACCAGCCCATGGCCTATTCGCCAATTAAATTCTGTGTAAGCCCTCAGATATGATTTAAATTGAATTTAAGTTGACCCTCTGTGCAGGGGTAAATGTCACCTCTAAAACTGAGTATTTATCTCATTGAGCGTGTCAAAAATTATAGGGCACCCCATGCACTGGGACTGAATGCTGAGAGGAAGGTGATGGGTTGGATTTGCTTTGTTCCTTGTGCTTGCTATGTAATTATCATGAAACCCAGAGGACTCAGGATTGAGACTGTGGAACTTAAATTTGTCTCCCTTTTTGGGTAATGCTATTCATTATCAATGTAAAAATACTAGACAACACAAATATAATATCAGTCTAGTAGAAAATGAATGAAAATCTGCACATTATCTTGTACTGATGTAAGTAGAACTATATGCATATAATGTGGTTTTATTTATTTTTGTGTAAAGGAGAAGGTGCATTCATGATTGTGGATATAACCCTTGTTTATTTGTCTAATGTATTTTTTTCTTTTTACAAGTTGGACATTTAAAATATCTACATTCATTAGTGCCTGTTGTCTTTTAATTGTGTATATTTTCTTGTAAACATGTCAAAGAGGCAAGAATTTTACATATCTAGATTATAACAAGTATTCCCATTAAAGAAACAGAAATCAGATAGTGTACACTTTCCTTCTCTAGTCTCACCACCTGCTGATTTTATTCTTCATCTCAAACATTTGGTGTCATCAGAACATAGTGTGTTAATGATAAAATAGAGTCTTGTTTTTTAACACATCAGAAAAAATCCCTGATTTTAATAATGACAAGGACAGATCAAAGGTGGATGTTAAATAAATTAAGTCAAGTCAGTAATTGATTATCCTGGGAGTCATCTTGATTGTTTCAGAAGAAAGAAACTGCAACTGTTTCGATATCCAGACTTTGATAAATAAATAAAATTTAAAATGTTTGGTACATTTTTTTTTTTGATTTTGCAATGAGATAGAAAATAGGAACATGAGTATTTAAGATGAACTGGCTACTAAACCTTTAAGTGTAAATACTTGCACTGAAAAATTTTTCTGAAGTATGCTGGGACTTTAAAACACTGTCATGGGGACATCCTACTCTACAACTTTCTTGTAGACACAGATTTGTATGTTACAGTGTAATCCAAATTTAAGGCCAGTTCTTAAAACCATACCTGGCTTTGAAGAACTTGAAGATGAACAGGAGGGAGACAATTTTAGATGTTAGATAATATTTGAAGGCCAGACCAAGTGTAGTAATGGCCTGTGAAGCACATAGATTAATCTCGCTTATGTCCATGCATGGAGACAGAAGATTCACAGATATTGGGCAGGATCCCTTGGGAGGCTGATCTGAAGGGGAAAGGTGTCCAAGAGAGTTGGGTGCATTTTAAAGAAACCCTGCTAAGGGCACAGGAAGATACAATTCCGATAAGGAGAAAGCACAGCAAATGTGGAAGGCGCCCACTGTGGCTTAACAGAGAGCTCTGCACTGAGCTGAAGCATAAAAAGGACGCTTACAGGAAGTGGAAGCTAGGACAGATGACTAAGGAGGCATATAAAGACATTACTCGGGACTGCAGGGATAAAATCAGAAAGGCCAAAGGACAAATGGAGTTGCGACTAGCAAGGGATGTGAAGGATAACAGGAAGGGGTTCTACAAGTATATCAATAACAAGAAGAGGATCAGGGATGGTGTAGGTCCCTTACTGAATGGGGCAGGCATCCTCGTGACAGAGGATGAGGAAAAAGCTGAAGTGCTCAATGCTTTCTTTAGTTCAGTTTTCACAAGCAAGGTCAGCTCCCAGCCCACTACACTAGGTACGGGGGACTGGGGAGAAGAAGAGAGGCCCTTGGTGACAGAAGGTCAGGTTAGGGACTGCTTAAAGAAACTAGATGTGCACAAGTCCATGGGGCCGGATGAACTGCATCCGAGGGTGCTGAGGGAGCTGGCTGATGAGATAGCAGTACCATTGGCCATTATCTTTGAAAACTCGTGGCAAACGGGGGAGGTGCCAGAGGACTGGAAAAAAGCAAATATAGTACCTATCTTCAAGAAAGGCAAAAAGGAGGATCCAGGGAATTACAGACCTGTCAGCCTCACCTCAATCCCTGGAAAAATCATGGAGCAGCTTCTCAAAGAATCCATCCTGAAACACTTGGAGGAACGTAAAGTAATCAGGAACAGTCAGCATGGATTTACCAAGGGTAAATCATGCCTGACCAACCTCATCGCCTTCTATGATAAGATGACTGGATTTGTGGATGCGGGAAGAGCCGTTGATGTGATATACCTTGACTTTAGCAAGGCTATTGATACGGTTTCCCACAGCATTCTCATTGGCAAATTAAGGAAGTATGGGTTAGATGCATGGACTGTAAGGTGGATAGAAAACTGGCTAGAACAATGGTTTCAGCGCGTAGGAATCAATGGCTCCATGTCAAGTTGGCAGGCAGTAACAAGTGGTGTACCCCAGGGGTCGGTCCTGGGGCCAGTTCTGTTCAATGTTTTCATTAATGATCTGGATGATGGGATAGATTGCACACTTAGTAAGTTTGCAGATGATACCAAACTGGGGGGAACGGTAGACACCCTAGAGGGCAGGGACAGGATTCAGGGAGACCTAGACAAGTTGGAGCAGTGGGCCAAGAGGAATCTCATGAGGTTCAACAAGGATAAGTGTAAAATCCTGCACTTGGGACGAAAAAACCCCATGTACTGCTACAGGCTGGGGAGTGATCAGCTAAATAGCAGCACTGGAGAAAAGGACCTGGGAGTCATGGTGGATGGGAAGCTGGACATGAGTCAGCAGTGTGCTCTTGCTGCCAAAAAGGCCAATGGCATACTGGGCTGCATCAGAAGAAGTGTTACCAGCAGATCAAGGGATGTGATCATTCCCCTCTATTCTGCACTAGTGAGGCCACATCTGGAATACTGTGTCCAGTTTTGGGCTCCCCACTACAAAAAGGACATGGACAAATTAGAGAGAGTCCAGAGGAGGGCAACAAAAATGATCAAAGGGCTGGAGCACAAGCCCTATGGAGAGAGACTGAAGGAACTAGGCTTATTTAGCCTGCAGAAGAGAAGACTGAGGGGGTATTTGATAGCAACCTTCAACTACTTGAAGGGTTGCTCCAAGGAGGAGGGAGCTCGACTGTTCTCGGTAGTAACAGAGGGCAGAACGAGAAGCAATGGTTTCAAGTTACAGCTGGGGTGGTCCAGGCTGGATATTAGGAAAAACTTCCTTACTAGGCGAGTGGTGAAGCATTGGAATAAGTTGCCTAGGGAGGTGGTGGAATCTCCATCTCTGGAGGTGTTCAAGTCCCAGCTGGACAAAACACTGACTGGGATGATCTAATGGGAGTGGTCCTGCTTTTTTTGGCAGGGGGTTGGACTAGATGACCTCGTGGGGTCCCTTCCAACCCTATGATTCTATGATATTACATCTGATCTAAGCCTTAATAGGCAGAGGCACATCAAAATAAGAGATCTTGTTCATGTCAAAGTTCACGTCAAAATAAGAGACCTTGAGAATTCACAGGACAGAAGATTTAGCTATAACCAACAGAGTTACCAGGCCATAGCTAAAGTGAGGCAGCTGCCCCTGGGCACAAATTCACAGGGGTGGAAAAATGGCAAAAAATGATAGGGAATGCAAATATGCTTGCTTGTCCTGGGCACTAAAATGCCTAGGTATGGCTCTGAGAGTTACCTTAGAAGTGAAAGCCTATAGGGAAATGATAAGAGGCTAAATGAGAGACCAAAAATATAGAAGTCTGAGGAGGTCCCACAGGTGAACTCTCTACACTATGCAATTTTTATCCTTGGATCAACAAACATGGCACTAAGATTGATTCTTTCAACACATATGAAGCTAATACATATTTTTCAACCAATTTATAGCAAACCCTCAAAACAAAGCATGGCTTTGAAAAAGTTGCTTAACTTATGTATTCCATATGTACATCCCCCCGTCTTTTTTTTAAAAATCCGCTATGTAGGGTCCTGCTGACCCCCTGCCACCTTAATTCCTTCTTACCACCCATGACAATCGCTAGAATATCAGTCTACTGTTCCTTGGCAAGCATCCACTTCAGTGGTCATCTGAGCTTCATTGGTAAATAGTTATCTTAGTTAGTTGTTAGTAGTTAGATAGTAGTTTAGTAGATAGGACCCCTTGCGGGGTCCTCCCCCACCCCTTTTCCCTCATGCTGAGGAATGTCTCTTTCCCCTAACTTTAAAACATTCAGGCCTTGTAAAAAGCTTATTCCCAGGAGTGATCTGCCTACCACCTGTCTCAGATGCCTCAAAGAGACCCCACCAGAGGGATCACTATAAGATCTGCAGGGACTTCTGCCTGAGAATTAAAAAGGAGAGGAGGCAGGGGCTAATGTTTATCCTCAGAGGCTGCCCTCCAACCATCACTACGTTTGTCTGATCTGGTGCCCAGCACATCAACCTCAGTATGGAGTATAAGGCATGATGCCAAGGAAGGACTCTGGAACACGAGATCCTTGGCACCTGTCATGGGTCACTGCCACCAAGTGACACATGAATGTGGCATAGATCACACTCCCCTGTTGCATGCAAGAAACAAAAGATGATGGACAGGGGACAACCACTGAAATCCTGACCTTACTGACATCAGAAGCAAAACTACTGACTTTGGTGAGGTTTGGATTTCATTCAGTGGAAGTATGGCACAGAAATTTCTTTATTAATAAGATTTATAGTCAGCATATGACACCTAACCACATATTGCCTCCCCAGAATATATACAGTTATCTCACCCCATTAACTTTATTTAACACTATACACTTAAAAGATCACATGAGGTTTTGATGGGTTGTGACAACATGTAATATGACAGCATATAAAACTATCCAAGCCTTTACACTTCTTATTGTCAGACAATATTAGCAAGTACTCATCAAGTGAGGGGTATATTTCATTTTGTGTAATTACTTATTGAAATTAATCATCACTGATAGCAATTTTAGGACATCATTCTTCTAGATATCCTGTAACCTGACTAGAAACATTTTTGTGATGTCTTAAGAAACTATTTATTGGGAAACATCATATTTTTGAAAAATTATGATACCAGTTGGTCTTGAATTTCAGCCAGTACTACTCAACTTAAAAAGTCCACTGCCAATAAAAAGTAATTGTTCAGCTACCAGAACTGCTTGTTATCTCTTAAGGCTAACTATAATCAACAGCCTACAATGCCAAGGGAGGTATTCCTGTGTATATACAACTATTCCTGGCAAATTTTTGAGAGTCATCTTAGGGCTGGTCAGTTGGCCTCCCATCATCTGCCTCAGAAAAATATTTATTTAATGTTTTCCTTTCCATAGGTAGTACATTAGGCTGATATAGCTGTTTATTTTTTCTGAGCAGCTTGTCTACTATTATGTTCCCTTCCCATTCAGTTTTCAGAAGATGTCATCCTGCTTAGCACTAAACACGTATTGCTTAGCTACATAACAATTATGAAAAACTTCAGTAAGACTTGGATAATATTCATCAAGGGACCAAAGCAGTTGGATAGGATTATCTGCTCAATAATAAGTAGAATTTTTAACAAATTGACTTGTTTAAGTGGCATTACACGCAAAACACCATCCCTCAAAATGATCCCAAACCTACATCCTTCAGCTAGGCCTGCTGATCTGATAGCTCTAAATTGTAGACATTCTCTTGTGCATTATATGGTAAAACAAAAGGTGGGAGAGTCAGAAAAGGACATTCTGGACCTTCATTCATTCCCTTCCTGTGAGGTTAGCAACTTCAGAGTAAGGCTGTTACCTTTTAATTGCCCATGGTGCAATCTGAGACACAAATGGTAGGAAAGCCCCAAAGAACCCTTAAATGTTACAGTCATCACAGCATCATGCCCAGTGAAAAGGTATTGTTAGCCCATGAGATCTTCACAGAACCACTTGGCAGCCCACTGAAATTGTTAGGGCACTAGATCCAGGGAATTAGGCTACCGAGTAATGGCTAGAAAAAAAAATGACATATCATTGATTGAGGGGAGAAGGAATTCACCTAAAGAGAAGATTTACCAAAGCAGTGGAACTGGCCAGGACCCAAACACATAGAAACAACATAACAGACACAACATACATGGGAAGCAGGACCAGTGATTGCAGGGAAATGGGTAGTATGGGGGAATGTGGAAACTAGGTCTGCCTATGAGACTATGGCTGGATTTTGAAAATTCAGATAAGCCTAAGCAGTTCCGGATGCCTAGCTGAACTGAAATAGACCTCTGCACTTTTTGAGATTCATCCAGCCCCAGTTATAAATAGAAATAATTATCATGACATTGAACAGAAGAAAATGTAGGCTGGTATCAGGAAAGATTGCATAACAGCATAGTTTACTAGTCTCCCAAAATTGGTGTGTAGAATTTTTGATCCTTAAGGCACCTAAAGCAAAAATGTTTGAGATCATGCAGTCGGGCACAATCCTGTACCAGCAGGAGGAAACACAAGATGATCCAATTGGTGATCATTTCCTTCTCTGCTTCCCTTTTATTTATGAGTCAGGATGCAGTCAGAGGAAAGCTCCGAATCTGTGCTGGAGTTCAAAGCAGCCTGGTAACAAACAGACAGAGTGTTCTGGGGGAAGCAGCCAGGAAAAAGGAGACAGGGGTGAGAGGAGGCTAATTTAACTAAAGCAAGCCACACCCTCTAAAAATGTCCAGTTCCATACTGTAACAGAGAGTGGAGACAATTTAGGAGGACTCGTTCACAAGTCTCAGTGCAGAAACTCATCATGCCTTCGATATTTATAGGTTTGTGACACAAGGCAATAGCAAATATCTTAAAAGGCCTTATACATTCCCTCTGTAGTCCAAGCCTGTGAAATTAAAGATGCTAGGAACTACTGATATTCCCAGGTCTCCATGTGAGAATACATGTTCTCATCAACTGAGCCACAATTGGTCTGAAAATTCCTTCTCATTTCCCAAGCTACAAACTAAACCAGCAGCTTTCATCAGCATCAGCACCAGCACGAGCTAACACTGAGCTTCCCTTTCCTAAAGTTTCCCTTTCTCAATTTTGAAAGTCTGTATGCGAGCAAGAAGCTCTGCATTTCCCTCACCCTATTCTTCATCAGTCATTTTCACCTTCAGATCATTTTCTATTTCTCTTTCTTTCCCTCTTCTCCTCCATAGTCCTCCCGAGTTTCTCTCCTATCCCCCTTTCCTTCTGATTTTTCTCAGCTCTCTCTTTGGCTATGTCTACGTTGCCCTGCAATTTCGAAAAAAACTTTTTTTGAGATAAGTATTTTGAAATAATTATCTCGAAAAAACTTCTTTTTCCAAAAATGCTATTTTGGAACAACAGTTGGGGGACCACTCGTTGTCCTGAAATACTGTGGCTTTTTTTCTTTTTGAAAAAGAAAGTCTACACCGGACTTTCTTTTTTGGAAAAAAAGCAAAGCAATGGAAGAGATAGCGAGACTTTTTAAAAAAAAAAAAAAAAGAGAGAGCCATTTCCATGTCTGGGGATGGCTTTTTTCAAAAAAGCTACCTTGAAAAAGGCTTTTTTCCTAAATAAAATGAGGTTTAGCAATCCCAAAAAAGCGCTCCAGTATTTCGAAATACCAGAGCGCTTCTATAAAAAAACTAAATCCGCCAGCTTTTTTGAAATAAAAAGCCTTTTTTGAGGTAGCTTTTTTGAACAAAAGCCATCCCTGGACACGAAAAAGGCTTTTTTCAAAACAGCCTCCCTTTCTTTTCCCTTGCCTTGCCTTTTTTTCGAAAAAGAAAGTCCAGTGTAGACTTTCTTTTTCTAAATAAAAAAAAGCTGCAGTATTTCAGGACAATGGACTGTTGTCCCGAAATAGCATTTAAAAAATTTTTTTGAGATAATTATTTCAAAATACTTATCATGAGAAAAGTTTTTTCGAAATTGCAGGGCAGTGTAGACGTGCCCTTGCTTCCAGCTATTTGGATTTTTCAAAAGGGTCGATTTGGGTGTTGTAGAATCCAGAAAGAGGTTCTCACAGTATCTACAGCCACAGAGAACCCAAATACAAGCTCTAATAGCCTCATCTGAGTTTGGCTACACTGGAGCACGAGTCAGGAAACATGGATTCTATTCATGGCTCTGCCACGGACATGCTGTGTGTTTCACACCATCTCTGTATTTCTCTTCCCTTTCAGTCTGTCTTGTCTATTGGAATTGCAAGCTATTTGGGAGTAGATGGTGTCTTTCACTATCTCTTTGTACAGTGCCTGATACAAAATGTCCCTGGGATACTAGTGTAATATAACTACCTAAAATGATCTATACCAGTAATTCTTTTCAGTGACAAAGTATCCTAGCTTTACCTTTGATGAAGGGACCTCAAGAAGACATTTCATCCACCTCCCTGCACTGAGGCAGGACCCAGCAAAGCTAGACCATCCCTGACAGGTGTTTATCCAGCCGTTTTTAAAAAACTCCAATGATAGAGATTCCACAACTTCTTTTGGAAGCCTCTTGCAGTGCTTAACTATATTTACAGCTAAGGAAAACTTTAATATCTCACATAAACCTCATTTGCTGCTGATTAAGCCCATTACTTCTTGTCCTACTTCAAGGAGACACAGAGAACAATTGATCACTGTCCTCTTTATAACAGCACTTAATATATATTTGAAGATTTATCAGGTCCCCATTTAACCTTCTTTTCCCAAAACTAAACATGCCCAGTTTTTTTTTTTAATTTTTTCTTCTAGGTCAGTGCAGCACTCTATCCCTCAAACCACCAGTTGGTCCCACCAAATTCACCACTATCATATAATTATGATACATTTTGTACAAAGTATGACTCGTATAGGTATCGTTTTAAAAGTCTTGATCTGTTGAACTGTGTGCTATGCTTGCGTTATTGAAATATGTTGTGAGGTGGAAGCACCCCAAACTAGCCTTTTGGGTGCAATAGTGGAAGAGCCAGACAGCATTAACGGCTCATCAACACCAATGAAGGAAAGAATCCACTATCTCGGCAACTCTATATACAATGAAGACTTCTCAGGAAGAGCACACAAACAATGGACGCTGCTTGATCAAAGGGGATGTACCCCACATTACAGGTGTAAATCTTTCTAGCAGGCTGGAAGAAACTGTAAAAGAAGGGAAGTGCCATCAGTTGGCTCCCCCTCCCTCCCAAATCAATAGCTGGAAGAAATGCTTGTAGAGCGAAGTTGGAACTAGGGAAGGTGGTCTCAGGCTGGAAGGCAATTCTGGTCTGTATTCTGAGGAACAGAACCCTGTTTGTATCATTTGTCAGAGTGAGACACTGCTTGGTTCAAATCCTGTTCAGTTTGTAGAAATTAAACTGTACATTTATTTTTGTTTCTTAAGTAACCAACTCTGGTCTCTATGCCTGCCACTTATAATAATTTAAAATCCATCTGTCTGTAGTTAATAAATGTTTTGTATTTTACCAAAAACAGTGCATTTTGATTGAAGATACTGGGAAATCACAACTCAGTTTACAAAGCTGGTGTGTCTCCTCTCTTAATGGAGGGGGCAGGCGGGGGGGGGCAGGGAAGGGATGGAACTGGATAATAAACATACACAAGCTAAGTATCTGACCAGTCTAACACAGTACACCTCTGAGAGTGCAAGGCTGGGGAGCTAGAGGGAATTGGCTGGTACCTTTTTCTGTGTGATTCATGCGTGACTCAGGAAGCATTCATGCAGTCTAGCTGGGTGCAAGGCTCCACAGGCCCTTGTGCTAGGTGATAATAGTGTATGGAGGGCGTTGCTGCTTGTCTCTAGCAAAGCATTGAGACAGACAGCCCAGCCTGGAGCGTTACGGAGCATAGCAGTACTCCAGTTGCAGGTTGCACGCACCCCAGGATAACCTGGCAGTCAGGTTTCCTAAATCTTTTATCTTTTTTGTTGCTGTCTTTTGGACTTTCCAATTTGTCTCCATCTTTCTTAGTGTTTGGCACTCAAAACTGGACATAGTATGCCAGCTTAGGCCTCTCCTGTGCTGAGTGGAGTGGAACAGTTACCTCCCATGTCTTACAACACTTCTGTTACCACACTCCAGAATATTTGCCTTTTCTGCAACTGCATTATATTGTTGACTCATATTCAGTCTGTGATCTACTATAACATGTTAGCATGTAGATAATTCCTATGTACTCTTACTAAGAAGGCAAAATAAGCCTCATATAGAGTTTCTGAACAAGTATTCTTTTGCAGATATTGTTGAGGAAAAATGAAAATCTTGCAGCCTTCAACCATGTCCAGGCCACCCACTGAGAACTTGATCTTAAATGAAATTTATTGTCAAACTAATACTGTTATGAGTTCATGTCCAGCTAGAACATAATGTACCTAACTCAGCAGCCTCCACTATTAGCAAGACAGTAAAGTGAGGAAGCAAAGACACACCTTTACATGCCTCATGATATCTGCAATTCTTCTTTTCATAAAGCTGTAAAACTTGACATCATACACTGCATGTTTCTTTTATTATCTTTACAGCTGCACCTCTATGCACAACTGGCAAAGAAAAATGTAAAAATGTGGCACTGGCTCCTTCTTTTTAAAAGTAAAATGTTCTGCAGAAACACTAACCAACTCAGCACTGCTATGACATGGGAACAGCACCACCTGTCAGAGAATGTTATAACATGCCAGCTCTGTACAGAATAAGTTCTTTGACTGAAACCAGAGGCGCCCTGACACCCCCCCCCCCCAAAAAAAAAATTCAGGGCACAAGCCCTGCCCCCCTGTCATTCCTCTCCCCATGCTCCCACTAACCGGCAGCAGCCCCGATCCGCTCCTGGGCTTGATCCAGGCCCCCAGCCCCTGTCCCAAGCTGACCCCAACGGCCCCAGGCCCAACCTCATCCCTGACCTTGACCCCAGGCTCAATTTCATCCCCCCAGCTCCCTTTTCCCTCCCCACACCTCTACCCAGCTTCCCTTTCCCTTCCGCAGGCCTTTCCCAGTAGTGGACCCCACAGCTCTTACTCATGCTGTGGTGGGGCTCCATGTGGCTGGGCAAAGAAGGAGTGATTTAATTTTCCCCCTTCCTCTGCCCTGCAGCATATGTCTCAGTGACATGCTGCAGGGTGTGACAATCCCTCTCCAGCTGAGCTCTTCTCTCAGGCAGGTGCAGGAGCTCAGGCAGACTGTCTGCATCTGTGCCTGCTGGATAGAGAGACTCAGGGCATGGGCTGACACGCTTGGGACCTGTATCCTGTGTGTCCGGTGTCAGCAACACCCATGGCTGAAACATCGTGTAACTAGGTATGTCCCATGACAGTTCAGGTATTTGAGAAAGTCTTTTCTTTTATATTATTGATATAGTCATATTCAGGTTGAGTCACCATAAGTGAGAGAAGTGGGCAACACCCAGCTTTAGCTGAGATTTTGAGAAGTGATGAGTTAATGTCTGTGCCACACTTTTCACGTGCTCATTGGATGGCTCTGTTTCTGGTTGCCCAGTCTGATATACCTAAAAGCACTTGATTTTCAGAAAGAGCAGAGCAGTCGCAGTTTAAATCGGGCTGCTTAAAGTGCCTCAGATTAAGTCATCCAGAAATCACTACTCACTTTGAAGAACTTGATCTTTGTCTCCTTTCTCTGATGGTTTAACTCAATCTATTTCCATTAAGGTTAAATACTGAGAGGTGTGAACAACAGCAAAGGAGCTGTGTGTAAATCTGTTTTTAAAAAATAAATACTGAGAGGTGTGAACAACAGCAAAGAAGCTGTGTGTAAATCTGTTTTTAAAAAAATAAAAGAGTAGAAAATGATTTTTTACTCAGGTAAATAGTAACATATAAACCTCAGACTTCCCCTTGTTAGTAAGCTAACAGCGACTAATTTAGTGTTTCTACTCTGTTGTTGCATTAATATTGCTACCTACTGACTTCCAAAAGCCCATTAACTGTTTTGTGGACATTCCAAGTGCAACATTACTGTCTGTCTTGAACTTGTATTCAAAAAGAGCGCCTAATACAATCTGTAACATAGGATATTATATTCAAGGATTATTGATGTTGGTTCCCAACCACAATGGGAGAAGGAGACACCGGACTCAGTAGTTCTAGCTGAGAAATGGGTTTGTTTATTTAGCGCAACAATGGGGAAAATTTTTCAATGGATAATCACAGTGACAGCTTAGTAACAACACTTGTTTCAAAGCATCAATTGAGGTAGCAATCAACAACTAAAACAGCAATCTTACAAGACTAACTGAGGTAGCAAATCTATATAAGTAACACAGCAAAACTGCAAGGTATTTGCAACAAAGTAAAACTGCTAGGTATTCACAGTGAAACAAAACTCCAAGGTAAAACAAACTGCAAAGTACTCATAGGGGATTTTTCTATACGTACCACAACCCAGGCACCACTGACCAGCAGCATGAACACAAGGGGCATGGTAAGGGACACGACACAAGCTAGCTTTCCTCAGGAGATCCAACCATCAGAGTGATCAGTTCCGGTGGGTAACACGTGAACCTCCATAACTTCTGCCAGTTGGCATCTCCTTTTTATAGGATTTTTAGCTCAGTGTTTCCTGGTCTCTTCCCATACTAGGGGAGGGTCATATTAGTAGTTCCCACGATTGAGTTAAGTTGTTTATTTCTTAGTTAAGTTTTCTGAATTCCTAGGTGGGACTCAAATTTCCAGGTGGGTCCCAAATTCCCAGGTGGGTCATAAATGACTAGGTGGGACCCAATTTCCAGGTAGGTCCAGATTCCTAGGTGGATCATAAATTCCTATGAGGTTAGTACCTTTGAGTTATGCTAGTCTGTAGTCTCCCAGATTCCAGGCCAGAGCCCCCTGCACTGTCCATAAGGGGTTTTAGTGTGTGCTTGGGAGGGGGTGGCAAATGGGGTGCCCAGGCAAGCGGTCACCTATCATCGGGCATGAACAATTGAAAAGACATACATGACAGCTCCATACCATGTCCTTTATTACAGTGGTTCTCAGCCTTTTGCAGGTTGCAACACACTTAGTGGCATATCACCACCCTTCAGGAGACACCAGCCCACTCCCCTACGCCGAATTCAGCCATCTCCCTGGCTCTCCATGACACACTTTCCACTGTGTGGCAACGCAGTAACAGGTCCCGACACAGTGACTGAGAACCACTGCTTTATTATACTTGAGCTAAACCTGTCTAGCACGATTTGCCTAACAACTAAAACAATCCCGCCCATCTATCGCTATGGCAACCTGAGCACCTAAGGTAACCCAAAACATCACATATTCCTCCCCCTCTAATGAAAATGCCCTCACCCCACTTAGAAAGAGTGAACACTAAACTGGGAGATGAGGGTAGACTGTGTCATGCTAGGCCTAAGAAAGCCAAGCCATTTTGTATAACACATGACCCAAATCTAACCTTTAAAAACATATCATAAGAAAATACAATGGCAATGTTACCAGTGGGCTAGGGCTTTGATATGCATGTTTAAATATATCCTGTTCGAGGTTAGCAAGGTTAATGAACTGCTTCCCTATCTGTTACTTTTGTTCTTTTGGAAGGGGTCAAAAGGGAACATTAACATCTAAACGGACCTTTGATGTACCAAGGTAATCTTTCTATTAATGGTGCTAATGTAGCTCATTACTTGAGGTGCCCAGAAGGCAAAGGTTTTACTTCAAAGGACAATATACATTACTATTCTCCACTTAAGAAAGTACCTGGGAACTGTCATCAAAGCCCACATGAAGAAATGACCTGCAAATGCCCACCTTGCTACAGCTATAAAAGGAAGTTGGAGCATAATCCTTTTATCTCACATCTGTCCAAGTTTCTCAGGGAAGGTTTGGGCCGCAGGATTGAGATGCCAGCCAGCAATGGCCTGGGATCACCCTGCTAATTATCATGGGAGAATTAGCACAAATTCTACTCCTGGACTATTTGGTCTCTATTCCTTAAGACTGGACTTCTAACAACTGAAGCTGTGAAACAAGGACTTAAACCCATCTAAACAATGGACGTATGCCTAAGCCCTGCAAACTTCGAATTCTGCTAGAAACCTAATGTATTGGACTTTCAAATCAATGTATGCGTGTGGTGACTTTAACCCTTTAACAGTACTCTTATAGTCATTCTTTCCTTATATAAACATTTAGTTTTAGTTACTAAAGGATTGGCTGGCAGCGTGATATTTTGGGTAAGATCCAAACTTACACTGTTCTGTGTGATGTCGCTGACCCTTTGGAGTCAGGAAAAACCTTTCTGGGTAAAGAACTTGGAGTTTTAAGCAACTTCTCTCTTTACCAGACCCAGTGGCTGTATTGGGGACCAATGACTGAAATGCAGTAAAGGGGCCTGAGTATATTTTAGGGTGGCTTCTTGATATCCAGTGTGGGGGATCAGAAGTATTGTTGGTGAGTGGTTGGGGAGTTTATTTCCCTGTAATCCACCAGTGCTGGGAGACTCTACTCTCCTTTTAGCAGCTTGCCCTGAACTTTGCATATTCAAGTGGTTATCCCAGGAGGCCTGGGTCACAGACTGCCCCATCTCAGGGTAAACCCCAGGGAATTATTTTGCCCTGTGATGGGGTGGGGTGTCATCAGTAGCTAAAGATCCAGCCAAGTAGGAGGACTTCTCTCTCTAGGTGGATTATAATGAACTTCTAGTATGCTCACACTGGCAGGTGGTATTGGTGGCAGTGTGATCACAGGTACTGGAGAAGTAGCTGGAACTGGAGAGGATGCTGTATGTGGTCCGATCAAGGAGAAGGCTGAAGGTGTTGGAAGGAAGGGCATGCCTTGGGTGGGGGATACCCAAGGCAAGCAGCCCCAAAGGTGACCCCCCCACCTGGGCCCCAATCGGACCCAGGCTGATCTGGCCCCAGTCCCCTGGTTGGACATGGGTGACTTCACTGCTGCCCACCAAGTGCAGCCAGGGCTGGGCTGGGGGTGCCCTGGCTGCATTGAGCCAGGCAGTGGGGAAGAAGGAATCCTAGTGCCCGGCTGCAGGCATGCTGGCCAAGCAGTGCAGAAGAGGGAACCCCAGCACCTGGCTCTGGGGAAGAGGGAATCTCCCTACAACTACTGCATTCTGCCCAATTGAGTTGGATTTTCTTAATCCAAGACCTCCACATTAAGGATGGGTAACTACCTTTCACCACAAACAGTGGCAGCCCTGCAGTCTATCCATTGAGCTCCTTACACAGTATCTCCTTACACCAGCATTCTGAAGCATAGTGACCCTGCTTTCCATGCTGGTAACATTTCTGCCTCCCCAGTGCCCTGTGGGTAGGTTCTGGGGCTATCTTATGCTCTCTGGCCCTGATTTGTTGCAGATCTTAGGTGGCCCATTCCATGGAGACCACAGTATCAATGGCTTTCTGTAAGGTGAACTGAGCTTCAGTTAGTAGGTGCTTTTGTGTTACTTCACTGTTCAGGCCACATGCCAGTTTGTCATGCAGCAGTTCATTTAACATGTTCTTGAAATCACAGTGTTCTGCCAACTTCTTTAGAGCTGCTATAAATTGGACAAACGATGCACCCACACACTGATTCCTTTGATGGAGCTTGTATCTCTCTGCTATTACCAGAGGTTTTTGGGGAAAATGTGCCCCCAGACCTTCTACTAGATCACTGTAATATCTTGTCTCTGGCTTCTTAGGATAAAACAAATTACACAGTAAACTATAGAGCTTAGCCCCTATAACAGTTAGGAAGACTGGCACCTTCTTTTCAGTGTGTATATCATTCACTGCTACAAAATTCTGAAAATGTGTTGTATAAGAAGCCCATAAATTGGAAGATTCATCAAATGCTCTGGAAGGGCCAGTGAGTGAAGCCATGATGCCCTCTTGTGGTGGTTAGCTCCCATCTACTGCTTTCTCCAGGCACAGAGGTCAGATTTCAGCTTGTTCTGACCAGCAAGGAGCCCAACACCCCTCAGGCAAACAGCTAAAATTTTCAGCTGGCACAGACATATAAACAGTAAAGAGAAAGTTTGTTTCTTATATTATATTGACTTCTGGTTTTCCTGTGTTTCTAGGATAGCCACTGTTATCCCATCCTCATTCACCAGATGCAAGGTCTTACAATGAAGGATTATCGAAGAGACACGAAAGCTCCATATTATGTCCTTTATTATTCTCAATCTAAACCAGTCCAGTGGGTTTTTCATAAGAATTAAAATAACCCCTCCCATCTAGCACTATGGCAACCCCACGCAGCTAAAGTAACCCAAAACATCACACAATCGTCTGTCAGAAACTCATATCTCAGCTCTGGGTCTAGAGTGGGTGGAATGCCAAACATGAAAATCCCCCAATAGGGTACACAGTTCCCTGCAATTCTAGTTAGAAGCCCAGACCAAGAAATCAACGCCATGCCACCTGAATACATAACTAAAAATAGTGAAATCCAGTTATACTAGAGTTAAAATAAAAATGCAGAACAAAAACAATCAATACAGTCAGCATCCTAGGAGTAATCTTGGTTTCCTCACTGATGTTGAGCTCTTACACAGTAAGATCTGTGAATAATACTCTCTATCATCTCTGATTGCTAAGGGATTCCCTGCCAATGTAACAGACAATTATTTGACCTCACTTATTCACGCAAGCATCAATTCTTGGCTGGATTGCAGCAATGCAATATACCTTGGCATGAAGTCTTCTATGCATGGAAACGTCAACTAGTATAGAACATTGCAGTGCATCTCCTCAGTGACACAAGTAAGGCAAGCACATCACACTGTCCTCCACTCCACACAGGCTTCCCATGGAATTTTTAAATCTAATTCAAGGTCTTGGTCCTTATGATCAATGAACTTCTTGGCATTTGCTCAGGATATCTAGAAAACCAGCTAGACACAATGGTCTGGGACAAAGACCATGGCTGACAACTCCACTCTTCCAACACAATGGAATGCTTTATAATTAAAGTAAAACTTGTCTGTGCAAGAGACAGGAATTTATTGTGGCAGTCCTGTACTCTGGAGTAAACTCCAAGGAATTTAGGGACTGTCAAAAATCTCACCATTTTCTGCTCCAAGTGTAAGGCACATTCCTTTTACCTTGTCATCTCTAACATGAATATGCACCACATGTATATTTTTTAAAAATCCCCAAAACCTAGAACTGTACCAAAACAAGACACTCCCCTGCACAAGCTCCCCCATCTGGAGAGTAAACGAAAGAACAAACAAAACGTGTCAGATGTTAGTCACATTGCTTAATGCACTACTGGAAAGCATTTAGAATTGGTGGTCAAGAGTGTAATAAAAGAAGAGAAGAAATGTCAATGTTACACATTAATTATATGCTGGACACAGAGGTGGGGCATGTGCCAGATGTGCTTCAATATTACACAGCCTGCTGGGTACTAAATATTATTCAATGCTATTGAAAGATGGTCCCCTTTGTGGGCTTACTGATTAGCTCTTATTCTACTATTTGGAGAGGAAACCCAATAATAGAAAAAAGCAACATTTATCATAGGAATTTGGTTCCTATTTTTTTTGTTTGGTTTTGGGTCTTTTAGCAAGTCTAATACTCAGAAAAATCAAAAAAATAATTTAAAGTAGGCTCTGAAATTCAGAAATTTAGGCCCTACTTTTAAATTGACTCAGGCTCTGACAGGAATTCATCTCAACAAAGCTGGATACATTGCACAATAACCATTCTGAATGGCAATACAGATTGGAGCCACTGCTTTCCTTTGGCACTGAAGCAAGTAGAGGATAAAGAAATATTTTTACAAAATACATTCAAAACAATGAACATTAAATCATTTTTCCCCAGGAATTTGCACAGGAAGAAGGGCACAAAAGAAAACTGTCACAATTTTCTTAAGTTGAGAATTGTTCCATTTAATTTTTACATTCACACAGTGTTCTAAAATCTCTCTTCCTGAAGTCAACAACCTCATTGACTTGTGTTTAAGTCTACATGAAGTGCGATTTAGTACAGGGGATAAAAAAAAGCCAGACAGGTCTGGATTTTTGGAATCAGGGGTGTCTTTGTTGTGGAGGGATGTCAGTTCCCAAATTCCAGAGGGGTAGTCATATGAGTCTGTTTCAGCAAAACAAGGAGTCCTGTGGTACTACTAAAAAGTAATAAATGTTCACTACAGTACACAGGTCTGTGTACCTAGGACAGGTTTACAGCTCAAAATCCATCTCCCCAGAGACTTACAGTAACTTGTAAATCCACGTGGAATTTTTCAGCAAAGTTCCATGTCCTAATTTATTTAAGTACAAGAACAGATTCATTCTACTTCTCTTTAGAAGAGGCTGTTTCAGACTACAGTTCCCTTTTTTCATCCTTGTATATGTGACAATTTCATAAATTCAGACTGATATTTTAGCTCCTTTGTTAGATTACAAATGTTCACTCAGTAAATAACAGTAAACCTTTGGTGATTTCACAGCCTCTTTGACTGGATGAGTTCCAAATGGGTAGCTGTGTCAATCTAGTTCAACAAAAAAAACAAACAAGGAGTCTTATGGCACTTCTAACCCCAACTAACCCATCCAGTCAAAACAAACAAGGAGTCTTGTGACCCTTTTAAAGACTAACAAATCTATTTATCACCTGAACTTTCATGGGAGAAAATCCCGCTTTGTCAGATTCCCATTCTGTAAGTTCTCCATCTTCAAGTGTCTGAAAAAGCGGGATTTTCTCCCACAAAAGCTCATGCGATAAATAAATTTGTCAGTCTTTAAAAGGGTCACAAGACTTCTTGATTGTTTTGACTGAATGGGTTACTTGAAGTTAGATTGCTACGTAAGCATCTCTTCCCTTCCTCCCTCTCTTCAGTGCTCCAGTTCTGCCCCGAGGCCCTTTCTCCCTTTCTCCTTCACTTATTTTCTCTCTCTGTTCTTAGCAACCTTTAATAATACTATCTATTAAAATCACAGAAAAATCCTTTGTCAAAATGTCTTCCATTTTCAGAATACCAGAAGCATACTGGAAGAGATTTCATCCTTCATACCATGTTTTCCACCACAACATTATCCTCCTGGGAAGTCCAAGAATGTAGAAAGGGCTATGATTAGAAGGTAAATGATATAGCTAGAGCCAGGTTTGCAGAAACTGTGCTTGCTTGTAGCTATGGGCGTACAGAGCATGAGAATGTGGCCAAAGCCCCTGCCATGCTCAGACTGAGAAATGACTATTGGAGGCTGCGGTAGCTGAGAGTGAGTTGGAACAACTCTGAGGTGCTCTAAGTTACACCAGAGAATGCATGGTCTCCTCCAGAGTTCAGGAAAGATTAAGTTGTTTTAATTGCATGATTTCACCCCTCTGTTTTCAGGTGCACTGAGCAGAGTCCTAACACACCAGAAGAACTGATCCAATAGGACTAAGCATGAAACATAAGCCTTTCAAGATTGGGCCTGAAAGGATTAAAATAGTACTTTGTTAAATCAGGCTTTAGATACACTATTTTTGTAATCCTCCCCCCTTCTGTTCCATTCTGGTTTTTATACCACTTCTATCACCATGATGTACAAATGCATTCAGAAGAGAAAACCAGCAAATCAAAATTACATTAAATTATGTTGCTTTCTCCCCCCTTTGTAATAACTGCTTAAAAATAAACCAAAAATTATTTTAACTATCTGTTAATATTAGTTTGGACTAATGGCTCCTTAAATGTTTAAAAAAGTGAAATGCTTTCAAGCAGTTATTTCTAAAGACCAGGGTTGGCTTTACCCATGAGCCAGTGAGGCACTGGCTTGGGGCACTGCAGGTTTGGGGCACCAGGAGACAGGGCCAGAAGCTGGACCCTGAGCTCCTGCCCCTCCCCTGAGCCAGCCACTCTGCCCCCAGGGGTGGAGTGGGCCAGCCCATCAGGTGGACTCTGCTCTTTGATCCACCCTCCCCGTCCCTAGGGCGAAATAGCCAGCCCCCGGGACGGGTGGGAGAGTGGAGTCCAGCCTTTGTGCTGGCCCGCTCCACCCCGAGCCAGTTGTTCCCCGTCCTGGGGGTGGGGTGAGCCAGCCCAGAGTGGAGCCCAGGTTCTGCAGTCTGCCTCCCCCCGCAAGGGCGCCAAACTAAAAGCTGACTTAGGGTGCCACAGCTCCTTGAGCTGGCGCTGCTAAAGACAGTCTATCTTCATGCAGAATTCTTGACTACAGTTTGTTTGCAAGAGGGCTTTTCTGATGTTCTCAACAGGCTTGGAACAGCCATAAGCTCACAGTGAAATGAGCAAGTTTAAGAATGAAAAGGCAGAAGCACCCTTTCTGAGAGATTCAAAAAACAATAATATATCATCTTGTGGTAAGATCTAGACTGCAAGGGGAAAAAGATAGCCAAATATCTTTTTCCTCATAATTCATGAAACCCAGATGCAGTTAAGCTACACAGAAGCCAGTGTGTGTTGCAATTTTGATAAATGACATCCTATCATTCTGAGTTAGCTATCAAGGCTTCCCAAGGAGGTTTTGTTTGTTTTTTAAAGTCTGTATTGACAAAAATAAAGCTAACCTACTATACAGCATGTGCAAGACATTTGGTGGTTACCCAATGAGATATGAGTTTAAGAGAAAGGTTATATAAGCCATGAAGTTATTGTTTACTCAGGAATAAATTTAAATTTGATCTCCAGGGTGAAGGATTTTTGTTTTGTTTTGTTTTTGAACAAGCTGTCAACTAGATACTGATTTACCCAAAAGTTAATCAGGAGTAAGTCCATTAAGTTAAATTAATGAACTAATGCAGCTGCAAAAGTGACACAATTAGGGCCTTTATTTTTATTTATTTAATCACCACCAGGAACAATCAGAAATTTCTGGCACTAAACCAGCAAAGCATTTCAAGCACACACACAGTCCCATGTATTTGCCGGATTGGGGCATAAATGTAAAAGGGACCTGATACTTTAGGAAGAGACAAGAACTCATGAAATGACTAAATTGCAACAGTTCCTTAGGATTTGTACCACTAACATGTAAATCAGAACCTGATTCACAAAATTTTGTTCCTTCAGTTTTATGCAGCAGTCCTAGAGAGCTGCTTTTTTCAATACCTAGTGCCTGTTCCTTCTTGGGCAGCACATTCTAAAAGGGAGACGCTCTTTACTTTGTTTTCCTCTCTCCCATGTGAGGCAACCTTATTTTACCAGTTAAATTAATAAGAAATTTTAAAGTTTTTCAAATTTCTTTAAAAATTATGAGGGAGACCTGATATCAATGATCAGACATGTCAGTTCTTTTATGTCAAAGAAATAGCTAAATAAACATTCCAATGGTCTGATTTCTCCAGTCACTAGAACAGTGTAAATCAGGAGTAGTTTCTTCACTAAAGTGAATGGGGTTACACCAGTTATGTGAGACAAGATCCATTGTTTTGAGCTTGTATATGGATGGTTGGTTTTACCAATAAGGGAACTCAGTAATTGCTGCAGCTGATGTAAAGCATTCCCAAAAACGACATGTAAACAACCATTCCTTTTTCTCTCTAATCTCTTGGATAAAGAATGTGTACAGGTCTTCCTATAACAAGTTAACAATTAATCTTATTCCAAGGAAAGGAGTGTCCTTCTAGTGGGATGCTGTATTGCTGCCACTATGCCTAATCAGAACTGCATGTACTTTTGAAGAAGTCAAACTGAAAAAAGGAATAGTCTATTGTGACTTTTGCTCATGAACTGTATGTGCAACACAAGTTTCAGAGAGGTAGCCCTGTTAGTCTAGTTCAGCAAAACAAACAGGGAGTCTGGTGGCACTTCTAAAGACTAAGAAAATTAATTAATGCATGAGCTTTTGTGGGAGAAAATCCCACATTTATTTTGCTCCCATTTTGTAAATTCTCCATCCTCAAGCATCTGATGAAGTGGGATTCTTTCCCATGAAAGCTCATGTGATAAAATTTGTTAGTTTTCAAAAGTGCCATCAAACTTGTTTGTTTTTATGAGGAACACAGGAATTGTCTTATTGAATCAGACCAACAGTCCATCTAATCCATAGTCCTGGGTTCTTCATGGGCTACTTGTTTAAAAGAAAGCTGTAAAAATCTCCATAGTGGATGATTATGGAACAAACTTCCCTTTCCTGTTCTCAGCTCCATATCAGGTAGTGGGTGCCCTCTGCCCTGAAGCAGGAGCATATGTACTCTTCATGCATTTTGTAATCCTCTCTAATTTACCTGTTGTTTGTTATATTAGCCATATAAATGTCAAGTCTCGTTTTTGAATCCACAGGCTCATTATGCTTGTGTCAAAGCTCTTTTTCTTTGTGCCATCCAGGGATTAACTGAGTGGAGTAGCCTAAGGAGGCTGACTAAACCAACTGCAATGCAGGGATGGCATAAAAGGAGCTGTAACGGCCAAGAATCTGGCTTTTGGCATTTTACTAGCAAACAAAAATGCTGTAGCCTTGTGTGTACACATAACACATAACACTCTACACATAACAAACCCCAAGGAATTAAAAGTTTTGGCTTCTAACACAACACACCTTTTACTCCTTTACACAGAGATGTGCACTTCATCATGGCAGCCACCACTTTATAATACAGCTAACAAACCATAGCCATAGCTCTTTCATAGGGATGCCAGATGGCCAGCACTTCCTTCCCCAAGCTCTATATGACTAGGTACAGCCACTACTCCCCAAGGCTCCCCCTCTACCATTGGTTCTGCATAGTTCGGGGGGGGGGAACAAATTACATTCACTCATACATAACTGGGAAAGGAAATTCTAGGTTTCTCTTGTGCTGGGTTTCTATTGTTGACATTTATCTGTTTGGCTAAAATAACTGCTTATACCTTTGCCACATAACCACACTACCATATCTCAGCATCGGTTTTTATGCAGAGCTCCTGTTGTTCCGTAAGTGGCTCAATACCCAGATATTGCCACAAGGATCAAGAATATAATCCTGATTATTAAATACGTCTCCAGTATAGGGGGATGTACAAGATAAAGGTACCAGTTCTAAAGGTGTCTAAAGAGCTATCTCCAGAACATGCAGACATGCGGCACATGACAAGGAAGTAGATGGAATGGTCATTCCCCTTCCCCCACGACACAAGAGTTAACTCAGACTAGCAAAAGTCAGAAGGGACCAATATGATCATCTAATGGAATAGCCCATTAAGGGTTTGCCAATATAAGAGGATTTGGAGCGAGATGAAGCAGTCCTGAGAACCAAGGGTACTTGGAAGGAAATCTTGACACCATCTTTAAGGGCTTGGAGGCAATGGATTTTCAGAAAGGGTAGGTCTCCCTAGGAATGAGCTCAGAGAAAGGGACTAGCATAAAATGTTCCCCCTCCCTCACAGCAGGGCAGTAGAGGGTATAGCTGGGGACAAGAAGGCTCCAGTTGAGTTGAGTTAGCAGACTGAAGACACCAGCAAGAGAAGGCTGCCTGCTGGATCCTTCTAACTGAAGAATTAGTTGAGGAAAAAGGAGCCAACTGGCTAAGGTGCTACAGTTGGCTAAATTATAACCCAACCCCAAGGAGGTGGTCTGAGGCTCCTACTATGGAATGACAAACTGTTAGTAACACAACAGGGTGTGTGTGTTTCTTGTGAACTAAGACAAAAAGTTGACCAAGCCTCTTGTGTGGATCCCGAGCAGGATGACATGAGGCCACTAATGAAGGTAGTCAGTTTTTGTAGAAAATATAATCAAATCAGATCTCACTGAGAAACCACATGTTCTAGACACAACCTAGGCTTGGTAACTGAAAGACCTGAGGGGAACAGAAGGGCCACAAGGGCTATAATTGGCCTTGTGTAGTCTTTGCAGGAGGAATTTTAGAGATACTTCATTCACACATATTTTGCAGAGAGTAAATACCTCTCACTTAAGTGTAAGAAGGAAAAGGATATTCAAGAGAACAAAGTCATGCAACAGCAAGTTGACCCTGACTGCAATACCCTTTCCAAATTGAAGTGTTAGACATTATTCACAGAAATAATTCCTAGAGCTCTATGGGATGTAAATATTACTGTATTTTTAAAAAGTTAGGTTGCCTATGAATGCTGCTTAAATGTAGAGTAGAAAGTGAGGCAGTTAATCCAAAGTAATTGGCACATGCTAGTTTACTTGAATAAAAATAACTGAAGTGATCGTTCCCATATCCTATGTTCCAATTGTTCAAAGGAGAAGATATTTATATTGCACCTACACAATTAGCACAGATCATTTGGGCAAATTCCCACCTTGGTTCTTAACAGCAGCCATTACCACACACAGATGACTATCTCTATGCAAGACAGACAAGGTGGAGGCAGTAAATAACTTTGGCTATGTCTACACTACAGGCTCGGTTAAGCCAGCTTAATAAAGTCTGCTTAAAGTAGACTTTATTAAGCCAGCTTAGCACATCCACACTTAAAATGCCAGGAGACTGCCCATGTCCACACTGGCAGCTGCTAGGTCATCCTAGGAGTGGTGCATTGTGGGTACCTGCCCACAGTGCACCACAGCAGAGGTGCCCCTTCTCTTCCAGCCACTCCTTTATTGCAGTGAGTGACCACACCACTCTCCATACTGTGTGTGGCAACAGGGAGGTCAGGGAGCCTGACACAGCCCAGTGATGTGCCAGCGCAGGACTCCGCACCCTCCCTGTGTTGCCTCTGGCTCTGGACCAGGTGCTGCAGGGCAACCGCCAGTGCAGGGGCAAGGCACAGCAGTTGTTAAGACTCAAACACTGGGAAACAGCACACAGAGGAAGGTGAAGTCAAATCACCTGTTATAATGAGAAAAAAATATCCATAGTAGGATTTAATTTGATTTCACACAATCTAATCTAAAATAAATAACTTTCTTTCTTTCTTTCTTTCTTTCTTTCTTTCCAGTACTATTTCCCAGTGTTTGAATCTTAACAACTGCTTTGATTTGCTGTTAGACTGTTACCTGATCCTATGTCTTACACTCCCCTGCATTTATTTCCTACCATTCTGTAAATTCCCCCATCTTCAAACTGTCTGATGAAGTGGGAATTTTCTCCCATGAAAGCTCATCCAATAAATAAATTTGTTAGTCTTAAGCACTGCCTCCAGACTCCGTATTTTTTTACAACAATATGGGGGGGGGTCCTCTGAGAAGGGCAGATACACAGGGTTGGGCAGAAAGGGGGAGAGACAGGCAGGGTCAGGCTGAGAAGGGCAAGGGGGAGACACAGGGGTTTGGGCAGAGACGGGGGAAACATCAAGGATTGGGCTAAGGACAAGGGGGAGACACACAGGTTTGGGCAGAGAAAGAGTGAGACAGGCAAGGTCGGGCTAAAAACAGGGGAGATGTTGGGGTCTGGCTGAGATGCTGAGTGGGGCTGAGCTGCAGGGAGAGATGCTGGGTTGGGCTGAGCTGCAGGGAGAAGCCGGGTCGCACTGAGCTGCGGTGATGCCAGGTCGGGCTGCGATGCTGGGGTTGGGCTGACAACCAGGGAAATGCCCTTTCGGGCTGTGATGCCCAGTCGGGCTCAGAATAGGGGAGATGCCAGATCAATCAGGGAGCATGGGGAGTTTCGCTGGGTTGCACACAGCTGGGAATGCTCCCAGCTGTGTTGTGCCTTCTAGCCAGCGCCCAGCCCCATATTTTCTGTGGTTGGGAGGCCAGTAAAGTCGACTTAAGGCAACTCCCCCTCCACATTGCCTTAGGTCGACTTTATAAAGTTGACTTAACCGTAAAGTCAACTTTATAAGTGGGAGTTATAAAGTCGACTTTAACTAATGCTAAAGTTGACTTTATTGCCCTGCAATGTAGACAGGGCTTTGTTTAAGTCAACTTAAGAGCCCTTAAGTTAACTTAAACACACAGTGTAGACATACCCTTTTATTGGAACAATTTCCAGAGAGGTGGCCATGTTAGTCTGTGTACAGCAAGAACAATGAAGGCCTGTGGCACCTTAAAGACTAACAAATTTCTTCAGGCATAAGCTTTCATGGGCTGCATCTGACAAAGTGGGTTGAAGCCCATGAAAGCTTATGCCTGAAGAAATTTGTTAATCTTAAAGGTGCCACAGGACTCTTGTCATTTTTATTGAACAATTTCTGGTGGTAAGAGAGACAAGCCTTCAAGTGACACACAGCTCTTTTTCAGGAAGAGCTATGCACAAAAGATGGGTTTTTTCCATGCCCCTCTGATGTGTGTACAAATCATCCAAGCACCACTTAGGTGTTTGGCCTTTTATGTTTGGTTATTTCTTAAATTTTTTGCATACTCATGCATCAGGATTTAAGTTACATTCTATGGGGATTAGGCAAACCTGCCTGTGTGCAGTAGTGCTGGTATAAATCAACCTAGGACTAGCAGTGAACCAAGTTCAATCCTGCAGAAAATCCAGATTCCTCTTCTCAGTCAATGAATTACTGGGTACTCTCCAGATGGCATCCTGCTGTGCAAATATAACCCTCACTTCCAAAACCTGGGAATTTGCCCCCAAATCTGCATAATTGCCTGTGCCAGTTTCTATTAGAATAAAAAAAAGGAGAGAGTGATTTTCAAACACTGATATACAAAATGTAGGTAAAACATCTTGGCTAATTTGTATGTAGCTACCAGCACTGGCAACATAAATTAGAGATGAAATTTCAGACGTGCCTTGCAACTTTGGGTACCATAATTTCTGGGTGTCCAATTAAAGGCACCTTCTAGCTACACTAAGAATATAACCATATTCTTCGCCACTGATTACTCCTGCAACAAATGGCAATTAGCAAGGTCCTCGACATTTTCCACTGCTTGGCAAGGGGGCGGGGATGACAGTTTACAGAAATCATATCCTTTATCAGTGAAGTACAGTCTTGTCCAGGTTGAATAGGATAGATACCTAGCAGTATACTATAATGCTAAGCTATTGTCTAAAATAAAGCAAACAAGGAATCCTGTGGCACTTAAAGACTAACAAATTTATTTATTTATAAAATACATACAAATTTATTTATTGTTAGTCTTTAAGTGCCACAGGACTCCTTGCTTGTTTTACTGAACCAGACTAATATAGCTGCCCCTTTGGAACTTGTCTCATATAAGAAGTGAAACATTGCACTACGTCCAACTGAGCACTGCAAGGAAAATGTAGGTAGGCATAAAATTATGTCCAAATTCAAATGTGGCCAGGACCCCAAGGTTAATACACTTTTTTCAATTACTAGGAATAATAACCAACAGTAGACTTGATAAACCTTGGAAGTTTTGGAACATCGGGTATCATGTGAACCTAGAGGATAGTCAGCATGGATTAATCAGTAACCAAACCATACCCAACCTACTGTTCTTTGTTAGGTGTCATCCTAGAAGATATGGGAGTGAGAGCTGTAGACAGAACCAGCAGTAGACATAAGTACACTAAGCAATTGCTTAGGGCCTCCAGCAGCTCAAAGCTCCTATTCATCATTCGCATATGTTGGGAATGGGGCAAAAATGTTCCTGCTCAGAACAACCACTGGGCTGCAACAGGGACTGGCTGGAGATGTGATACATCTTGATTTTTAGTAAGGTTTTGACACAGTCCCACATGACAGTTCATAAGCAAACTAGAAAAAGTGCTCTAGATTAATTTACTTTGGTGGGGATGGGGGAATGTAAAACTGCTTGAAAACTCTTTGAGTAGAGTAGCAATCAATGTGTTGCTGTCACACCAGGGAGGATTTATGTACTGTGGTGGCAGGGTTCAAGGTTTCTGTCCTGGACCCAGAACTATTTATTATTTTCATTAATGACTTGTATAATTGAGTGCAGAATATGCTTATGAAAATTTGAATATAAGCAGAGGGGAGTTGCAAGCACTTTAGAAAACAGCATTACAATTCAAAATGCCCTTGACCAAGTGGAGTGTTGGTCTGAAATCAGCAAAATGAAATCCAACAAAAACAAGTACTACACTTAAGGAAAGATCAAATGCACTACTACAAAGTGGGGAATAACAGACTAGGCAGTAGTAACACTGAATAAGATCCAGGATTATTGCAAATCACAAACTGAATGAATCAACATGATACAGTTGCCAAAAGGGTGAATATCTCTGCAGTGTATAAAAAGGACTGCCTTATGTAAGACATGGAAGGTAATTTTCTTGCTGTTCAAGCCTCAGATGGAGTACTGAGTCCAGTTCTGGGCACCACTTTCAAAAACAAGAGAACAAATCGGAGAGTGTTGTCTAAAGAATACCACAAAAAAAAAGTTTAGAAAACTTGCTCTATAATACAACATAAAAAAACCACCCAGGGCATGCTAAATGCTGAGAAAAGACCACAGAAGTAGGTAGAAGGAGAAGACCTAAGAAGTGTTCCAATACGTTAAGGACTGATATAAAGAGGGCAGTAATCAGTTGTTCCTCACATCTACTGAAGGTAGGATAAGTTGTTGTAATGAGTTTAATGTAAACGAGGGGAGATTTGGATTAGATATTAGGAAAAACTATCTATCAGAATAGTTCAGCAGGCTTCTGAGGGAAGTCATGGAATTCCCATTATTGGAGGCTTTTAGGAACAGGTTAAGACACCCGACAGCCTGCAGGATGTTGTAGGTGTACTTGATCCTGACTTAATGTCTACATTGGTGGGGTGGGGTGGGGGGAAGGACTGCCTAGATGACCTCTGAAGGACCCTGCCCATTTTACATTTATTATATCATTCTAGTATTTCCTTCATTTTCAATGTGCTTAGGCACAAATAAGGACAATTCATTAAGGAGTCTGAAACCTTAGTTGGATCTGGAGAGGGATGGAAAGTTTGACAGTTTGAACCATGGGCGTCGCTGGCGCCGGGCACACGCGGCACGTGCCCTGAATCCCAGCACCAGTGCCCCGGGTCTGGTGGGGCCTGCCTCTCCCAGGCTCCGGCCCAATTGGGCTGGAGATCCAGGGCCCAGCCACCTGCAGCCGCAGCAGCCCTGTCCCCAGCTGGGGATCTGGGGCCCAGCCGCCCGTGGTGGTGGCAGCCCCATCCCCAGCTGGGGATCCGTGGCTAAGCCTCCCACAGCCATGGAGGCTGCTTCTGGCCCCGTCCCCAGCCAGGGATCCGGGGCTCAGCCACTCGCGGCCGCTCCCAGCCCCATCCCCGGCCAGGGGCATGGCCTGCGGCCGGGAGCATGGCCTCCTGGCAGGGGGTGTGGCCTGAGTGCCTAGGGTGCTTCCCCGGGGCAGCGACACCCCTGGTTTGAACGGCACAGAATTTCATTTGCACTGAGCTTTCACAAGTGTGGGCCGAAGTTCACATATACATAAAAGCATGATGCATTTGTAACCAGCTGTCTAGAAATGCTCCCCAAGTTTAAGTCAAATGTACACCAATTTAACCATTCATTATAACAAATATTGAGTCAAGGTGTTATGGATTTATAGATTTTAAGGTCAGAATTAATAATGAATCTAATCTGATGCCTTATACAACCAAAGCCAATCAGATTAGACTGATTGTCATCTTTACTGTAATAATAGGGTTCATTCGTCATGAGGAAAGCACATATTTTTTGTAGATATGACAAGTAGCTACTGTTTTATTCTTTAAATTTAAATTATCCTCTTACATCAAGGAAGATCCATTCTCTGTTCATTAGCAGCTGAATATCTAAAAGTAATAAACAAAAGTCCAGCTTTGAAAAATCCTAAAATATACTCTTCTGTGTTTCTTAAAAACATTTTTAGGACTTCGAAAAGATCTTTTGCCTTATATAAGCAAAATATTTAAGAACAAAAAATATTTTGTTATCTGCCAGAAAGCCAGGCCATCTGCTTTCCAATACACCAGGTATCTTGCTTTCTCTTCCTGTTAGCCTTATATAAAGTAAGAGGAGGGCAAGTGTTCACCCCCCACCCCAGTCAAAAAGGAAGGGAATCCCTTTAATTTTTGGCATAGCCTGTTGCATATTTTATTCAATAAACTTGTACTCTATACACATACGTTGATTTAGAAAGATGCATATATAACAGTAGAATTTTGTGAAATATTTCATTGAGGTGAATGCAACTATTTATTGAACGCCATGTAAAATATTGGGCTTCTGGGATTTTTGTCATTGACTTAAGTGGGACCAAGGTTTCACCCATAGTATTCTGAAAAACAGCACCAGAAATATTTCTAAATATATATTAAAAGTGACTGGTTAGCCCTATACATGTATTTTAAAAATTATTTCCCCTTGTGAAAATCCATCTTTAGAGACAAAACAGGTTTTGAAAATAGTTGGGGCTATATGCTGGAAGCAAAATCTGATTTCCGTGGCATGTTGCCACGTTTCTTTTGATTAGGAAGCTAAAGGCTGGAAAAATTCTGAAAACAGGAAGGTATGGCAGCAAAACTTTCTTTCAATTAAATAGTTCTCACATAAACACAGGAATTCCACTCTCATCTTAGATTCTGATTCTCAACAGGCTCTGCAAAGGCAGACTGACTGGGTAAAAGGCCTGGACGCTAAGCTACTGGTGCAGGTCACAGCAGACTTGACAGATAGCCCTGATCTATACTGCAGCAGGATTTCAGTAGAAATTGAAGGAAGATACACAAAGTACTTCGCATATCTCCCTCTGATTGCCTACAGACTACTTAGCAGGGTATCTTCAGTGCACTGAATCAGGGGTCAATGCCTTCACTCTAACTCAGCGCTACTCCTTCTATGGAGGTGGTCTTCCTAGATTGACTTCCTGATTGGCTGAGTAGGTCTTCACAGAATTTCTGCTATCCCTGAAGTCCTGTCTGGATGTGTACTGAAGCCACTGCACATCTGGTAACCGATAGTATCTGATTTTATTTGCCTGTCTTACACTTAGATTGTCAGCTCTTGGGTGGAAAGGATGGTCCTTCTCATTGATGTTTGTAATGGGGCCTAATTCCTGACTAGGTATCCTACGTGCTACTATAATACAAGTAATGAAAATAAGTCACCTCACTGTTAATGCAGGCATGCAACCTACTTCTTGTTGGTCCCAATTCACACAGAGTCTCCCTTTCAGATTTAGTTGCAGGTGAATAATAGTGCTGAAGTTGTACGCACAAGAATGGTGCTGCTGACTGAACATGTTGGATCATTAGCATTGAGATCTAAACTCAAAAAAGCTATTTGCTCCTCTAAGTTTTACTGCTGATTGCCCAAAGCGTTTGTTTGCTTTGGCCAGGAGCAAAATATCACACAGTATACTGGGGGCATCGCCTGTCTGGTTAAGAGTACTTCTGCAATAATTCATATTTTGAAGTGGTATGAAGAAACTCAAATAGCTTTAAAATAAACTGTAATGATCTTGTTCTAGGTGAAAGTGAATTGCTGTCAGGAATTTTACCCCCATTTCCAGTGAACAGCAGGTTCACAGTGAAGGGGCCCTGCTGACTTGGGGCACTGGGGAAAAGTGAAAAAAAAGTGAATGGGGTTTACCCAGGAAATTAGGAGGAAACAAAGAAGGAATGCCCTGAAGAGGCTGAAGGGGAGACAAACAAAGAGAGGGACTTATGTTTCTGGTGTGTGGCCCCTGAGGGGAGAATGGCATTGCTGAGGCTGTAGGAGTGGCTAACATGAGGCCTAGAGCTGGGAGCTAATAGTCGGAGGAAGAAGAAGATGGGGTGAAGCTGGGGGTGTCCAGAGGCAGAGTTGAAGACTACCCGGTATGGGCTTACAGTATCGGGGCAGAATTTGTGGTTCAGAGGTTTTGTCAGCTCAGCCAGCTGACAAGTGAGGCTGTAAGAGTGCGTTACCAAGGATGTGCCTCCACTGCCTACCTATTGTGATTGTCTTGAGACCACCACCTGCCCCAGGGGGGCTGAAGCCTGACACTGGAGAAGGACCTCAGGATTTGTGCCCTACACTCCTTGAGGGGACCACAATGAGAGATGGCTGCACTTGGGGGGTGAGAGGAGGCCTGGTACCTCAGACACCAACATGGAGCTAAACAACATCCTGTTTGTGCATCTAACAATGAGAATGCTTGACATGTGCACACTCCAGTTAGGGCCACTACAACTTCAGTGCACAAATTCACTGGAAAGAAAGGAAGAGCAATAGCTGAGTTATCTTAGACACAATGACATTTTTAAAGATGACTTGAGTTGAACTGGCACTGACTAATCATAATGGTCATGAACACACCTGTGACTAGTTTTGCTTAATTGTAACCTTCACATGTCTGTCCCCAGAGTTTTCAGTTAGTTTAATCACAGTGAAAATCTGAAGCACTAATAAGTATTTGTTAGCTAGAGGGGCTCAAACAAAAATGAAACTCAAATTTGATTTCTTTAGATCTTTAAAAATGTCTATTTTTAAGTTTTTTGAATACAAACTAAATTAACAGATGTACTTAAATCCTCAAAGTTCATTGTTTATTCACCAAATAAGTGAAAGTTTGGGAAATACATATTGCATTCTTTTTATGAAACAAAGAGGTTAAGTTTCATCCCTGCTTTGAAATTATGTATCTCTCTCTCGAACAGTCATTACAAGCACCTCTATAACAGAATTCAGTCTACATCTTACAGGTCATTGGATATTGGCTAAGTCAGCTAGGCAAGAATTAGCTGGGAAAAGCAAAAGTATAAATCAAGGATTATTTAATATCCAATTGCCCTTGCGCAAACAAATACAAAAATCCCATTCATCACCAGGAAGCTGGAATTCCATCTTTTTTCAGTGGTGTATTTCAGCTCTTTTCTATATAGTTCATAAATTAACAGATCAAATTGGGTTGGTTCCTAGTGCTTCCGATCAACCAATCCATTCCATATAGACCAATTGCTTACCAAAGAAACCAGAATGTTTAAAGTATCACAAGCATGCTCATGTAATCCACCCATAAGATTCTGATCAAAAGTGAAATGTATCCAACACTGATAAATTAAGTCAATAATTTATTCTTGATTTTTCTTATTTTAAACCTCCATTCTCAATGCCTCCATTAATGGTCAGATTATTTTTTGCTGTGCAAACTGTGACTTCTTAGAACAATTACACAAATAAACTGCCTATGTTTCTTTATAAACAGTGCTGAATAGAATTGGAATATGATTAATTAGCTGAAATGGCTTCCTTTGCTTCAACTTTGATGTAGAGAAAATGCTATTACTAGCTCTTCCTTTGATAGAATAAACAAGCACATCTGATATGCATACTAATATAATGTCCCTATTTACATCATCAAAAATTCTGTTAACTCTAGAACAAGTTTTAATTTAAAAGAAGGCCAAAAAGAAGAACAAAGGAAAAAGAGTGACATCAGTGGTACTGTGCTGCTGACGCATCTTCAGTGCCAGAACTGGCATAGAAAACCTGAATAGGATGACGCTGTCATTTTGTGTACTCAGATCATAAATAATCTATCAGAAGTTCACTTTTACCTGCACCTCAATTAGGCTATCTGGGTAAAATTTAGGTCTGTTCAGAGGGCCTCCACAGAACCTATGCAATCATTTATGTTCCACTTGACTCAACCCCTCTAAATATGGTTTTCAAAAGAGCTCACTGTGAGATTCCCCCCCCCCCATACTCAAAAGAACTCAGCGCACAGCTGCTTACATTGTGACAACTCTAGCCAGATTTTCAAAGAACATTTGCTGTGCTAAGCTATTTTGAAAAGTAAGTGCCTTGATTTAGGTGCCTAAAGGAAAGCCAAAATCTTTTGAAAATCTGAGGCCAGCTGCAGGGGCTGATCCCTTCTGAAAATTCAGGGGGCATATGGTTAGATTTTGAAAAAAGTATTTAGCTGCCTAGATGCATATAGGTACCCCATGGGATTTTTCAGACGCACTCATGTGTCTAACTTCCACGATGACAAGTTCCAAAGAGGTAGCCGTGTTAGTCTAGTTTAGCAAAACAAACAAGGAGTCCTGTGGTACTTTTAAAGACTAACAAATAAATAAATTTGTCAGTCTTTAAAAGTGCCACAGGACTCCTTATTTGTTTAACTACCATGAGTTAAGCATCTTAAGTACTCTTGAAAAATCCCGCTACGGATCCAAGAATATTGATACGCACCTAAATCTCTTAGAAATCCAACCCATAGGTCTTATGCTGGCTCTTTGTGCAAGAATGAATTTCTCCATCCAGGTTTAATACACTAGAGTCAAATCTGGGTTGGCTGACCATCATCTCCCATGATGTATTCGGAAACATTCTGAAATTCTGTTCTGGCTTTCATCATGGCACCTACTCAAGAATGAATTTATATATAGTTAAAATTGATAGATATTTAACATACTTAGCCTATCTCAGCATACCTTTCAGTTACATTCCCCACTTCTTTGTCCACAAGATTTGTTGTAAAAAGATTACTAAAAGAGACCAAGGGTGAAATCCCAGCCCCACAAGTCAGTTGTAGAACTCCCACTGGCTTCTCTGGAGCCAGGATTTCACTCCATTTTAATGCCAGAGAACAGCTCAGGGAAATGCTTCCTTCCTTCTAAGCTGCTGAGCTGGCCTCACCACTAATTTGTTTCAAGACAAGGCCCCACATACACTTCAATCAAGGTTTAATCTAAATACATTTTTCTGAATTATCCTAGATTTCACAGCAGCTGCAGTCCATTAATTCAGACTATTACATGGTTGTATAATGGTATAGGTGTGGTAAAATAAGTACAGTAGAACCTCAGAGTTACAAACACGAGAGTTACAAACTGACCAATCAACCATACACTTCGTTTGGAATCAGAAGTACATGATTAGGCAGCTGCAGGAAAAAAAGCAAATACAGTACAGTACTGTGTTAAATGTAAACTAATAAAGAAAAGACAAAGCATTTTTTTCCTGTTTAGTAGTCTTTCGAAGCTATATTCAGGCAATGTTCAGCTGTAAACTTTTGAAAGATCTACAACATTTTGTTCAGAGTTACAGACACTCCAGGCAGGGAGGTTGTTTGCAACTCTGAGATTCTACTGCACCTACATACAGCCAATTCACTGGTTACAGTGAAGTATTAAGTGAAGAATTAAGGAAGTATGGGCTGGATAGGTGGACTATAAGATGGGTAGAAAACTGGCTAGATCAACGGTTTCAGCGTGTAGGAATCAATGGTTCCATGTCTAGCTGGCAACCAGTAATGAGTAGTGTGCCCGAGGGGCTGGTCCTGGGGCCGGTTCTGTTCAACGTTTTCATCAATGATCTGGATGATGGAATAGACTGCACTCTCAGTAAGTTTGTGGATGACACCAAGCTGGGGGCACCAGTAGACACATTGGAGAGCAAGGACAGGATTCAGGGAGACCTAGATAAATTGGAACAGTGGGCCAATAGAAATCTTATGAGGTTCAATAAGGACAAGTGTAAAATCCTGCACTTGGGATGGAAAAGCCCCATGCACTGCTACAGGCTGGGAAACATTCAGCTAAGTAGCAGCACTGTAGAAAAGGACCTGGGGGTAATGGTGGATGGGAAGCTGGATATGAGTCAGCAGCGTGCTCTTGCGGCCAAAAAGGCCAATGGCATACTGGGCTGCATCAGAAGAAGTATTACCAGCAGATCAAGGGAGGTGATCATTCCCCTCTCTTCTGCACTGGTGAGGCCACATCTAGAATACTATGTTCAGTTTTGGGCTCCCCACTACAAAAAGGACAGGGACATGCTAGAGGGAGTCCAGCGGAGGGCAACCAAAATGATTAAAGGGCTGGAGCACAAGCCCTATGAGGAAAGACTGAAAGCATTAGGCTTATTTAGTCTGCAGAACAGAAGATTGAGGGGGGATTTGACAGCAACCTTCAGCTACTTGAAGGGATGCTCCAAGGAGGAGGGAGCTCAACTATTCTCGGTAATAACGGAGGACAGAACGAGGAGCAATGGTCTCAAGTTACAGGTAGGGAGGTCAAGGCTGGACATTAGAAAAAACTTTTTTACTAGGTGAGTGGTGAAGCAATGGAATGAGCTGCCTAGGGAGGTGGTAGAATCTCCATCTTTGGAGGTGTTTAAGGTCTAGCTGGACAAAACCATGACTGGGATGGTTTAGTGGGAGTGGTCCTGCCTCTGGCAGGGGTTTGGACTAGATGACCTCATGAGGTCCCTTCCAACCCTATGATTCTATAGCTAACTTACAATATCCTTGCAATTTATTGAACAGGTCATAAATAGACTTGCCTCTATCTAAAGATTCCTTAAAGGAATGTTGAGTTATCCTTCACCTGCTTAGGATTTAGGGCTCTTCTACAGTTTTTGTATCAGTTCAACTATTTCTATGTGATTTTTCTGTCAAAATAGTTACACTGGTACCTGTTCTAGGTTAAATGAAGTTATCATGAAATCAAGTTGCCTTGAACCAGTACAGCTTACTCCTCATCCCTGAAGGGGACAAGCTATAGCAGCATAAGCACCTTTACCTCCAGACTGAGAGGGACCAGGGAATTAGAAACATACAATTGTTGTGTGTGGACAAAGGCCAGAGAGTCACACATCTTTTTGTGTAGCAAGATTCTGCAGCCTTGGGGGTTAGATACTGTAGAACGTGGTGGCAGGTTTTTTGTTCGTTTGTTTAAATTATCATTGCTGGGATCCACTCTAGATCAGCATTTTGGGAAAAAATACAAACCATAATCTCATCCACCAGCTTGATCCAGATGCTTGAAGGACTGACTTGGTAACGTAGTTCCAGAATAGAAATAGACACACTCAGATTTATGCACATGAACATTTCTGGTTATCTACTAGGGAGGGGAAGGAAACAATCTACAAGGAGCTCAGGAAATACATTAAATTATTTTGAAAGTTTATTTTTAAGTCCTTTCAGGCTTTTCCTTTCCTTTAGTTAAATTCCTAAGGCAAAATGGTAGCATTCGACCCACATTATGAGTTTTCATTATTTGGCTTGATACATGCTTTTAGGATCAAATCATCTCCCACTTCTTAGCCTATGTAACTAGCTCTCCAAAGGGCAATGAGATGGAAGAGTCGTCTCCGAGGCAGCAAAGCAGTATCAAAATCTAGTAATGATGACATTAAATGATTGTATTGGTTCCTTCTGACTTTGGAGTCTGATGTTTAGTCTGATCTTTTTACTTCACAACCATTTTTTTCCTGTCTGTATTTCACTTATCATCAACTGCACCTCAGCAGTTTAGCCTATGCATTTCCCTTCATTGAAATCTTGGTGATATGTAGTAAACACGTTCATTTGCATTTTCTGTATTACACAAATGCAAATTTATGGCACCAAACTCATCATGGCATAAGGGGCATAGCTTTCTTCAAGTCAACGAAGTTGAGTCAATTGTGTTGACAGAATTTGACCTAGTGATCCAATAAGATTGCATATTTTAAATACCTGCTAGAAAAAAAATCCTGTTTTCTCAGCTCATGGGAAAAAAACCTGATTTCTTAATCTCCTTTTAATATTCTTTGCTGCAGAATAAATTGGGTCCTATATTGCCAAGGAATTAAAGTTTCTTAGGTCTTCATCTTGAGTATTTTCCAAAAACAGAAGTGGCAGTTATACATTTATCATTTCATTTAGTGTGATAAATGTTACTCTAGCTTTAAATCTCCCTCTCTCTCTCTGGATCTCGACATAAAAATTCCATCTTATCAAAGCTATGCTACAGCTGGGACATGCTAAGACTAGGAGATGGGCAGGCAGAGTAGGAGGTAAAGAGTCTTGAGGGTAAAAGTCCCCAGGTGGATGGTAGGTTTAGTTTTAAAACAACACTAACAATTGCTTGAGAAAACAAGCAAGGAGTCCTGTGGCACTTAAAAACTAACAAATTTATTTATTGCATAAATTTGTTAGTTTTTAAGTGCCACAGGACTCCTTGCTTGTTTTGCTGAACTAGACTAAGACCATTATCCCTTTGGAAATTGCTTGACAGAGGTTCAAGCAGCTTGGACACAATAAAATGTGACTCATTTGTGTCTAGATCTGCTATGAACACTTGCTCCTTTGGTGCTGTGAACTTCTACCATCTGCAATAACCCCCACACCCACCCCCCAATTCCTAGCTATTTAATTGTTAAAATGATGAAGAAGTCTTTACTTTCAGCAAAAAGTCAAAAACAATTTAACATTGAACAACTAACTTGAGAGATGAGCCTTACTAGATAACCCTATTTAAAAACCAAAACACAACCACCCTCAAAACACCCCCAAAAAACTAGAATTATATTCTGTATATCTAGATATAGACATACAAATAAACACAGATACACTTTTTTTTGTTGGCTCCTTGCAGTGTCACTTAGCATAGGGTACTCTGTTAATCACGCAATATGTTATATGACCCTTGCTTGCTAACAGGTCTCCAAAATGGAGGTGTTACATTGAGGCCATTAATGGTAAAGCACTAAAATTCCACCAGTTCTGCACAGCCTGAATAATAGGGGATTCCTATTGGAAAATTGGAACGGTATGATTCAGGTTTCTATACTCAGCCCTAGTCTACACTTGGGGCTCTTCTCAGCAGCAGTCAACCGGCATTTACTCAAGGCACATAAAATGCCTTGTGTAAATGCTGGCGACTTTCTAAGCTGCTGGGACACACTACCGAAAGTCGACCGCAAATCCTTTGTGGTCGGCTTTCCCCTACGTCTCCTGGGGGCCAGGACTTCTGGCACTGACTTCTGGGAGCGCAGCAGCGAGTTCAGACTCGCTGTTAAGTGCTCCCGGAATGCCAGGCTGATGGCGCGATTTTGCTGCTGTCAGTATAGACATAGCCTCAGACAAAGCAGCAAGAGAGGCAAAGCTTTAAAGCTAAAAAACAGATATCAGCTGCTAAGGGGTTACTAAAGAACCTTAAAACAGAAACATCACTGTTCAAAACAGCATGTTCTGTTTCACAAGCAGAGCAGTCATTTCTGCCAGCAATAAATTCCTTTGAGGTGTGCAGGAAGGGTTTACAATAAGAAATGGACAGTTTCACATGGCATATTATATATGTATAGCTTGTTTTTCTCATACCATGCACATATTTCATTCATTTATATAGCTTCATTTTAGTTCTTTTTAAATATCCCACATTCTTTTATCAGAAGATAAATCCCATTGTTCAAGAAAGCAATAAGGAGGAGTTTTCAAAACTATCAGCCTGATTATCTGGGTCTCCATTGATGGCAGCACTGTTGGAGTTGCTGCATTACTGGAGGGCTTTAGGGGCCTAAGTCCTGGGCCCTGGCCAAAAGGGGGGGCCCCAAGCTCCAGACCCCTAAAATCCCTCTAATAATTCAGAGCCCCCCACCCTGCTCAGTGCTGGTGCTGTAGGGAGGAGGCAGGTTGGGGCTGAGCCAGGCCCTGGAGGCAGAGCCTGGGCTGGCTCTGCACTCTGCCCCACCAGCTAGTTTGTCCCCGGCGGTGGGGTGGGCCACTGGCTGCTCATTCCACACAGGGGCTGCCTAGCAGCGCCACAGCCTAGTCCGCTCCAGCCTGGCACTTCTGCGCAGCTCTCCAGGGCCCACGGCTCTGGAGGGTGGCATTGTGGGGTGGGTCATCTAGTTGTGTGCCAGTCACCCCCCCTCACCCCCTCAGACTGGCTGGAACAGGTGTGCTCTCTGACCCCAAGGGCCCCCTAGAAAGGGGTGTAGGGGCATGGGACCCACAGTGGGGGTTGGGACCCCAGGCAGGGGGCCCTGTGGTGGGGCACAGCCCAGGACCCCTGGGCTGGTCATTCCAGCCCTGCACAGGATTGATTTAGTAGCATCAGAGACTTGTTCAGCTGATCTGGAAGTTGATGTTGTTATTCCCTCACTGAAAAACATTAACACCGCATCAATGGGAGGGCATTTCCCTGGCAGACCAGTGCAGTGGGGATGCTGTGGTAAGCAGAAGTTAGGAAGTCAATGGGAGATACACAAGCTACTCTGCTAAGCTTGTGTATCTCCTATCAATTGCCATGAAATTTCACGGGCTGTACAGTTCAAGTTTAAGGATCAATAGCGCCTCTACATGCATTAAGGATTAGAGAGTGCACTGGTACTTTGGTCCTTTTCTTACGGTTTTCGTTGGGTCACTACAACCTAGGACAACTTATTTAATATTGGTGTTTCAGTTTGCCCACCTGTAAATTTGGATCATGCAACTTCTCTACTTCAGAGTGGTGATTTCAAGTGAAGTTAATGGTAACTTTGTCCATGCCTCTACTAAGGTTTTGGAGATAAGAGGCCTGGTATTGCACCATGCAGGAAAAGCAGCTATTTTAACTGAAAGGTCGGATAGTTTTGTGGATAAGACACTAGACTAGGGCTCAGGAGCCAACATCCAGTTTCTGGCTCTGCCCCAGGCTTACCTAGGTGATGTTCAGGACGTCAGTGGATCTTTCTGTGACTTTCTTTGCCCATGTGTAGTATGCAGATATGCCTTCTGCCTCTCCTATTTGTGTCTTGTTTATCTAGATTTCAATATCTGACTAAGAGTATTTACAGTGGCTAGCCACTCCACCCCCCATTTGCATTCCTTGCTGCCTCCAGCCAGAACTTCAGACAAAGCTGTAAGAATGGCCTCAGCTTTATTAAAGTGACACTTCAGACCACTGGCTCTCAACCAGCATGTCAGGACACATTACTGTGTCACCATACAGTGGTAAGAGTGTCGCAGAGAGCTGGGGAGATGGCTGGATTTGCCCTTGGGGGGTGGTCTGGTGTATCCTGTAGGGTTGCAGTATCCCACCAAGTGTGTCACAACCCACGAAAGGTTAAGACTCACTGCTTTGGACTCAACAAAAGTGTGCACGTGCAACTATGCCATAGAAGCAAAACAGCCACATAGTCTAGGTTGTAAGACTCAATAAACCTTGCCACAGTTTCTCCTCCTTCCCCTTTACAGACAAGGTAGAAGACGCATCTTAGAGGTTAGTATTAGAGAGCTTGAAGTAAAATAATCCCTCAAACCTATTGTTCTCCTTTTAATAAGAAACCTATTGAAAAAATATGAATGACACTAATGAGCATGAATTTAATGACATCACTCCCAAGAGCCCTAATCGTAGACCCACATGCACCTAATGAAGAAATCTCAAGAGGTTCAAGTTCAATTGAGAAAGGCATAGGAAGGGGGCTCTTAACAGAAAGAAAGGCTCTCAGCAGGTACTACACAGACCTTTTACACAAGGGCTGTATAACAACATCAGGCAACAGATCTCCTCTTTTTGGTAGTTAGCCTTTGGGGGTGGAGAGTTTGGCAGCCTGTCACGGGATGAAATGTCTATGCACCCTGGGTTATGACCTACATGCTTTTTCTGTTCACTTATACCCTGTGATTGTATGATTTGTTGCCAGTTACATCATGCAATGTTTCTTTATGGATGCTCATAAATTATTCCATGTGATAATATGTTTTCTGCAGCCTCATGCATGTGTCCAGATGTGTAACATGGCTGGGGGATGGGACGGGAGACAGACAGAACATCAGCGAGCAAGCAAGCACCTGGAGGAGACGAAGATACCCTAATTAAGGTCACTGGTTCGGATGAGACAAAGAGATCACCTTTGCCTAGAAAGGGAAGAGTCAGAGCAGGTTTTTGGAGACAAAGAAAAACACTTGGAAAGATTTAGAGCTGTTGGCCTGCGACTCTCCATCTTGAAACAACTCTAAACAAGATCTGGGCCCTGCCTGGCATCAGGCAGAGATTGGCTGTACAAACACCTGACAACCGAACACTTTGAGCATGAACTTGAACTCTGACATCAGTTTAAGTAGAGATATTAGGTTAGCATGCATGCTTTACCTTTTATTTTCTTGTGGTCTCTCTTGACTCATTTATATTGTGGTTCTGCCATGATTGGCCAGATTCTCACTTAGAATTATAGTCTGATCAATAAACTTGTAGTTGTTTTAGCTAAAGCTGTGTGATATTTAGGGGGCATGAGTGAAGACAGCTGGGCACAATCCATTTCTTTGTTAAATGGACAGACTAGAGTGTATGACGATTGGGAGTTGGTCCCAATCTCTAGAGACAGTGGCTCCTGGTGTGGTAACTGGGGCCGGGGGTGCTCACTTTGGGACCATCCCTCAAGTAGCCAGAGGGCACATACTCACTGCTTGGGACAGATTGCACACCAAAGGCTGGAGTGGACTGACTCAGGAGTGAGTGGTCACTTGGCAAAGTGGGGCAAATCAAGGTTCAGGAGTGAGAATCAGGTGTGTTACAGCAGCACACCAGACTAGATCTGGCAAGCAGCCCATCACACACACAGCCTTCTGGCAGTCTTCCACCTTACCTAACCTGAGCCTTGTCTTGAGCAATAGTTCAGTCTAGCCTTTGGTGCAACTTCTGGTGCAAACCAGAGTTTTCACTGCTCTGGCCCTGTGTTGCAGGGTATGCCCTTCCTAACATCCCCTGGTGGGGAAAGCACAAGGGGCATGAGCAGGGAGGGTGTCTCCATGATCTTCTTAAGGCTCAATATCAGAGTTAATACGCAGCCCTTTGGTCAGGGCAGCACGGCCTAGTAGCCACAGAGACACTATCAAAGGGCATCCACGCTCAGGAGTTAAAGTAAGGGGGAACGCACCAGAACACAGTTCTGGGGCCCCCTACTTTTAGGCTGGCAGCATTCTGGCTCCCCTAAAAACAGAGGAATGCACCCAAATGCTGCATTCCGGGGCCCCTAAAAATAGCATGAGCAGCTGGAACGCAGCAGTCTGGTGGCTCCACCTTAAACCCTATTCCACCTTACGCCCAGCCAGCAGAGAGCTGGGGCAGGCTGGGAGTTTATGAATCTCCCCCCTGCCAGGTGGAGCAGCTTGTGGCCAGAAGTAGCTTCCAGCCAGTCAACCAGCCTGCAAACAGCAGAGATAAGGGCTTGGGATTGTGGGGGGCTGCTGGGGGTTTTGTGTGTGCATGTCTGGGGGTCGCTGTGTGGGTGGGAGCTGTGTATGTGGCTGGGGGTGGGTATTGGGACTGGAGGTAAGTTCTGGGGATGGGTATTGGGGGACCCACCCATGTCAGTGGGGGGCCCACCCATGCTGGATGGTTCCGGAGCCCACTAAATTATACTTTAACCCCTGCCCAAACTGGGGCATAGTGCCCAGATATGGGGGTTCAGGCCCTTCCGCTCCACTGAGCCCCAGCCCAGGGTCCTCTCATTGTCAGTGTGTATGGCTGCGGGTCAGTAGGGGTCCATGACAAAACACACTGACTAGTTCTCCACAGTACCTCCAGTTCCACTTCTCAGGCCCTCTGGGCTACCTCCTACCTGAGTATGAGGGACAACTTTCTGCACAGCACTGATCTGTACCTTCTCCCCTAATGGGATGGCTGCTTTTGGCTTCCCTGTAGATCTCCAGTGTTAGGTGTCTGTAGTAAGTACCTGGGCATCAGCCTCAGCGCACTCATTGCAGGGCAGCTGCAAATCAGGGCTCCCTCTGGAGGCAGTCTCTCCTGCTGCTTGGGGTTGATGCAGCTCCATGTCAGGAGCTTTATGCATATGTCCTCCCTCTTTACTGGTTAGCCCAGACTGAGCTGAGCTTTTCCTTTTTATGCTGGGGAAGCAGTCTGAGCATGCTCAGCAGGGCTCAAGAGGCAGAGCTTCCACCCCCATAGAGTTTGCTGGGCTTTTCAGTGTGGGGTAAGTCCACCCCATCACACCCTGTAAAGGGATTGTTAAGGGGGTATACATTTGCATCCCCTTTATAGCCCTTTGCACTGCCAGTGCAAGGTAGCAGGGTAAGACTTCTTTCATGAGACTTAAGCCACTGGCCTTTTTTTTTTAATTGTTGGTATTACAAGAGGAATTGTTTAACTTCATGAAAAGTATTTTGAGTCTTTAGAAAAGAAAGGCAGTACCTAGAGGTAAAGTAGTTTCATTGCTATTCAAAATTTTGGTTGTCATAACAAAGGGTTGACATCAGCAGAAATTAGCAGACAGGAAAGGCCCTTGAAAATCAACATATGGCCCAGTGAAGCTTAATAGTTATTATAGGATTATCATTCACTGAACATAGGAAACAGTAGGAGACAGAAATTATCAACTCCACCATGATTGCAAACCCCATACAAAGCAGCTTCCACATGTGAAATAGAAGGCTTAAGAGTGAGCTGTCTGTGAATGAGCTGAATTCCTGCGAGATGTCAGGAGCTCAGGTTGACAGATCATTTCACATCTCTTAGCTGGACATTTCTAAACTGTTTCTTTACATGCATTTCTCCACTCCATAACTAGTTTAAATGATAGCTGGATTGCACTTTGTCACATTCCTGCAAAGATGCCGGTGAGGCTAGTTGTTCACTTCAGAGCAAACATTACTATTTAAGGAATATTACTGGGCTCTTTGAGGCTGCTGCATCCATCTTCACATCTTAATTAGGTCCTAAGACCACTTCACTCACCATTGATTCATAACATTATTCTCTCCATGATGTAAATGAAAACACTAATTTTAAAAAGCTATATGATTGGCATCAGACCCCTCATCAGAACCTGATCGGGGAGCTGCCAAGCACCTTACTGCCCATAGATGACCACGGGAAATAAGTGGGATCAGCATCTTACACATCCAAGCTCTTGGAGAACTCAGGGCCAGATCCTTAGGTACACACACGTCACCCAGAGTGCTCGTCACATTGTTGCAAAGTGGAGTAGCCATGTTAGTCTAGTTCAGCAAAAAACAAACAAGGAGTCTTGTGGCGCTTTTAAAGACTGACAAATTTACAGGGGTTAAAGGAAGCTGAAAAACACAGGAATGGCATTCTAGGGCCCACTATTTTTCGGGGCCCAGCATTCCAGGACCCCTAAAAATAGAAAATGGAGCTGGAACATGGCATTCCAGGGCCCACCATTTAAAACTAGCTGGCCCTGGAATGCAGCGTTCTTGCTCCATTTTCTCTTTTTAGGGGCCCCCAACACTGAGCCTCTAAAAACAGCAGGCCCTGGAATGCCATTCCGGCATGTGGCAGGAGGCAAGGAGAGACCCTGGCCCGGGCTGAGGCTCCCGCCTGATCCTGCCCTGACTGAGCATGCCCAGTCAGAGCAGGCTTCAGGTGGGAGCCTCAATCCGGGCCGTGGCTGCTCTGCAGTGACATGGCAGCCATGTAAGGCGGCCTGGGGAGGGTTTGGGGACAGGCAAGCCGGCCCGGTAGGGAAAGGGCATGGGGGAGGGGGTCAGCTGCGGGCAGGGGGGGAAGATAGCACGGAATGGTGGGGGTTTGGGGAAGGGTTGGGGGACCAATGGCAAGACAGAGGCTGGTGGCAGTAGCTGGGGTGGGTGGTAGGCATGTGGGAGGCAGTAGCTGGGGTGGGGGGCAGACATTTGGGGGGCAGAAGCTGCGGTAAGTGAAGGGGGGCCCAGACCAACATGAGGGGGGCCTGGATCTGCATGAAGGGGCCCACCAATTTAGGAGGGTTCCAGGGCCCAGCAAATTATACTTTAACCCCTGCAAATTTATTTATCGCATGAGCTTTCATGGGAGAGATCCCACTTCATCAGATGCCTGAAAATGGAAAAAAATCTTACAGCATGGAATGGAAAAATAAATGAAGGGAAGTGCAAGGAACAGGATTAGGTCAGACTATTTTAGCAAATCAAACTTTTTGATTCAAACAGTGTGGAGCAACATGAAAAGGTGGGGAAGTTGAAAGAGGTGGGAAAAAATAACTGTTTGTTATGAGAAGGCCAGCCCATATCTCTAGTCAACCCTAAGTTAATGGTGTCAAATATGCATATTAATTCTAATTCTGTAGTTTCCATTTGAAGCTTTGATTTAAAGTTAACCTCTTTAAGTAGAAACAGGCATGTCTTTTGGTGTCTGACTTGATCCTGTGACTTACACTTCACTGCATTTACTTTTCTCTCCCATAATGTAAGTTTTCTATTTTCATGCATCTGATAAAGTGGAATCTCTCCCACAAAAGCTCATGTGATAAATAAATTTTTAGTCTTTAAAAGTGCCACAGGACCCATTTGTTTTGCGCTCAGGGTTGTGTGCATAGGTAGCTTTGATCTGTGCTGTACACACCTTTGATCTTGCTACTGTTCTTTAATATCCATTCCCCTACACTTTATAAGAGCAGCCCAAGATCTGTTATAGCTTATCACAGCCTACAACATTCACAAGGCCCAAAAAAGCAGCCCAGGCTCAGTGTCATGCAATCAGCAAGTTGGCTGAGTAGCATAAGGCTGCCTATAAATTATCTATACTTCCATAGGCAATCACTCTTACTCTGACTGACTCATATCTACAATACCTGAAGAACCAACTGCTATAGATTACGCAGTGCAAATTATCTAAAGCTGTCCCTGATACAAATAGGAAACAATGATGTAACCACAGCTTATATCCTGACTTATAAAGCCTTCTGCCTTTTTTGATATTCACAGTATCATGTGTTTCGGAACTATGCATTTCCTTTTGCTGAAATCAAGTTTTGTTGATTAAATGTAGGTTATGTACTATAGCTAAGCACGTTGCTTGCCAGAAGCCTGATTCCACAAAATTGAACATGTATTATTTTGCCTAGCACATGGCTGGATCCAGACAGCCCTTGAAGAACCACCTATAGTTCATGAATCTACTAAGAACATCAGAAAGCTAGGGATGTGCCACACACCTATAATGAAGCTCATGACAATGATTTTGATCTTCACACACCTGGTCATGGGAAAAGGTTGCAGAGCCCACTTCTACACCTATCAAGCTAGGTACAAACATGTCAACTTCTATGAGCATTTTTCATTAATCTATGGGTGCTTTTATGTGTTATCTGTTTTTCTTCCTACTTCTCCTTCCATATTAAACCCACACTGTGGTCCCTACCTCCCACCACAGCTAGGAAACCCAAAGCCTAATTAAAGGAGAAAGATAAAGGGGCCGGTTTCCAATAGAAATGATTGGGAAGGGAAAATTAATTCGAGGGCAAAGCCAGTGCTTTGTAAAAAAGCAAAGTCTTCCTTTGCAAAAGAACTGCAGAGTCCAAGTGTACTGCCCTCACTTAAGCAACTGGACTGAAGGCTTGCTCCAGACTTCCATTCTACTCAACAGCAACCTTTCTACCAACTTCAGGGGGAGCTGGATCAAGCATCACATGAACAACTCAGAAGGGCACTGCACAGAAATGGCCTAATCAGCATTGCCTGTCCTTTTCCATTCTTCATCTCACTACTTGGACAAGTTAGCTTAGGAGAGAAAAAAATCCCCAGAACTAGTTAGCTTTTCCTGCAAATTGTTTGGCTTTGCAAGTGCCTTTGCTACATCTGCTTCCATGAAGTCAACTGGCAGGAAACTTCGCAGAAAGCCTGTAGCCTATGTGAACACTGCAGAATTTTCACTGAAATGGAATTTCAAATTTATTATAACATGCCCCTCTTCAGTCAAATATTCACCTGCAAGCCTGATTCTAAGGCTTCCCTTAAACAAATGATCCTTTTTGTATCTCCACACTTGGGACAACTGAACCTATGGTGTGTGAACTCAGAATCTTCCAGAAAACAGTCTGTTGGGCCACTTCTCCATCTCTATGGGAACCTAATCCCCACACTAGACACAGTGAGGTATATTAAAAGTGCTTCTGTTAATGTAGCTGCTATCACTTGTACAGATGGAGTTTTTACAGTGACTGCAAAAGACCCTTTTTATAATCTGCCCTGATGCTGTCCTAGTGCAGTGGTTTTCAAACTTTTTTTCCTCAGGACTGAGTTGAAAAAAAATCATTTATGATGACCCAACAATTATATCTTAAAGCAAAACAAACAAGGAGTCAGGTGGTACTTTTAAAAGATAACAAAATTAATTTATAAATAAATGTTTCTTTAAAACTTTCAGAAGTGCCACTCATCTCCTTCTTTTCAAGTTCCAAAGGGCACCCATGTCAGCAGGGCTGTCCCTAGGTGGGTGTGGTGTCCTGGGTGAATAGCCCTCTGTGGGGCCCCCACTCACCCCCCCGGTACTGGGGTGCAGGGCTGGCCAGCCCAAGGGAGGGGCAGGCCCCCTGCGCTGGCTGTCCCATGCAGAGACTGGGAGAGCTGTCCAAAAGCGGCAGAACAGGAGTGCAGGGCCTGCTTTCTCAGCCACCTTTAAGCCAGTGGTTGTCAAACTTTTTTCCGCAGGACCTAGCTCTGGATCCCTCTGCTGTGCAGCGACCCTCCACTGAAAAAAGTGGCCTCTGACAGAAAAATGAACAGTGACCATGGCTGCAGCAGGGGGGCAGCTGGGGGAGTGGCTTTCCTCCTTTCTCTTGAGGCTTCTATTGCATCTCCAAAATCTACACATCTAATTTGAGATCACCTACATGGAACATGCTGAGGGCGATCGCACATGCCATACGCCTGTCTCAAATCAGGAAGTATTTAAAGTCTCAAAAATTGCATGTAGTAGCCTGGAGTGGGTGTGTGGGAGTTCCTTGCAAAAGGGGATGGGGGCAACTGGGTGAAGAAATGAGATGGAAGTGCTGAGACAGGGGAAGGAGAAGAGACCCAATGCCAGGCTGGAAAGAAAGGTCCTGGAAGATTCTGTCTGCTGCTGCGCCTTTCCAAGTCCCTTCAGGTCCTGCTCCCTTCTCCACTGCCAAATCCCAGGAACTGAAGAAGCCCCTCTGGGTTCCACTTTCACCTCTGCACTTCATCTTCTCCCTGAGTCTGCACAAGTTTCCATGAACCCACAATTGCCCACAACATTGTGATTGAAAAGGTGCTTGCCATCTCTGCTTGGTCTGGTGACCCCTGGCAGTGTGCACAAGGCAGCAACACAATGGGGCTATGCACTCCCCCCTTCGGATTAGGATTTATAACTTATAACTGTTATAACTTCTCCTTCCAGCTGATCCAGCCCTGAGTTGGATTTTTTTCTGTTACTTAGGCTAATTGTAGAAAAAATACCATGCTTTGTAACACAGGCTCCTAGAGTTTGCTTTTCTGTTCTCTTTTTAATTATCAGTCAAAAAATCTCTGGAGTTTTTATTAAAATCTACAAGTTATAACTTTTGTTGCAAGCAAGGGAATTCTCAACCCACTGAAAAAAGAGGCAAGTTCTAATTTGCAACAAAACTGCAATCCTCATATTCTGGAAATGGTGGAATAAGGGTGTATTCACAGTTTTTTCTTTTCTTCATTGGGTCTATTGATAAAAAAAGCCCAAAGGTTGCTTGCCAGGGACCTCAGTCTTTTTCACGTGAATGAGACAAGCCCAAAGAGATACTGACTGAGAGAAGAGGCATAGAGGTTGCTTGAACAACAATTAGCACCTCATTTTTGCAATGCTGATCTACTTCCTTAAGCAACTTTCACCCCACGCTACTCCTCTGGCCTCACAGTAGAGCCGGCCCTGTGAAACAGGCTGCCACTTTTGATCAGTTTGCCCAGCCCCTGGCATGGGGCGGGGGGCAGCAGAGTGGCCCCAGGGGGCCCCCCAAAACACGGGGTCCTGGGCAGCTGCCCCTCTTGCCCTACCCTAAGGATGACCCTGCCTGTCAGTTTAGGTCAGCAAAACAAACAAGCAAGGAGTCCTGTGGCACTTAAAGACTAACCAATTAATTTATAGCATGAGCTTTCAGTACAGAAAATCCCACTTCGTCAGATGCTTTGAAGATGGGGGAACTTACAGAATGGCAGGAAATAAATGCAGGGGAATGTAAGTTCCCCCATCTTCAAGCATCTGACGAAGTGGGATTTTCTCCACTGAAAGCTCATGCAATAAATAAATTGGTTAGTTTTTAAGTGCCACAGGACTCCTTGCTTGTTTGTTTTGCTGACCTAAACTGATATGGCTGCCGGAAGTTGGCACCTTCTAGTAATGCATTTCAGTCTTTTGGCAGCAGCAGCCAGGGGTCCCATGAGGGTCTGTGACCCAGTACTGGGTCCTGATCCCTGGGTTGAAAACTGCTGCTCTAGGGAGTTACAGAGATATTGCTACAAGTGCCACAGCTCTGCCTGTGTAGTGCTGATACTATACACACGGTCTCATTCATAGTACTTCCCTCAGTTTCCCCTCATAAAACACACTCCTTTTTTCTGCCCCTGTGGAGCTCTGTTTTGCATATCAGTGATTAACTAGTCCATCCGTCAGGCTTTATTGGAGGTCAAGTCTTTTCCTCCCTGACTACAAGGCTGGACTCTGGGTCATTCTTCCTCACAGATATTCTCCCTTCTTAGATTCCCTTACCTCCACAAGCAGCATGGGTGAAGTGGCTAAGGGTACATCCACACTGCTGTCAGGTGCTGGAATACCCACCCATAATACCTTTAATCTAGCTAGCACAGATAAAAGAGAAACAATAAACGGATGGGCAGTAAAGACTTTGATCAGGGCTAACAATGCAAGTATATATCCTGGGTTCCAGGTGGGCTCCTTTCTTACAGTGCTATATTATAGTACACTAGGGAAAACTTACCACATATTAGCAGGATCTATTTGGATCAGTTAATGTCCAATACCGTGTACATTCTCACTAAGTGGAGAAGTCCTCACTCATGTTCACAAGCAACTTCAGTGATTCTGAAAACTTTACCCCCTCTCCTGATATTTCTGCCTCATCCCTGAAACAGAAGAAAAAGTGGTCTTGCAAGATTTTCAGCCTAATTATGCAGACACCAGAGATTTGGTAACTCAGATAAGCTCAACAGAAGCAAATGAATTTTTGATACTTATCCAAATGAACAAACTGCAATTCTTTGGAAGTTTGCTGACCAGTAATGACCTCCTCTGTGCACTTATATATTGCAAGAGAGGCTTTTGAGTTGCTCCTTCAGTTCTCAGAAAGTACTGAATCATTTTTTAAGAAACCCTTCAGTCATTAAGGGCAATACACTCTCAAAGGCTTCCTGGGTTTGTTTGTAAGGCTGACTTTGTTTTTTGGGGCCCCTTAATGTTGATGATCTTCTGGAGTCTTTAATAACTGGCTTGCAGCCAATCTGTCTCAGATGGACCACCCACCTTCACAGTAATATCATGGGACTCACTGAGCTTACATGGTTCTAGGACAAGAAAACCTGGACTATATACCTTTGACTGCACAGATGGTGAGCCAAGGGAAGGAAGCCCAGGGATCGGTTTCCATCACTCAGCCTCCCCCACCTCAGATTTGTTTATTCTGAACAGAACCTCTCAAACAAATCTTCTGTTGGGTACCTTTGTGATAAGAAAAGAGTGTTCCAATTTGACACATAGTTTACCTTGCGCCTGATCCATTACAATCCAAAGCGTCATACCTGTATTAGAAAAATCTGACTCAGGAATGAATGTAACATTGAAAAACCCTTTCGTATCACAAACCCTGCTGAGAGACACTAAGAATGTTCTCCATTCCTTTGCATCGAATGGAATGCAGCATGCATAGGATTCATACATTTCTTACTTTACCGCACTTTCTCCTCTAGTGTTCCCATAACACTTTATGTGCACTATTGACCTTCAAGGTTAACAGCCTTCAAGGCCCCTTGAAGATGCATATTGAAAGCAGTTTATTATCTGCAACTGTCAGTTTAAGGTCAGAAGGGACCACTGGATAATCTAGTCTGACCTCCTGTCCATCACAGGCCACCAACACCACCCAGCATCCTCTGACTAATCCCAAAAACTGAAATCAGGCCAATGTATTACAGCCCACAGAAGACTAAACTAGATTGGCCGCATCTGATAGTGAGAGTGGGGTCTATTAAGCTTCACAGATTTATTTCAATAAAATCTTGCAGAGATGGAAAAATATGAGGTAGTACAATTGGCCCAAAATAGCAGGTTATGAAATGAAGGCTTCTATATTTAATTCCTACCCATGGGTAAATTTACCCTTACTTTTCCTCTCAAGAGCTGAATGATAGAACTGCTGCTGTCTAACAAGGCCTCACCTACATTGGCATTTCTCCTTGAAATCTCCCATTACTGGGATTGTTAATGTAGACAGAGCACAGGCAGCTGCCTGAGTTTGAACATCCAGGTCATCTGGACTTGTTATGAGTGAAGTAAGAGGACAATGATGATCAAAAAGCTGGTGACTAGCACACAACCAAATTCTCATTCTTGCTACCAGTGAAGCTGAAACTGTGTAGAGTAGCAGGAGTACTTAAGACTCAGGTTCTAATGCTGACACACTATACCACAGTAACAAACAAGGAGTCTTGAAGCACTTTTAAAGACTAAAATTTACTTAGCAAATCAAAACAGTTTAGATTTAAGCAATGTGGAACATATTAGAAGAGGAGGTAGAGAAAAGCAAAAACAAACAAAAAACGCATTTCGTAACAAGAAAGCCAACTGATCTCTATTCAAGCCCAAGGTAATGGTATTAAACTTGCATATAAATTCTAACTCAGTTTCTTTTTGAAAATTTGACTTGTAATTAACTTGCTTAATTACAGAATTAACAGGTCTTCCTGATATTTTTGGCCCTCTCTTCCTAATAAAGGGCTCAGTTCTTTCTGTAAGAAAAAGCCTTGGGCTGGAATCAAGGTGCAGATCCTGCTGTGAGCTCTGGTAGGAACACGGCCTTAACACACAGAAGCCCCCTGGTACATAACAGGAGCATACTCATTGCTGTGACATCCCAGGCATGGAACATACTTCCTACCGTATCCCTGACCAGCTCTGCATTCAATGCATGAAGAGGGAAGAGATGGGATAAAGAATTTGATCATCCTCTTTGTATGTTGTGTCCTTCTTCCCTTGCCCTTTGGCTGCTGATTTCATGTATTCGTCTGCTCATTTCATGTATTCATTGTAATCTCTGTGGGGCAGGGAGTTTATGTTCATGCAAAATTTAATACATAATGATAAGATGCAGGTATGACCATGAGAAACATTGACCTGCCTGGTAATTTAGTGGTACTACATGGTGGCCTAATTATTGGCATGTTTACTGTGCCTCAATAGGAATGTAATGGAATTCCCTTACCACTATGGTGCCACCTCATAGCTGGGCCCAAGCAGCAGCTTTTCTGTAGTCTGGTACCCCCTCCTTCAGTTGCTCACCTGATGGTGTCTCTTCCTATCCCCAGGGTGTTCCCTCTTTGTAACTCAACCTCCCAGCCATGTCAGTAATAGATTACCTGAAGCTGCAATAGACTATTAGTCTAATCCAGTGTTCCTCTACATCTTGTGCATGGACTGGCCTCAGTCCTGTCGTCTCTTTGACACAGTATAGGAAGCTTGTTCCTGGTATGAGCAGGGCTGTCCTTGGGGGTTGGGGGGGCAGGGGTGCAAGAGGGGCAATTACCCCTGGCCCTGCACTGTCCTGCTGTGAGCAGGACAGCGTGGGGCTCGCACCCCTGCCTCCCCATGGCCACTCTGTCCCCCGCCCCCTCCTCGCTGCCTTCAGTGGAGAGCGAGCCTCTGCTCCGGGCTGGAACAGCCAGCCCAGGGGCTGGGCCTCTGCTCTTCTGCCCCTTTCCCGGGCGAGCTGTTCCACCCTGGGGGGGCGGGGAGCGACAGGAGAGCCCAGCCCCCCACCCAGCCTGGTCCACTCCCAGGGGCAGAGTAGAGGGCTTATGGGAGGGGTGGGAACGTGGGGCCAGCCCAGCCTGCACTCCCCAGGATGGGGAGGCATCGGGCCCCGCACAGGCCAATTGGCCCTGGGCCCCACCCCACCCCGGGTATGAGAAAGGATGAGAAACAGCATTCTCATCCACCTCCAAGTCTGCAGGATTTTGCTGCAAGAAAGTAGGGGAAGCCAGGCCTGCACACTGCTCAGAGTTCCCGGGCCCTCTGCCCAACAATCAGTCCTGTGGCTGACCCCTTGATCTCCTTCAAACTTCTCTTCTATCCCCCTTCTCCAGGCTACTCCAGCCTTCCCTTGCAAGAGGCTGTGGTTTAAGGGAGAACCCCAGGTCCTGTACCTAGCTAACACGTCTTTACAGCAGTGGTACTCAACCTTTTGTGGGTCATGACACAGTTGGTAGCATGTTGCAATTTTTCAGGACACACCAGCCCAGCAACCCCCCACCCCTCCCAGCTGAACCCAGCCATCTGCACAGCAATCCCTGACACACTTACAGCAGTGTGGCAACACAGTAATGTGTCCTGACACAATGGCTGAGAACCACTGCTCTACAGAGAAACTGCAGAGCTCCTCCAGGCAGCTCTTCTACTACCAACTTCTCAAAAAAAAAAAAAAAAAAAAACCCACCACATCCAGTTTTTCAACCCAGATAGGCTACAGTCCCTGGCAATTTTCCAGGTGCAATTCATAAGGTTAATTGGCCTCCTTCATCTGTTCAGGCCTTGTGTTGCATAAGAGAGACCCTATCACAAAGATTCTGTCTGAAATATGAGAAGGAGGCCGAAGCATGGCTCAAGATAGCCACCTATCAGCAAACCCCAGGACTGTTAAGGGACACTTAGAACTATTCACTTTGATTTTTCATCGCTGGAGCCCCAGCCAGCCTAGAATCAGGAAAGGCAAGGCCTGAAAACAAGACACTAAAATGGTTTAAAGGTGAACTGTCTCTCAGGGAAGGAAAAATCCAAGTTGGAGGGAGAGGGGGGAAGATGAGAATTAAACGCAGGACACTCTTGTGGGAATGTCTGTATTAGCTAGGCCCACCAAGGAATGGTAGGACTCCATATATGATATGCATATCTACAATTTACTTTTTAAAAATCCATTTTCTCTAATGATTTGTTGCTGTTGCTAAACAATATTTTGTTTTAAGAAGGCTGCTTGGTCACTATGTATCACCAGTACCCAAAGGAAGAACTACTGGTGCCTAAACTTAGAAAGTCAGGCTAATACACATGGTACTGATGCGCTGGTTCTGATTCAAGAATAGGAGAATGGCAAAACACCACTCCAATTAGACAAAGGCATGAAACCCAAGACATGAGGGTCTGCACTCAGAGACTAGGAAAAGAAAGAGGTTCAGCTAACCTGGAAAGTGACAGATTTGCATATGATTGTTTGTTGTCCTGAAGACATTTATGTATTAACAGGAATGTCCATAACTCACCATACCATAGGGCAGTGGTTTTCAAAAACTTTTTTCCCTGGGACCCAGTTGAAAAAAATCATTTAGGCATCATGAACCAACAGTTAAATCTTTCGATAATACATTCCAGTCTTTGGTGGCAGCAGCAGTGTGTGCCACATCCTACTACCTGAGGGTTTGCGACCCAGCACTGGGTCCAAACCCATAGTTTGACAATCACTGCTATAGGGCATGCATCAAATATGGCCACTTGATATGGAAATCAGTGAGAAACAAAACTGCACAAGGGTAATCTATGCAGAGTAAATTTAAAAGCTTTTTAAGTTACTTGCCTAGGAGGTCAGAAAGAAGGATTGGGGGACAGTTGGGAATAGAACAGAGAAATCCCGATTCATATTCTTATGCTTTAGTCTTAGATCATGCATCATCTCCCAAAATGTTAGAGAATGGTGAATTGAAATTGTCACTCAAGTTTTAAAAAGGGGGGGGGGTTAATCCGTTTCCTATTTCCTGATAAAGTTCTGGACACAGAAATATTTGCATATGCACATAAAGGTATATAGAATAGGCATGTGTACATTGGACAATAATGTGTCAATACCCAACTTGCATAAGCAAAAACTATTTATATATGCAGATTGTAAGTGACCAAATACACACATTTGGAGGCTACTCTTAAACTTTATTGCTGAAGTTTAAATATAAATAAAAATCCCACAAAAGACAAAAACTTGCAGCCGAATAAATATGGAGTTCAAATTCAGACAAGGCTAAAATGAAGTTTTTCAAACTTCATTTTTACAAGTGGAATACAGACAAATGAGGATATGATCAATATAGCAGAATCACACAATGGGCATTATAAAAAATTTAGAGGAAAAAGATTGTTCACATGTTTCTTTACTCACTTTGGAATCTGGGAGAGGAAAAGGACATCAAAGTCTAGAAGCCTGCTAAAAAGAAATGCTCATGCATAAGCAAGTGTTATAAAAAGGGATCATTTACACATAAATTAGTTCAGGGGGCCTGTCTTTGGGGCATATGTACATGCATGTTGATTCCATATCTTTTGTTTGGCTACCGTGCTTGTTTATGCTTCTACTTAATCCTATGGGGAATTCAAAGTGCATTTGTGATGTCACTGTTGTCATGGAAATTAATGTGATGTCACATTTTGTATCATTACTTTGCTACTACATTGATATTTTTCTTAACAGGAAATGGCTGTAAGAAAAGTTCTGAGAAATGCAACTGGTATCAGTACTTTCCCAATATTCTGGGGGACCCTAGAGCCGTAGTTTATTAAACATTCTTCTGCACAAACCAAACCCATCCTTCAAGACATCTGTTTTGGAAGTCTATTTTATGTGCAAAAATGTGGAAGTAAGTCCAATGCTGACATTTTTGATTGATTTATTTACCATGGATTCACTTAAAAATTACACATGACATATTTCATGTGTTGCTTCCAAAGAATTAACAAATCCTTCCAAATTTGGGAACTCAGGGAGTTACTGTGCTTTCACAGGAAAGTGGAATTAAAGCGGTACGAAACTACAGTTAGCATTCTCCATCTACAGGCCAGATGTCCCCATTACAGGTAACCGGGTTCAACAATGTGTATTTCAGTGCAGGAAGTCTCATATATCTACTCCCAATTATATTTCTTTGTGGGAGAAAACTGAACAAACAGGCCACAACTTCATATAGAGTAGATAACTTAAATGCTAGCCATAATATCTACAAACAGCATAGGGAAGAGAGTTTAGGGAGCCAGATTCTAGCCCAGTGGTTCCCAACATTTCCTCTGCTGTGGCACACCTTGCAACCTTTAATTAATTTGAGGCGCACCACCATATAGTTTCCAAATGAACTCATGAATGTTCTTGAGCTAATGGGCCAATCCAGAGCTCTTTGAGTAGTTTTCCAAAAAATTTTGTGGCACACCTGCTCAGACCTGACGGCACTCCTGGACTCTGACTTATCCTGCTTTACTAGGTGGCCACCCATTCCTGGGTCAGCCCACACCAGTCTCCTGTGTCTAATCGGCCCCAGGCAGTGGATGTGTGCTCTTCAGCCACTCAGGGGCTTGTTCCCCAACAAGAACTCCCAGCCCTAACTGCCACACCAGGAACTTCCATCCTGCAGGGATCAGGACCCTTCCAAAAATCACTGCAAGCTCATAAAAAGACTTTGTGTTTAACAAACACAGAAATGCAACAACTTCTGCTCTCTCACACACTCTAAAATCCACACAACTTTAGATAAAAACAAAACACTAGTTTATTGATTAGAATGTGATTTAAATGAGTATATAGCAAATCAATGTGCAGTCATTGAACAAGCAATCAGGCATTACCACAAACAAATATAAGATAAATTATAATCTAACCTAAAATCACTACTGTCATGCTCAACCCACCCTTCAAATTTGGCAATGGTTTCCAACCTGACTCTGTCCCTCCATGGGCAGAGCCCAATCCTTGCTTGTAGATGGAGATGTTTTAAGATGGAGTTTCTCTGGCAAAAAGCCTCTAACAGTTCAAAGTGTCTCTTTTTCAACCCCCTTCCCTCTTCTGACTTTGCCAAGTGATTCTTTTTGTTCAGAAAGGGTAGGCAATCTCCCCCTCTTTGGCCAAGGTGCCCAGTGTCATTCTTATTTTCTCTGGATATCTGCTTGTAGCACTGACCGGGAGACAGCTCTGATTGTCTGCATCTCCCGAGCTACGAGAAATACATGGGAACATGTTTCACATCTGTACATGTTGCTGCAGGAAACATGACACCATCATAACATGCTCTGTGTTACTGTTAGCATTCAAAAAAGGAACCTTGCGTAGCATATTTTGCATTAAATCACACAATTACGTAGCAAAAGTGAACAAAAAAGTTACACTGATCTTACCCCAGGGTGCATCCCATGATGTAGATTACATAAAACCCAACAGTAAACACACTGATATTCAAATTATTGGAATATGGGCTGGTAATTTACTATTTATTTCTGTAATAGTGCACAAAAAATTAAAATAAATTTAAAACTATAGCAATGTTTACTAGAGCTATCTGGAAAGTGAAAAAAATTGAACATTGTCATTTACCATCAACATTCCTTTTGTCAGTTTCTTAGCTAGCTATATTTACAAGCATGACAATAAAAAATGTAAAGCAATGTATGAAGTTTCAGTTATAGAAACAAATATCCTAAGTTTTCAGAGCTAATTTTTATTCTTTATCATAATATATCCAATAATCCTTCATTGAGAACTTTGCCTCTGTAAAATTTTCTGAAGGTAAAAGTTTTTATCTGCATAGAATGAAATAAGGACTTTAGGACATGACCCACTGAAATCAAAGGCAGTTTTTCTTAACTATGGCTGCATGATCTGACAATGATTTAAAGCATCTACCCTCAAATATTGTGGTAAGGATAAAATCTAGCAAGGATGGACACTCTTGTATTGAAGATACTGAACTGGAATCAGCAAACCAGGATTTAATTTCTTGCTCTGCTACAAGCTTCCTGTGTTCTCTTACACAAAAGTCTCTGTGTCTCAGTTCCCTTTCAGCGTAAATGGGGATAATATACTCTTTAGCTTTTCTGTTCAGATTAAAATCTCTGGGACAAGGACCACCTCTTATGTTGTATATATACCAGGTGTGGCCAAACTGCGGCTCGCGAGCTGCATGCGGCTCTTCCAAGAAAAATTGCGGATCAGGGAAGGGCGAGAAGTGTGCAATTGTTGGGGACTGCAGAGAGGCAGCAGCATGGTAAGAGCTGGCAGGGATGCGGAGGATGGTCACTGCTGATAGGGAAAGGCAGCATGATGAGAGCTGCAGTGTGGTGAGCGCAGGCAGGGAAAAGCAGCATGATCAGAGCTGGCAGGGAAAAGCTGCGTGGTTAGGGACTACAGGGAAAGACAGTGTAGTGAGAGCTGGCAGGGAAAAGCAGTGTGGTGAGAGCCAGCAGGGAAGCAGAGGATGATCACTGCCGGCCGGGAAAGGCAGCATGGTCAGAGACTGCAGAGAAGGTGCAGCATGATCAGAACCAGCAGGGAAGGGATAGTGTGGTCAGAGCCGCCAGGGAAGGGCAGCAGGGTCAGGGTCGGGGTGGGCAGAAGTGTGGCATGGTTGGGAGAGCAGAGAAGGAGCAGCATGGTAAGAGACTGCAGGGAAGTGGCAACGGGGGGGGGGGTGGGGAAGCACAGCATAGTTGGAGAATCCCCAGTATGTTTAGATTTTCTCATAGGGCCTAATGCAGCTTACTCGTTGTTAAAATAAAATTGTGTTTTACAAGTCCAACATGACGTGGAATACTGAGAAATGAAAATACAAAGGAGAAAAGTTTAAAACTGAACATAGCTTACTTTCAATTTTTGGCACAACTTACTGCTGTGAAGCATTGTATTCCACAATGACATTCAAAACATTGTGCAATAGTTAGAGATCAGCATGTGAGAGAGCTTTTACCTACTGCATTGACAAGTTACTGCCCAGATTTTAAAAAACTTGCCACAAGCCTGCAGTGTTCTACATCTAATTTTCATGGTAACCTTAAGTAATTATTAGAATCTGATGTTAGTAGGATCAACATTCCTGTTTTTACAATAAAGTTAAAGCATGCAATGAATTTTAAGCTTAGTAATTTTGGTGTAGGTAAAGATATGTGGTTATATGCCTCAGTGCGGCTCTCGAAGGTTTAATAATCAACTTGTGCTGCTCTTGAGTTCCATAAGCGTGGCCACCCCGATATATACACAGAGTGTGTTAACACAACTGGGCCTGCAATGGGATAGGATCCCCATGGCTGTCTCCACTTGGGGAGGGAAGGTTTCCAGCTCATGCTAGCTGTCACTGAGCTATGCACTAAAAATAACAGCATAGTTGCACATGGGCAGCAGTGGACAGTAGCGAGCAGCAGTGTGGGGTAGCCACCTTGAGTACATGCAAGCCAGATTCAGGTGGGATTATAGTTGGGTAGCTAGTATGTGCTGCCCCTCCCCATGCTACCATGGCTATCCTACTATTCTCCTTCGAGCGCTGCTCACATCATTCAGTTCCCTCTTCCGCCATCAGTGTCGGTTTCAGATCAGCGTAAACATGTGAAATGCAAGTGTCTGTCTTTCACGTGAAATTCAAGATGCCTGGTTTCAAGCTGTGCTTAAGGTGCTGCAAGGCTTTCCCAATGGACGGCCTGCACGAGAAATGCCTCCCTTGGCTGGGTGAGTCCCACCTCACGGCAGAGTGCTCCATTTGATGGTCCTTCAAGAGGAGGACTTGGTTAAAAAGGGAGTGCCACCTCCTCTTGATCTCAGGGAGTGGAGCTACCACCACCAAGGCTGGCTGAGCCACGAGCACTCCACCGGACTCCTGATCGGCCCGGGCTCAGGATCCCCGCCACCGATCATCGGTACCAGGCTTGAAACCTCAACCCACAATGGTACCACTCCAGCACCAAGGTCGTCGGTCACCGGGAGCCTCTCAGCTGTCCCGAGAACGGTACTGGCAGAAGCAACCCCGATGGCTCATCACGGGCGCCAAAACCCGGCTCCGGTGCAGAAGAGGAAGAAGAGGACCAAAGCAGCACCGTCTTCATCGGTACCGCTGGACCTGGTACCAGCACCCATGGTACTGATGTCAAGCCTGGTACCGACGTCAAGCTTGGTACCATCAGGTCCAGTACCACCAGCCCCAGAACTGCCAACTGGGCCAACGCCGATACTGGTACCAGCATGCAGCTCTACGCCATTTTCCAACCAGGTACCAGCAACTAGCCCAACACTGGGACCAAGCACGGCACCTCCCAGCCCTCCACCAGTACCACAGTCTGGTACAGAGGGGCAAGAAACTTCGCTCCATTGCTCCCCTGATGAGCTCTTGGCACCGGGTTCCCAGACTTCAGGAGGAGGATCTTCCAGATCGTCCTCTGAGGACCTCTTCCTTCTCCCCCAGGAGGAGTGTGCGAGGAAGAGGCTTCGCAAGAGCTCTGTATCCCCAAGCTCAGTGAGGTCAAAAAGACCACAGATACAAGGAGAGGTTTCCGCTCCCCCCATTGCACCTATGCCTCTAGTGAGATCACCTTGTAACAAGTGGACCCTCAACTGGCTGAGCACAGCAACCTATGACGTCTTCTCTCGCTATGCCCAGTCACCACTGCCAGAGTCCTCGGATTTCTCCGACGATGAACCCGACCCTTACTCTACACAACGTAGTAGATCGCAGGCCCAATCCTCCTCTTCACCTGATGAGCATCTACTCGACATGACCACTGACCACGAAGGAGACCCCCCACATCAACCAGGACCTCCTCCATTATATGGCGGCAAACGTAAAATTGAAATTAGGAGTAATCCAGGAGGAAGACGACTCCCTCTTTGATGCATGCCATAGAACTCCTCCAGCGAGGGTGGCGATCCCCTTACACTCAGGAGCATACTGCATTGTCCAGGAACACTGGCAAACGCCATCCTCAATTCCGCCAGCGTCCAAGGTTGCAGATAAGAAATACCATGTCTCTCCAGAGGGGTTCTCTTTCCTATTCCATCATCCCACTCCAGGGTCCCTGGTGGTCGATGCTGTAAACCAAAGGGAGAGACAGGGCCAGCTGAGCTCCACGCCCAAGAACAAAGAGGCAAAGAAGCTCAACCTCCTGGGGAGGAAAGTTTACTCCTCCGCTGCCCTGCAGCTACCTATTTCCAACCATTCAGCCTTAAGGACGCACTACATCTTCAACCTGTGGGAGGCCATGCGAAACTTCCGCATGGCCATCTCTGAGGAGCACCTGAGAGATTTCAAGGCAATGCTCAAGCAGGGGGAGAGGGCATCCAGGGATGCTCTGGTGGCAACGTGGGATGCAGTGAATACAGCTGCCGCACTATGGACTCCACAGTCATCATGTGCTGGTTGGCCTGGCTCCAAGGCTTGGGCCTATCCATACAGATGCAGCAAATTATCCAAGACCTCCCCTTTGAGGGCCCCGACCTCTTTGCTCCATCCACGGACATGAAGCTCCACGGTATGAAGGATTCGAGGGCTACGCTTCGATCCCTAGGATATACACTCCGCAACCCAACAGGTGCTCAACGTGACCACATCAACAGCTCCAACAGTAGCTACAGCAGCTAAAGCAGCAGCTTCAACTGCAGAGTCAGTTCCCGAGATCCCTCCAGTTTCCCCTGCGCCATCTTGGGGACCTGGATAAGGACAAGAACCGTTCAGGTAAAGGGGGAAACCTCAGCGCCTCACAGTCTGGAAAGCGTGGGCAGGGATCTGACCGCTTGTCTGGCCGTAAACAGGGTTTTTGATGGTCCTTCTGAGGGCAGCGCTCCGGGGTCTCTGTTTCCCCCCCACTGCCTGCGCCACTTTGCCCCCCAGTGGGTTTGTGTTACATCAGACCAGTGGGTCCTCGAAACAGTGGTGCAAGGATACCATATCCACTTCCTTTCAATCCTTTGGGACAGGACCGCCCCCTCGTGCAGCATTGAGAAACCAACAACTGCTACGCAGCCTAGAGGCCAAATGCCAAAAACTCCTCTCCCTCGGGGCCGTAGAAAAAGTCCCCAAACGAGAGCGAGGCAAGGGGTTCCACTCCCGCTACTTCTTGGTCCCCAAACCCAACGGGGACCTATGGCCTATTCTAGACCACAGAGCACTAAACAAATACATAAAGAGAATAAAGTTCCGCATGGTTTCCCTGCCCCAGATTGTCCCCTCCCTGTCCCCAGGAGACTGGTTTGCAGCCCTCGACCTAAAAGACTCTTACTTTCACATAGTCATCCAACCCCACGACAGATGCTTTCTCGGGTTCGTGGTGGCACGGAACCACTACCAGTTCACCGCTCTCCCCTTTGGGCTATCGCTGGCTGCCAGGGTGTTCACAAAATGTGTGGCATCAGTCACAGCATTTCCACACAGGAGGGGCATAAGAATCTACCCCTACACCTAGACGATTGGCTTATAGTGGGCAAGTCAAGTCACCAAGTGCAACATCACATCGATCTGATAGTGAAACTTTGCAGATTTCTTGGCTTCTCAATAAACACAGAGAAGTCAAAGCTCCGGCCCACTCAGGACATAGAATTCATAGGGGCACGACTAAACGCTCGACAAGGCACAGCTTCCTTGCCCCTGTCAAGATTTCGGTCCATTTGCACCATCATTACGGAACTGCAAGCGCCAGGTCTAACCACAGCGCGCTGGTGCATGCAGCTTCTGGGCCACATGGCGGCTACCACCTTGATAATCTGGAAAGCATGCTTGAGGATGAGATCCTTCCAGCTCTGGTTCTTCACAATGTTCCGGCCATGGAAGGACTATCCAGGCAAGGTACTCTTGGTCCCCCAGCACAACCTGGAGTCCCTCCAAATTTGGAGGGACCGCCGCTTCGCAATGGGGGGTATTCCATTCATGGAGTTTAAGCCCTCAGTGACCCTGATAACGGATGTTTCGGACTCAGGCTGGGGAGCCCACCTATCAGGGGGCCCCTCCACACAGGGTCTTTGGATCCCCAAGGATAAACTCCTCCACATAAATGTGAAGAAGCTTTGGGCCATCAGATTGGCCTGCATGACCTTCCTCAACAAAATCCGCCACAGAATGGTCCAGGTCCTCACGGACAATACAACAGCTGCGTTTTATACCCACCGGCGGGGGGGGGGGGTTCACTCCTTGGCCGTATGTGAAGAAGCATGCAAGCTTTGCCCTTAGCAATAGATCACCACTTTATGCCAGTTGCCTCCCACATACCCGGGTAGACAAAGGCTTAGCGGACTCACTCAGCAGGAAATCCCTAGCGAATCATGAGTGGTCCCTTCACAACAAGGTATTCTCCCTGTTGATAAATGGATGGGAACCTCCCCAGTGGACCCGTCTGCCATGAAACAAAACCGCAAATGTCTTCAATTTTGTTCCCTCTGGGGTAGGGACGAAGGTTCTCTCAGTGACACCTTCCTCCTCAGTTGGTCAGGGGCCCTGATGTACACCTTCCCACCAATTCCCCTGATCCACAGGGTGCTACTGAAGGTCCCTGCGGATGGAGCACGCATCATTCTGATAGCTCCGGACTGGCCCAGACAACACTGGTTCCCGCTCCTGCAGGACATGTCCATAAGGACCCAGCTCCACCTCCCTCAGTGGGCGGATCTCCTAACACAGGACTCGGGACGCCTTCGGCACCCGAACTCAGGTCTCCTACACTTGACAGCCTGGATGCTCTCTGGCTCAGTGAGCAAGAGAGGTGTTGCTCGGATAGGGTTAAGAAGGTCCTGGTTGGTAGCAGAAAACCCTCCACCAGGTCCACCTACATGGCTAAATGGAAGCGCTTCTCCACTTGGTGCTGTGACAAAGACACAGACCCTATCTCTGCACCAATCCGTACAACTCCGGACTATCTCTTAGACCTCAGAGAAAAAGGCCTATCCCTGTCCTTACTAAGAGTCCACTCAGCAGCAATTTCGGCCCTCCACCAAAGGGTTGATGGTACACCAGTCTTTTCACACCCCATATCTCACAGGTTCGTGAAAAGGGTGGAAAAGCTCTTTCCATACCCTCATAAGCCCACTCCTCAGTGGGATCTGAACGTTGTACCATGGGCTTTGACAGAGCTGCCCTATGAACCCTTGGATTCAGCCACTCTGCTGGTGTTGTCTTGGAAGGTGGCTTTCCTGATAGCAATCACCTCAGCTAGAAGGGTTTCAGAGTTGTGAGCCCTTTCCTCCAACCCCCATATATGATATTCTTCCCAGACAAGGTGGCCCTCCGTCACCATCCTTCCTTCCTGCCCAAGGTGGCCACCCCCTTCTACATGAATCAAGAAATTTGCCTGCCGGTTTTCTATCCCGACCCCCAGGTCACAGAAAACCAGAGATGGTGGCACACCTTGGATGTGAGGAGAGCGCTCTTAACTTATATTGAGCGCACACAATCTTTCCCTAAGACCTCCCAGTCGTTTGTGGCGGTCACCGAATGCACGAGAGGCTCCCCAGTGTCCTCTCAGTGCATCTCTAAATGGATTGTAAACTGCATCAAAGACTGCTACAGAAGGTCAAACACACCTCTCCCAGGGACTGTGAGAGCCCACTCTCCCAGAGCTCACAGCCCTCCTCACCAAGGTCCCAATCCAAGAGATCTGCAGGGCCACTACGTGGTCATTGATACATACCTTCACAACACACTATGCCATTGCTCAACAGGCTAGAGACGATGCCACTTTGGGCAGAGCTGTATTCAGCATCGGTAGACTGTAACTCCTCCCACCATCCTTGGGTATGGCTAGCAGTCACCTGTAACTGAATGATGCGAGCAGCGCTCAAAGGAGAACGGTTGGTTACTTATCAGTAACCGTCCTTCTTTGAGATGGGCTGCTCATATACATTCAGGCCCCTCCCACCATCCCCGCTAACGGAGTTGGCAAAGGTATATGGGACTGGGAGGGTCAGGGTCACTGTCACCTTTATAGCTGTGGTCGCGGTGCGGAGGGGGCGTTGGCTGTGTGCTCTGACCTGACAGGCTAATGCTGAAGACTTTCCGAGCTACCGTGCGCTGCAGCACGTAGACACCTGTAACTGAATGTATGTGAACAGCCCATCTCAAGGAAGGACAGTTACTGGTATATAACCAACCGTTACAGTGGCTCAAGCTTCAGCACTGGCTGTTTCCTGGTCATGTGCATTGCTAGCCTGCGCCGAGGCCCGTAGTGCCACAATTTCCTTCTATTTCTAGCTGCACTAGTTGGAAGCCTGTTAGAGTGGTACATCTACCTCAGCTACAACAAAAACGGCAACTGCATTGCAGACACATGAAGCCATGGTCTACGCCATGGCACTGTTTTGGTGGCAATCAAAGGGAAATACACAAAGTACTTAAAATATATTGTGCACCTCTCTCTGATTGCCTACCGCCTACTTACTGCGGGGTCCCCATACCGCTGATTCGATGGGAAATGGCTTTCTGTTGAATCAGAACTACACTTCTTACCAGGTAGGTCTTACCTCTGGCTCATTTTGAGTTCAACTGAGCGTGTTTTTACCCATGCTTAAAGTTGCAGAATCGATTCTACACTGTCAGCGCTGCCAACAGTGTGGAATCCAGAAGACAAGGGGAGCTTTAAATTAGACAAGTTACAAGTAATCCTTAAATAGCAGCAATGAGTAGAAAAGTGCATGTTATTAGAACATGTGAATGGCTACACTGAGTCAAACCAGTGGCCCATCTCACCCAATATCCTGTCTTCCAACAGTTGCCAATGCTAGGTGCTTCAGAGGAAAGGAATGGAACAGAATTTGAAAAGGAAATTAAGCATCTGTTCCAAATCATTAACTATTAATATGAATTAGTTTAGTATTGCAAATGGGAACTGGCTGTCCAGCTCAGATAAGCAGAAGAGAGCTAAATTGCAACCCACCAGCATTTCTTTTTTTAGTAGCAGGAAAAAGATAAGCCTTGAACTGTGTATTTGGATTTTCATATCTTTCACAGGTGGAGAAACCACTGGTGCAAGAGTCACACCAAGGAGGATTTGTTAAAAACAGAGTAATTGAACAGTGGAAAGCAGCCGGTAAAGGTAGCACAAAAGGTGTTGATCTTCATATACAGTGATGCTCTTTGGAAGCGCAGCAAGAAGGTTGAAAGCACATTCCTGCCGTCAAGAAAAGCGTTACCTTGAATAATATGCCAGTAAAATGTTACCCTGAGTTAAATATGACAACCTTCCTGATATTTAGTCTTTCTTTAACAATATCACGACACAGCTATTTGGTTGTTAATATTTAAGTTTATGGAACTTTCAAGAACAACTTAACATAAACAAGAGTTCAGAACATATAAAGGGAAAGTGTTTGTAGAGTACATCATGCAAACAGTATAATACAGCACCTGGTGCTGGCCCAGTTCTAATGTCACTTACACTACTGTAAAACCGGCTTCAGTCTATTGAAATAAGTGGAGTAACACTTGACCTACACAGGACAATCCCTGTGCAAAAGAATAAATGAACACAAAACTGACATCAGAAATCACAGAACAAAAAAAAAAAAACAAACAAACAAACAAAAAAAACCCAGTTGCTGAGCACTTCCATCTTTCTAATCACTCAATAAATGATTTGTTAACAACTGTACTCAGAGACATCAATGGGACATCAAGACTTCAAACCACAGCACAGCTTGTGATTGAACTTTGTGACTTTGTGCTCACCCACAACCATTTCAGATTTTAGGATAATTTATACCAAGTCAGTGGCACTGCTATGGGCACCCACATGGCCCCACAATATGCCAACATCTTTATGGGTGACTTAGAATAACATTTCCTCAAGTCTCATCCCAAAACACCTCTCCTTTACCTACGCTACATTGATGACATCTTCATCATCTGGACCCATGGCAGGGATTTCCACAGAGATTTCAACAATTTCCACTCCACAATCAAATAATGTGCCTCATGCCCCATTGATATTGCTCCTAGGATCATCATTTACATCTGTACAAAATTAGTCTGGTTTGGTAATGTTTTACATTTAATCTGTGGAGTTTTAAGGCAGGAACAATCAGGTCCAATGGGTCAAATCAGATTTCACTTACATCCATGCAATCCCACTGACCTCTACACAGTTGCATTGGTGTAAATGAGACCCAAATTTGGCCTCTACCCTTTTTCCAAATCTACATGCAAGCTGTATTTCACGTACTTTTCTTTTCCATGCAACTAACCTTGGCGTTCTCTCTCTTGGTTGTTCCCTTGGTGTTCTTTGTAGAATAACTTTAAAAACCAATGGATGAGGAAAGCTCTCTAAGGTATATATTGCTTATATTTTGCTAATACAATCTACCATGCACAGGCTGAATGTTTGCTCAGTTCTACCCTGTGCTGAGAAGCATAAACAAGTTGCAGCCCACATATTTGTGAAACAGGATCACTGGCATTTGGGGACACCAAACAAAGCATATGGCCTTGACTGCTTTGTATAAACCTGCATGATGCATGCTATTCTTTCCTTCTCTAGTCTTGGACTTGTTCTGACAGAGGAAGTTTATTGGCTTTGTTTTTAATGCACATGGATTTTGGGTACACAAGTTGCAGAACTGTTTTTTTAATCTTAAGTAAGAGTAAAGTAGAAGTCAACAGAACAAAACCTCAGCTGGTGAAAATTAATGGAGCTACCATGATGTACACCAGTTGATGTGAGAACAGACAGCACTGGACAATCCAACCCAAAGACTATAATATCAGCCAGGAGATTTCAGATTTTGGACTCTTATGTCTCATTAGGTAACAATCTCTTCTAATTAAGCAACCCAGATATTTGAATTGAGAAACAATTGTAAGAATGAAGCCTGCCACGATCAAAGATTACGTAAATTTATTGAAATATAGCCTAAATTTCCCAATGTGTAACCTTATGCAATGGAATAGATACATGATTCCTCACAAAGAAATCTCCAACCAGAAAAATTTGTTAGGAACTGATGGGAGTTTCTCCTGAGATATGTTCAAGATAAGGCTTGGAGGGTCTTAGTATACAAAACATATGATTGATTGAGCTGCACTAAGTAGAGAATTCAGAGGGGGAAGGTTAGCAGATGGCTTGCATCTTAAATACAGATATGCCAAAACCTCCAGGTATTATCAACCATGTTTGAGGATAGTAATTTAAGAGCAGCTTAAGCAAATCTGTTGCTTGCAGAACTAATGTGTTCCAAGAAATGCATTTGAAAGGACTCAAAGTCAAAGTATCCCCCAAACAATAATTTGTTGGTGGTTAGAATCCCCGCGCCCCCCTCCCCCCAATATAACATAAGCAGGTGGGGAAAAAAAGAAAGAAATCACTGCTAGGAGACGTAAATGAATATCTTTCCTATCAGGGGATGAGCTGGTATCTGTAGAACCAAATTCCTAACAAACCCAGGAATGAATTATCTTGTTAACCTTCTGAAGCAAAATCAAATAGAACTCATATTAGCATCTTTCCAGCAATTTATTTTTTATTTTTAAATAACAGCTTCAAAAATATCTTTTTTATCTTCTGTTGTGTTATGTGTTGCACACTGAGTATCAAAACTATCAATATATAAAATGCATTTAGAATATGCTGGAAGTGGCCAGATTATTTAGATTATTAAAACATTTGGCGTGAAAGACTCCAAAGTCTGTCAAGCAGCTATTTACTGAATGTGACTGCTGTCAGGTAGGCTGGGAAGTAATCCTGAAAGCTGTGCAAAAGCCTATAAAATTTACTTGCTTTCAGACTCTGAGTCCTGGTCTACACTGCTGGTGGATTTCTGTGGCAGATGATGACAGATATGGAAGCAACTCAATTTAGTAACTTCAGTTTATAGCAGTGTCCCCACTGTGCTGCACCAATGCAAAATGCCCTCCAATTCAAATCAAATCATAGGGCTGGAAGGGACCTCGTGAGATCATCAAGTTCAACCCCCTGGGAATTGAACCCAGGACCTTCTGCAAATTGATGCAGCGTTACTCTTTTTGCAGGGTTGGACTAACAGCATTGACTTGCAGGACTGACTGAGTGCATCTCCTCTGCTGCTTAATCAATTCCATGAAATTGATCCTGCATCACCAACTACCCTCCCAGCAGTATAGACACACCCTTAATTCCTTGCACGTGCACTCCCCATGCAAGCTGCTGCTTTCTCCCACTTAACACCACCACCAGGATTTCTTTTGCCTCACAGGGCCATTTTGTCATCTCTGTAGCTTGGTTTTGACTTGACTTGCATTAGTATATAGGTATATTGTAACTCTACTGACTTCATTGGAGTACTCTCTGATTTACTGCAGTGCGGGATCTGAATCAAACCTTCAGTAAGTAGCAAACTAACACTCTGACAATCTGTTTATGTCATGTACATAAGAAGCAATTTCACATCAGTGGTAATACACACCCCTCACATAGAGCAAGCCATTGAAACCACTCAGTACAGTTAACAGATCAAAACATTTTATATGATAAATTTTCTTAAAGGAACAATAATGCTTAATATTATTAAGTCCCTTGGGAGTTGCCATTTGAGTCAGCATCATGCACAAGTAAGGTGCTTTGTAATTTCTACAAATCCATATTTCTTGATGGCATATTAGTCACCCCAGAGATGTTCAGTCAAGTATCTTTGGAGTTATCCTTTTCAATCCTTTAAAAAAATCCACAGCCACTTCAGTACAATCTAAATTCTCACAAAAGCACTGCAGTCTGATCCAGGCTTCTCTCTCTGGGAGACTGTCTGGTTTCTATCAGGACAGTCTCAGTGTGGCTTGGTTCCACCATCCTGAAGGACTCTGATATGACATGATTCTTGATAGGAACACTCCAGTTGCTAGCTCGGTTATTTATAAAAGTTGTCCTGCTATGTCAGGCAGGAGCATCCAGTATCATTCCAGAGCTAGTAAGAAATGCTGGTGAATTTTCATAGGATTTTTAAATTTCTTGTTTGTCTAAATTTTCTGCTGAAACCAAGAACGAAGACTGAAAATTTTCACCAAAAACCTGCATATGTTTCCAAATACTGAAACTTTATCCCCCCCCCCAAAAAAAAAACCTGCACATAATTTTCCTCTACAAAACTGTCATTTTTGATACAACATTACTTTTTGTTGAAACAACTTTGTGACAAAAACATTTCAACAAGGTCTACACTGGACAGTCCTATTAGCTGCTTCTCATTCAGTCCTTTATCTGTAGTAATGACTAGTTTGCATAACAAAAAATCCTCCCCTAACACACACTTCAAAAAAAGTAATGAAAAGTAACTTATTTAGTGACATGGTTAGTGCCATTGGCAAACTATAGCCACCCTCGTCTGTGGAACATCCAAGTTAATAAACTGCCATTCTGTTTCTCCTTTCCTTTGTAGGCAGCACTGACCATTTCTTCCTTGAATGCTCTTCATAAAGGCATCTTACGCTTCTTGCACATGTTACAAAGTGTTGTAGAAAAGACAGCTTCATCATGGCTAAACTACCAGATGTTTGTCTTCTTCATCATTTCAATAGTTACAATTATTTTTGTATGAATAATAAGATGGTTTTTACTTCATCATTCCATGGCACATGTTGTGCTTAATAGCAGGGGTGGACTAGCTGGGTCTAAGAGCCGGCTGCTACCTAACAAGCAAAAATTTCAGTGGAAGTGTGGACCAGGGCAGATCCCTTCTCCAAGATGCTAAACAGCTTCCTCTTCAGACACCTAGGCAAACTTTCCCAGGCCATAGTCCTTTCTCTTCAGATCCACAAACATCCTTCATCCTTAGTTCAGTCTTTTATATAGGCCCCGTAACACCTCGTTCCCAAAGTCTGAACAGCCCTCCCTTTCAGCATCCCCAGTGTCCCTTGTTCTCAGGGCTGATTCTCCTGGCTCCTGAACCATCTCCACACTCTTTCTCTTCAGTACAGATCCCGTTTTTCCAATCCCTCATTTATCCTCCCCTGAAACACTTTATCTTAATATTTAATATTCTTCTTATTCTATTCAATACTTCTTTAAAATAGAAATGCTGCATGCTTCCTTATCTTCTACTGAAGAACCAGCCCTCAGTTCCCTACTGGAAATCAAGAGTCATATGCAGAACTTGGGTCAGATTCTGCACCAGATATAGCCAGGTAAATCCAGAATAACTATTGAATTCTGCACAGGTAGCACAGATTAACATCATCATAGCTGAATGTAGTATCTCGCCTTCTATCAGCAAATTTTACTTTTGCCAATATGAAGGGTAAAACTTGAAGAACCTAAAACATGAAGAACCCCTAGAGTGGCCCTCCAATAAAAAGTAATCTATGGTTTACCTAATTTTATATCATGGATTTGTTCCTGTAATTAAAATAATAATTATGGCTATTAATAAAGCATCTCCATTACCCTGAATGCTCAGGGTACAGTGCAATAATTCATTATAAATGTAATTTAAGCAATTGTTGAGCCCAAAAAATACCAATGTTTATTTTTAAATCCCTCTATGTTACAAAGGTAAAAGTTGGTTATTGATCCTTCCCATCTAATCCTGCATTAGCTCTAAAGTATTTATTCCAGGGTAATGGAAATAATAGTCACAATAATACAAACACTGACAAGACTTACTAGATTTAAACAAATGTTTTTAAAATATTTTATTTTAAAATTCTCTGGGTACAGATTTATTTTACTTTATTAAATACTGAAGTTATTGTTATAACTTCTTTTTGCTACATAGGAGTGAAATGTCTGATGTCACCATCCTTTAAGAACATCTGTCTTATCAGTTGGATTATTACTTTGTCACTTTCACATGCCAATACACCCAAGAGCAATTGCGAAGAATAATTCCCTCTCAGCTACAACTGGGATGGCCATAATAAAAATAAATGGATAAAAAAGATCTAGAGAAAACAGAATAGCTATAGCAGATTAGATAGTCCTACACTTCTTACATCAACAGTACACTAGGGGGACTAGTTTTACTCTTTCTCCAGCCACGGACACATACCACAATCACAAAATATTGTGAACATCAGAAAGTTATTTCTTTCCACTTTGATATCAGTAGAACCTGCAGTCAGCAGGCTAAATTCATCCCTTGGCATAAGTCTTTCAAAGTCAGTGGAGTAAAACCTGGGATTAACTTGTCTCATTATAAGGTTTTGTCCTTTAAATCCAAACGTGTTCATTACACAACAAATTATTTTTGTTAAATATGAATTTGGCAACAAACTAGATATAAATCACCGTAAAACAGAGCCTGACATCTGCAGATATCATTCAATAAGGGGAATTTTGGTTTCTCTTATATCACTGTAAATCTACAGCAGCTCCATCAAAGTTGATGGAGTTAATATGAATTTACACCAGTACAACTGAAATCTCATTCTGGCCCTTTTTATATAAAGCAATTGGAAAAGCTGAGTTGCTCTGTATAACATAAAGTGTCTGCGTTCTGTCACTTCTTTAAATATGATAATTTGCTTGGGTGTGGTACATTAACATTTGATTATCAATGTGTTTTGTAGTCAGTGAAGGCTGCTGTCCAGCAAAGCATTCATTCTAATTCTGGCTTTGACAATGAGGCTATGTCTACACGTAGATGCTTATTTCAAAATAAGTTAATTCAAAATAAGTTATTTTGAAGTAAAATTGTTATTTCTAATTAACGTAAATCAAAATAAGCAAAAACCTCAATTTGAAATAGCAAGTCTGGACACAGGACTTGCTATTTCAAATCAGGAGAGGGGCAGCATGGGAAGTGTGGCAACACGGCCCCCTGGCAGGGCCATGTTGCCAGCCAACATATAGAAAAAGGAAGGCACCCTGGGAAGCAGAAGGGCAAAAGTGTTAAATCGAAATAATGGTTATTTTGAAACAACACGTCCGAATGGCGTTATTTTGAAACAACAGTTTTGAAATAACATCTATTTTGATTTTAGCCTAGGTTTTACTATTTTGAAATAAGGTTCGTTATTTCAAAATGACGGGGCTCGTCATTTCAAAATAACAAAACGTCATTTGGACATGACAACTTTTAAATTGAAACAACGGTCATTGTTTTGATTTAAAAGCCTTGTGTGGACATAGCCTGACTGCTCACATAATTTTGAACAAAGCATTTGCTCTCTCTGCCTCATTTACCCTTCTGTTTATTTATAATCTCAAATATACTGTTAAACATTTAACATTTTATTAAAACACACATGAAAGACTAAATTATATGGGCTGTATTTTCAAGAATTCAGCACCCTGACGCTCCTATTTAGACACCTATATAACTGCCAGATTTTCAAAAGTGACTAGCACCCATAACAGGACCATTATTCTCAGTGAGACCTGCTGGGTACAGAGCTTTTTTGAAAATTTTGCCCAATATGTATGCCTTTGACAATGCGCTTTCTTTTGACTACTTTAATCGCCCCACTGCCTTTCAAATGAAGTGCTATGCTATTTGAGATGTACTGTATGCCATCATAGGAAGAAACATCAGAAAAAAGCTCTTGGGTTGTAGTGACTCCTATGTATTAAAGGGGTGCCCAAACAGTAGTTCATTCACATTAGTAACTTATCTAAATTGTTTATGAAGATCTGCAGTGATACTGTCTTCTCATTCATCTTCCTTGGGATGCAATTGCGGTTAGAGTTAATATAAACTTTTTCTATGGTCTTATTTCCTCACTTAGTTTCAACCTAATTTCAGGATATTGCTCCTTGTCCTTCTGTACTCTGAGGTTGTAAATAACTTCTTCGCTCATTTAAGTTACTTTATGTTCAATAAAGACTCAAACAAAAACAAAAAGATTAAACTCCTCTACTGTTTTTTTTTTTTGGTTTTTTTTTACAAGTGGTGAAATTACCCAAAGCAACTCAGCTCTAGGCAATCTGCATCTATGCAGTGACCTGACACCAACCATGTGGCAATCTGCCTGGAAAAGTTCGTAACTGCTATATCACCCTACATGGCATATTAAAAGACACCAGCTGTCATTACAAAACCCACCAATGGCAATGGTAATGCAAAAATTGTCTATAATCACAGGTTCCCAAATCATGGCCCATGCAGCACATGCTGGTGGTCCAAAGAGAGCTAGCTAGTCACATGGGTGACAGTTCTTGCTTCCAATTGCCAGACTGAATTAGAAAAAAATGAAAACACAGACTTCCCAGATAGTGTATTTTTTTTTCATGTAAACAATTGTTGTAGTTGCTGCAGCATCTCTGTGATACTGAACAAGAGTGAGGAACTTCACTTTTGCTGTCAATTTTACATGGAAGGCATTCGGATACTATGGTGAGGGACTGCAAGACAGAATCTATAGGAAGACCTGGTAAGACATTTGGCTTTGCAATGGTTTAAACTTCTTTTCTTTTCCTGTTTGGTTGTACAGGCCCAATGGCAGAATCTGGCTTCTTAATTTGTTTGAATTTGACCCTTCTTTTGTCATTTAATTTGTGGCCTGTTTAAAATGCATGTGATATCTAGATGCTATGATGACTGGAACACTAGAAATCTCTCTCTGTCCCTAAAGGACTCGTGACCATGAAAGAGGGAGCACTGCAACCCCATTATACCAGATGCAATACAAACCCACACAAAGACCAGAAAAGAAGCTTTCAAAAATCTATTTCCAGACAAGATATAATGAGTGAGTATAACAGACAGCAGGATGTGGGGCAAGAATTATAAGAACATACAACTACATAAGCTGATGATTTGCACAGCTTGATAGTTTAACATGGCTCAGAAGTCACGACGAAATACTGGGGGTCTTGGTTTATTGTGTTTGTCTCCCAGTTACCATCATTGGTTTGGTTTCTTGTCAGTGTCCCAGAAGAAGTGGATTTAGAGCAGGGGTCTCAAACTCAAATCACCATGAGGGCCGCATGAGGACTAGTGTGGTAACCAAAGGGCTGTATCACTGAACCTTTCTCACACAACAACATTGCAAATATTGATAGCTATAGTGTTGCTGCAGGCTGCAAAAAATAATTTTAGTGGCCACAAGCAGTCCTCGGGCCACGAGTTTGAGACCCCTGATTTAGAGAAGGGATCAAAAGGCAGAAATGGTAGCAGTCTGACAGATCAGTTCATGGAGGACATTCCACAGGTAAGAGTCATCGAGAGAGACGGCATGGAGGCACCTATAAGAGAATCAGATGAAAGGATGGTCATGGCGAGCACCAGAAGGATAGAGAGGGGGTCATGCAAAAGAGGCAAGAGGGGATTAGTATAGGGAGTGGCAGGCTAGTCAATTATTTGTGGTTTCCAGGGTTGTTCTTTGATCTTTTCTTGTGCAAGAATAAATTTGTTGGTTTTTAAGTGCCACAGGACTCCTTGTTTGTTCTATTATTGTTCTTTGTGCTTTACAGTTCTTCTGTGTTCTAGAACCTTGCCATTTGAATTCCTTGATTTTTGCGAGCTTAATACTGACCTCACTGTTGCATTAATATTAGCTTTTCATCAGTAAATATTGACTTAACTCGCTGATGTAAGATGACTAATCACAGTAGTTTACCTTTAAAAAAGTGTCTCTCCTTATGTCCAGCACACATTACTATTAATGAGTAAACTCAAACAGGACAGGTCAGCCAAAAGGCTGACAAACTCCAAAACAAAAGACTTGACCTGCATCTTAAGTATATCACTGACATCACTTTAATGCTAATGGGATATATTCCAAACCAAAAACAGTTAAACAATTACTGAACTAGTTCTTCTTGGCCAACCAAAGTCTCTTTTTTATGCATTTCTAAGGCAGCCTTCCGAACACAGTGGAATGAATAACACAAAAGAAGACCGCAATTTGTTTTCAGGTACAGGGGACAACCTCTACTGAAGGGTCTAAATGTATTTGCTGGTGGCTCAGCTACATGCAAATCTTCAGCATATTATATTGACACCAATTCTTTCCAGTGTTCTGGGTACTATGCCATGACAGCAGCACAGTAATGTATGAGAGATAAACTTGTTTAGCTTACTGTACCTTAATTGCCACTTGATTTTGTTAAATGTCAGAATGAAAGAACTGAATTCAATGGCAGTGCAGATGTTTCATAAGCCTTTTTTTAACTAAAAAGTCAACAATAGTGGTTTGATAAATCATTTAAATGTGTTCAATCGGAGTTGAGTGTGTGGTGGGGAAATAATTGGGTCAGGAGAAAGACAGGTACCGAAGCAGTGAAAGGGATCATTCAGTGCAGTACTGCTGTTTCATCATCTTTCCATACCTGTCCTTTCTTTTTGTTAAAGCAGTGACAGTTGCAAAGCATTGACCAGACCTGAGAAAGAGATCTGAGGGCATCCACAGGAAACTGAGAGCATATGCTTTACAAAATGCTTGCCTCGTGGTAAGGCAGGTGCTATTCTTCCTTAGCCTGAGGGTAAGGTGCCTCTAGTGTTTTTATCTGATGATTCTTGACAGCTAAAAGAAAACAGAAAAAAAATTTTTTTTTTTGAGAATGATCACTTAACAAAAAAGGTCAGAGTGTGGGTGGAGGACCTGATTTTCAATGGTAACTTATAGCACATATGTTAAGCAAAGAGTCTGTGGAATCATGCACTGTGATATTTCCATTTTTCTGCCCAAATAATCACCATGTAACAACAGTGGCTTAGAATGGGAAACTGATTTTGTTGCTTTGGTCTGCTCCTTCATGTCAGGCTGGGCTTTGTACTCAGTGAGATTTTTATTTTTTTAAGAATCTCTGGGTTCAAGAAAGATAGCACAATTCCATTAACATGCCATGAAGGATTTAGTCTTTCAGATCAGTTTGATGCTAATGGTAATAATTAGAATCACATGGGGGCCAGCTGACATTCAAATAAAATGAAAACCCTTTATCTGTGTAAACCACATTCACAACTCTGATTGAATGCAGGGCCAGTTTAGGGAATAAGTATGTGAATGAGGACCCAGTCTGTGGAGGTCCAGGTGGCAGAAGAACCTAAGCTATCTTATATTTAAGGTGACATTTCTAGTCCTATTGGTTGCAAGGAAAAGATTGAATACACCAACCTGACTGACTCCATGCCCACCACTGGAGTGGAACAGGTCTCCTCTTCTGACAGGGCCACTTCTTGCTCCCTTGAGTAGCCACGCTGTCATGGCTGTGGCTCTGGGGTTCTAAAACTAAGAGGTGGGCCTCCCAAAGAGGCACAGCAGTGTGCCCAGGGAAGGGTGAGCTAAGAGTTTGGGGTTTTTTTTCAGAGTTCTGCTTCTCAGTTCCTACTGTCTGGGGCTCATGCAGAAGGAGGGTACACACCTGGGAGATGAGGATAAAGGAGGCAGCTGGAGCCCCGGTACCTAGGTTTGGGATCTCCTGCCCACACCTCCGTCCCTTATTTGGAGGTGACTGGGCTCTGGCTGTCAGCTCCAGGGTGCAGTGGTGGCACACAAGTAAGGGCAGCAATGGGAGCTAAGACAGCTGCAAAAAGTGATTACAAACATCACTTTTCACATTGCTGCCCTTAGGTCTGTGTGGCTGGTGCAGAGCCATGCCTTCAGAACTGGATGCCTGATCTGCAGCTAGTGCTCTCTGCTGTCCCTTCAGAGCTGGGTGGTAGTCTATGCACTTGTGGTTAGGGGTAGGGGAGCATAAATGACTATAGACACAAAGAAGTGGGATCCACTCAAATGAATGTGAGAAGCACTTCTCTGGAGGAACAGCCCTGCCACAGAGAGGAAGGAGGGGTTCTTCAGGAGCACCTTCCATTTTCAAATGCGGCAAACAGCACATTCCACTTGGTACCAGGGAGGTAGTAATGGAGATCCCTTCACCTAGAGAGTCCCCTGGGTTGTGGATATCATCTGCTATTAGGCAATTTTCCTTCCCCCCCCCCTTTAAACTTAGTTTGCTTCCTGCCCCCTTGACTTTTCATAGCTCCTCACCAGCCAGCATTGTGGTGTCAGCCCCAGCCCCATGGGATTGCCCAAGTTGGGGCTTCTAAGCACCATGCTGTCAGCACCAGCCCCTAATATCGCCGGCCAAGGGAAATGATAGCCTGGGCCAGGGCAGAGCATGGAGTGATCTGGGCCCCAATCCCTGCCCCAGGCCAGCTATCAAAGAGACTTACACCTCTTCCCAGCTACCCAGGATAGGCCCACCCTGCCACCTCCCTGCCTCCCTCTGGATGGGACCCGCCTGCTAACCCCTGAGGAGCAGTCCCAGGAGTGGGGATGCTGACCCAACTTTCCACATCAGCATCACATACACAAACCAGAAGTTTTCTGAGGTGATATCCCTGCTCTAGCTGGGACTTGGGAGGGTAAAGTCTTAGTATTTTTCCTCCTGTAAGGACTCCAGCCTGAGTGAAAACAGAGAGCAGTAGACTTGCAAGGAAAGGAAGCATCAGTCTGCCAAAGAAGTTGCCGCAGCAGGCGTTCAGTCAACCAACTCTTGTGCTTATGTGGGCAAAAGTGATGCTGGCGGGGCTGACAGTGTGGGCCATGGTGTCCTCCATGCTATGATGTGGCTAGGGCTCCAAATTAATATTATACTGCCCTAGTTGAATATAGGTTAAATAAATCATTACATAGTCCTGCATCTCACATAACACTGGATACCCAACCTCTAGACTAGCACAGGTGAACTAGTGGTGTTAAGTAAAATCACAATCACTTGTTCAAGGAGGATGATTGGGTTCGAGTCAGAAGGCACCAAGGACCATGACATGTCCTTTATCAGTGGTATAATGGATCTTACCAAGAGGGAGGAAAAATTGTTTCAAGATGTGACTAGAAGTGTATAATTTTGGGTAAGTAACTTTCCCTCTGTGACTCAGTTTCCTCATCTGTAAAATGGGGATAATGCTTTACTTTCCTCTAGGCATGCAAGTAGCTAAATAATCTCAGAAAGGCCTATTGAATTGCTCTAATGAAAGGAGTTAGAAAAGTAATAATTATTATTAATTACAAAGGGTAGCTGAGTTTTAAACTGAGTAAATGGAAATCTTAGAGTAAGCATATGAACAAAGGTTTCATATTAGGAAAGAGACTACGATTAGTGACTAGAATGGGGTCTTTTGAGGCAAATTTAAACATTTGTCATGTGAAAGAGATAGCACAGATAGAGTACAGTGTGTACTTATCTTTATGCTCTGTCACTATGTATCGAAACAGTACAGAAAGCATTTGAGAAAGGCACTCACCCCTGTAATCCTTTGTCTCAACTCGGAGGATGCCAAGCTGTATTTTATTGTTGGCAAACACCCTTTCACCTTCATTTCATCCATATCCCATCTACAGTTGTCTTAGCAGATGTGGAATCTCACCAGATACTGACATGCAGTGCTCTGCCCTTTCTACTCTAAGCTAGGTTACACAAAACTCAGAAGGGCTTGTGAAAACACTCCCTATATCCTCTTCTTTATTGAAACAGTTTACTTTAGGTAGCACCACTTCTGCTGACAAAACTAGAGAAAATGCCAGTTACCCAGTTGCTTATATCTTAATGAACACAGGATTATACACATTATCATAGAATCACAGGGCTGGAAGGGACCCCATGAGGTCATCTAGTCCAACCCCCTGCCAGAGGCAGGACCACTCCCACTAAACTGTCCCAGTCAGGATTTTGTCCAGCCGGGCCTTAAACACCTCCAGAAATGGAGATTCCACCACCTCCCTTGGCAGCTCATTCCAATGCTTCACCACTCTCCTAGTAAAAAAATTTTTCTTAATATCCAGCCTCAACCTCCCTAACTGTAACTTGAGACTGTTGCTCCTTGTTCTGTCCTCCATTACTACCAAGAATAGTCGAGCTCCATCCTCCTTGGAGCATTCCTTCAAGTAGTTGAAGGTTGCTATCAAATCCCCCCTCAATCTTCTCTTCTGCAGACTAAATAAGACTAATGCTTCCAGTCTTTCCTCATAGGGCTTGTGCTCTAGCCCTTCAATCATTTTGGTTGCCCTCTGCTGGACTCTCTCTAGCATGTCCCTGTCCTTTTTGTAGTGGGGAGCCCAAAACTGAACACAGTATTCTAGATGTGGCCTGACCAGTGCAGAATAGAGGGGAAGGATCACATCCCTTGATCTGCTGGTAATACTTCTTTTGATGCAGCCCAGTATGCCATTGGCCTTTTTGGCCACAAGAGCACACTGCTGACTCATATCCAGCTTCCCATCCACCATGACCCCCAGGTCCTTTTCTACACTGCTGCTACTTAGCTGAATGTTCCCCAGCCTGTAGCAGTGCATGAGGTTTTTCCATCCCAAGTGCAGGATTTTACACTTGTCCTTATTGAACCTCATAAGATTTGTATTGGCCCACTGTTCCAATTTATCTAGGTCTCCCTGAATCCTGTCCTTGCCCTCCAACATGTCTACTGTTCCCCCCAGCTTGGGGTCATCCGCAAACTTACTGAGAATGCAGTCTATTCCATCATCCAGATCATTGATGAAAATGTTGAACAGAACCGGCCCCAGGACTGATCCCTGGGGCACACCACTCGTTACTGGTTGCCAGCTAGACATGGAACCATTGATTCCTACACGCTGAAACTGTTGATCTAGCCAGTTTTCTATCCACCCATCCAACCCATACTTCCTTAATTTGCCAGTGAGAATGTTGTGGGGAACAAATGAAAGGCATACGCATGCAACAGAGAAAACAGACACATCATCTCTCTCTGATTTGGGTAGTTTCTTCACAGATAAACAAGAAGTGTTAAAACCACACAGGGCTGCCCTTAGGGAAAATGGTGTGCTGGGCAAACATTCTTCGGTGCCCTTCAGTACTGCTCCCTGAGCAGCAGGCAGCCACTCAGTAGATAAAGCAACAGCAGGTGCAGAAATGCAGTGTTGCAGGTGTCATGCTGCTTAGAGGGCAGAGAGCAGACATGTGTAAGTGCCTGGCGTCCATTCCACAGCCCAGGGATGGGAAAACTGTGGCCTGCAGGAGCCACTCCCCCCAATTGTAGCAGTGCGTTATGTTGTGGCACGGCTGCTGTTCCTCTCTCACCTCCTGGACCCATTGGTGGCATCCTGGCTAGAGCGTGGCAGCTCCTTGCCTCCCACCCCTCACCTTCCCCCTACCACATGGGCCCAGCAGCACCCAGTACAGCGAGTGGCAACCCCCCCCCCAGCCCCACCCCTTCTCCCTCCCCCTCCAGTCCACCTAGAGACTGATGTGGCCCTCAGGCCAAAAAGTTGTCCACCCCTACCTGAGTCCCTTTTATCTCCTTCTCCCACCTCCCAGGTGGGCATGGCTTTGCCACCCACCCATAAGACCAGCCTTGAAACCACAAAAACATAAATAAAAACCAATATTTCTTACTAAAACATTCTTTGTCTCGCTCCACATGCACTATAAAGGACTGGCACTTCTGCCAGCTTCTAACTTGGCTTAATATTCATTATTAGTTTGGAAATAACTTTTTATGAGGTGCATTAAAGAACATCATTGTAGTAAATAATATGTCAAGGAAGCTTGCTGTGAAGGTCATAACTGTAGAGAAGTCAGTTGTCTTGAATACAATTGAACTTAGAAGACAGTGATTATATAATTTATTAATATAGGGCCTTTTAGTCCAAAGGTTACACAGCAAGATCAGTACCCCACTGTGCTGCATGCTATATAGAGATTCCCTCCCCTCAAAAGCTTACAACAAAATAAAATAAGTACTACACAGCACTACAGCTAGACAAATATTTTTAAAAGCTGGTTTTCAAATATCTTGGGGACTAAAAGCAATAAGCTGGTTTTCTATTTTTTGTCAAATCATCTTATTTGTAATTTGCAAGTATTCGGACAACTGTCAGGTATCTGTAAAGCTTCTTCACAATTTTTAACAGTAGAGTAGATTGAAAAATTTCTAATTTTCTCTGCAAAAAAAGGGGGGAAAACTTTTCCTGTTTTTCAGCCAACTCTAGTTAGCACACATCATTCATCTCAAAATTTATACCAAAAGTGTGTTATAGGTTGTTCATTATTTCTACACACTCAATTTAGAGGTGCAGTCATCATGTCGGGGAGCAGAAAGGATACTATGTAATCAATTGCAAATCACAAGTAACAAACTGTGAACAGATTAAATGGGCAGTTCACAAGTAACCTACACTCTGAACATTATTTATCCGAACTATTTTGTCATTTCTTCCAAAGCCCAAATATGTTCAGAGAAATATTGACTAGTACATGAATGACTTGTGATTGGAAAAAAGGCCTAACTGTACAATCAATCATTCAACCAGCATTAGACAGCACAAGTAATTTAGATGAAATGTTTAAGCAACACTACACAACAATCGATAGGGCAGATATAGCCACATTTGAAAAATAATATATCCCAAATAATGTTCTGTAGTGGGCAATGGAAATTAGTGCATAACCCTCTGTGGATCTGAAACAAAGAATTAATATAACCAGAGAAGCTATACTATGAAGGAGAGACATGCTGGGGAGCTGGATCAGCCAAAAGAAACATGGAGAAAATGCAAGGCATCTACCAATTTTCTAGTGGTTCAACGTGACCAGGAAAATTAGTAACAATTGCAGAATGCGGAAATGCTAAATTTTCCCATTTGAATGGCAGGGAGTGCTAAGTTAGTGGCCAGAGACAGATTTTTTTTAAAAAGAACATGAAGGCATCTGAAGTGAAAGAGATAGCACAGAGTACAGGCTGTACTTATTTTTAAGTGGGATCACTGTATCTCTAGACAGGGCACAAAGTGCTTAGGAGACAGTGATATGTCTCCCTTCCCTTTAGATGTAACTGTTTGCAACTCACAGACACTGCACATAGCACCAAGATATCCTGCTTCAGAAAAGAAGCAAACCCTTAAGCTGTAGGCAAGATTGTAGTGTTAAATGTTATTTTACAGAGCAGTTTTGCACTGGAACTTGTATTGTTCTCTTTTGAATGGACGAGAGGAAAGTGAGAGAGATGTGCTATGCACGTGGGTATGAGGGAAACTGTCTCCACAGGAACAATGACAACATGACTGTTCGCCTTCCTCAGCTCCCCCATTTGTCTGGCTAAGAAAAGTGATTCTGACACACAGGTCCAAATTCAGAGCAGCAGAAAGAGGGGGCAGCTTCACTAAGTTGGTACGGGTGCTCTCCTTCTGCCAGCTGTGAATTTGGGTCAGAGTGTCTGAAGTTCTGGGGAGAGGATAAGAAAGAACACAGATGTTCCAAAGTGTACTCAGAAATTGGGCAGTAATACCGCCCTTGGCAATATCATTCTGCTTATTTCCAGCATTGGGCAGTCTGAGGCATAAAGTATTGGTGAGAGAGCCTTTTCATTTCACTCATTTTTTTCCTGTCATGTTGAAGCACTCTGAATTTTGTTGCACAGCATTTAGAACATCCCCATCACTTCCAGACCACCGGATCACCCTAGAGAATTCTGGCTATTAAGATGCCTTCAGATCCTTTCAAAACACCAACAATAGCACCAGCAGCTCCAGCAGACATCAGTGGAGGGAATCAAGTATCCAGTCTTCTTCACACTGGAGTACTATAGCACCACAAAGGAGCACTGAATCCCAGTGGCTTCCCTGTCATCCACATGCTTCCTCCTCCAGGACCATTCTTAACATCACAGGCTCCTCGGCGTGATCTAAACTCTTACCAAACTATCCCATGAGGTGGTGCTTCACTTGCTGTTTCTAATGGTCTGACAGCCTTCCAGATCTCATCACCTCACCATGGTCCCTCATCCAATTCACTCGCAAGCCAAATTTTGAAGTTTCTTGAACTGGATCACTCAGATCCAGATCTCAGTTAGGTTTCCTGTGTTACACACTATCAGTTTCACCTACACAGCTGGCAAATTCTTTGAGCCCAACCTTCTAGTCACCTTGACACTTGGGATCTACATCATCCTGAACAGAAGTTATGAAAGCTGAATAAACCGCATACACCCTGATAAGCCATTCAAGGTTGTATGCTGTATTTTTTAAACTAAACTGTTTTAGTTTTTCTAAATGTTCATGCACCCTGTCCCACTCCACCCTGGCTGTCTGCTTTCACCCTTCCCCAGCAGCTCCATCAAATAGCATACTTTACAGATCAGTTAGCTCAGGCAATTTGAGGTGATTGATCACTGATTAATGAGTCATTGCAGTAAATACTAAGGCATATAAAAACTTTACTCATGAATAATCCCATTGACTCTAGTGTAATTGGACTGGTGTAAATGGAAAGAGAATCACACACAAACCCCTTCCTTCATGCTTTGAAATACTATTCACTCTGGAAAGTGGTCAGAGCACTCTGTTGGATGTTAACAAAATGAAAGAAGACACATTTCTGAAGTGAGTAGATCAAATCTGTGACTGCATCAGTATAAAGACAACTTACTGATGAACTGGCTGATAGTTACATGAATTAAGTACCAGGCAATGCCATTTGTTTTTCATTTAGTTCTAATGGCCTGTATATGGACTTCAGAATCACTCGAGATATTAAATTAATTTTAATAACCCATGCACATGATGCAAGATCCTTTAGAAAATTCTCATAAAATAGATGCTACAATAGGTGGAAGGCATTCTCAACACAAAATCCATACGATATGCTTAGTACACAAACAATTCTCAGCACACAATTACACAATGCAAATCCAGCAGAACATTCATACTTCAAAATTTTATGTAACCTCTCATCAAATATAGTTGATTTTAATCACTATTTAGCAGAAAAAATTGCTTAAATAAGGCATTCATAAAAGCAGTTTTTTCCATAAAGAGAATACTTCAGTTACAGACAATAGTTCTCATCTGAAATTCACATTACTTACTCTTTTTGCTCTTTTGCTACTTTCAAAGGATAATTTATCTTGGCACTTGCACACCAAAGAAAAAAGAATAGAATTTCATGAGCTGTCACTAACATCAATTGCAGAACAAAAGGTCTACAGAACTTAATTCATATTTGGTCTGAAGCCAAAGGGAGACAGCCTCAATTAGGCACATGTTCCTAAATGTGATGAAGAATAAAAGACGCAAGAAGGTAAGATAATGTAAATCCAATCCAATGTTTGCCTATTCAAGACAATTTGGAAAACACATCATTGTTTCCAGAGCCTCCTATGACTGTGGTATTATTTTCTGAATATGTAGCTTAGTAATACTTTCTTTTTTTAATTGTATCTACATTTCTATTGAAGGATGCAGGCACATTATTTTAAATACCATCATTGAAATAGTGGATTCCATTTATCTTCTTGGGCTGCCAATAAGGCTTTATATTTGCAAGTCTGAAATATCACTCAGTGGTGATAAAGCAAAAGATGTTGTATCAAAAGCATGTCATTGTCAAAGAAGAATAAACAGAACACCACGACTACCAGGGCTACTTTTATGAATTATTCAACATGCTACAAAATAGATTCTCTTTTTCTGCTATGCAATGGAGAGGAAGGAAGTATTTAGTTTTAAGCAAGGTTCTGCTTTTAACCACAACCCCATCAGGACTGAGACTTTAACATCATATAAAATAACTTTTTCAAGATCCTACAGTGAAGCAATGTCTAACTACAAATGGAACCCAAGATCAACTTGGCTTTCAGTCCCTTAACACTGAACCCAGAAGATTTGTGCAAAGATGGGGCATTGTCACTTTCCCTGTCTTAGCTGTACATTAATACTGTTCCATACATTTTTGGATATGACTCTCCATGTTCTGCCAGGCAGTTCAGTTAACTTGTGTAATTATTACTGATATTGTTCTGAGAAATACATGTAAGTTTGTGGAGAGGGCCTACTGGTCTAACTAAAAGACATCTTTCTTCAGGATAGTTTACCCTCCACCTCTAAATAAGACTTGATTCTCAAGACATAGACTGAAAACTAGAAATAATTGTTTAAACAGGATACCTACCTTTATTAAGTGGAAAATAAATGTTTGTAAACTATTTTGTGTACCAATTTAACATAGTAACAGAATCATTCATTATTTCCAGTTCATTATCCCATGGAATAAGAATTCATTACTATAGTGATGACTGAACTGTTTTAACAAACAATACTACAGTGACCTGAAAAAGAGCGCTGTGTAACTTAAAAGTTTGTCTTCTCTCACAGAAGTTTGTTGAATAAAAATTATGTCACCCATTTTCTCTCTCTAAACTATAACATAGTTGTTTACTTTGGAGGGGGCTTTTAACATCACATACATACAATGATGGAAAATAACAGGTCTGTAATAAAAACTGTTATCTTCTTAATATGTAATTACTATATAGAGGCCTGATCCACACTACCGTGTTTTGTTTGCAGAAGGTACTTTTTGTTGGCCTGGAGGCACATGCATCCACACCCAAATTTAATTCTTGCTGGTAAAATACAAATCTTACATTGCTAATATAAAACCAAAACCCTGAACAATACCAGTCGAGTCCTCAGTCACCATACTTCAGCTGGAGACTCTGTGAACCAGATCACAATGCCACTCAAATTTACGGCTACCAAGCAGGTAACATGGGCTCCCTCCTTAACAAAATTCTGGCTCAAACACTGGTAAGGCTGGGTACAATTTCCAGAATTTTTGTGGGGACCAGATCCCACTGGCCCATATAACTCAAAGCCTAGGCTCCCTTATTATAGGTTGATACTCTAGAGCTGAGTTCCTCAACCTATGGATCACAACCTAACATAGGGTCACCAGAATGTTTTCAAGTGTCATGTGAAAACTAATGTGGCTCCTGTCTCATGGGACTGGCTTGGCTTGCCTTCCTACGCTATGCAATATAACTTTTGGGGTTCCATTGCCACTCAGGTTTGACGCAGCTGTCATGATGACAACAGTTTGGGCAGGCCAAATCTGAGTGAGTGGCACTGCAACCCCTGGGCCAGGTCATAACACCACACACACAAATTTGGTCCAGTCAGAGGGACAGGGCCAAATCTGAGTGCTACTTCAACTCTGGAGTTTGCAATGCCCACAGCAGAGCGCCAAACCGAGAACACAGGAACTGCCACTGTGGGGTGACACATGGGCATACTTTATTGAAGGCACAGAGAGGCAAGACCTTTCCTGATTGACTGTGGTGACCCCACCTCTTTCCCTGCCCCTGCCCTCAGTGCTGGGAAACAAAAGCTTTTATGCTCCATGCAGTCTGGTTCCCTAAGCCACCAGGGGAACATACCTGCATGGAGCATATAAAGATCAGCATGCCACGCCCTCAGGCAGTGTGAGACTGACATCGACCTTCTGAGCAAAACAAAAGAGGAGTCTTCTCTTCTCCAGTCCAGTCTCAAGTTTCAATTTCACTGGTCTCCCATACTGCCCACCCCAATCTGAGTGGATTGATTCCTGTCAGACAGGTGTTTTCCTTCTTCCCTTTGCCTCCCACCCTGTTCAGTAATTAATTAAGAGCCCCTTTTCCCTTCAAAGACACTCATTTGTTTTCCAGATCAGGGAAATAGTAAGTACAATGTAATGAAGGAGCAGCATGGCTTGTTGAAAGCAGAATTTGGAATGTGAAGATTTGAGAGTTTATAATGGCATCCTGTCACAGACTTGCATCATGACATTGGACCACGAGTCATTTAAGGCTTGATCTCAAAGGGAGTTTTTCTATTGATTTTAAAAGGCAATCAGTCTATGCCTCAGTTTCTTCATTCAAAAACAGGGATAATATTTGCCTGTCTCAGAGGAGTATTGTGTAGCTTACTTTGTTGTTTTTCCTTTGGTGCCTTGAAGTCATCCATGGAAAGCGCTTTAGAGGTGCTAAGTGTTTCCATAATTAACCTTTTATTCATACGCGTTCCTCATAACAGAGGTTACCCAGTCACTCCCCAGGTCTTTCTGCTAGGATATGGAGCTTCTCCCTCAGCTCACCTCACACATGGCTGTCTGCAACCCTCCTTCCTCCTGCCCAAACTTCTGTGTCTCTCTCTCTCAAGTTTCCTGATTTTGGGGGAGGGGTCATCTGTTTATACTAAAGTCTACACTGCCAGGGAGGGAGGAACAGCCTGAGTGACTGAGTCATCCTACAGTAGCCAGCCCCTGTCCCACACTGACATAGTTCCTGCCTTTCAAGGGGCACATAGGCAGCTGCCTGTATGCTAGGAGGGGAGTGGAGAGGATAGGTAGAGGTGAGGGAGGAAGAGGAGAGGAAGAAGTGAGCCAGACACCCATGCAGTAACTGGTGAGGGGTAGGGGAAGAGGCCTGGGGTAGGGGAAGAGGCCTTGTCCTTGAGTAGGCATGGGGGCAGGGCCTGGGGGGCCAGAGGCCAGGGAGCTTGCATTCCCCATAGTAAGCTTCCAAAACCACCCATGGTACCAGGCAGGGCCAAACCTCCCTTTCCCAGAGAGGGCAGGGTCTGACCAACACAACTTCAGTGCCTCCACCCCTAAGCTATTCACTGAGTCACAAAAGGGCATTAATGTTTACAAACAGGTCCTGAACCTAAAAAGGTTGAGGATCAGTGCACTACACACAGGATAATCATACTGAATTTCCAACCAGTAGAACAAAAGGGGTCTCCTTCCTATTGATATTCCAGGCTTCTCCAATTTACAGCTATTTCCTGGGCTATGTGTATTTCTTATGAAATCTCCATACAGGCTCTCTGTCCCTTATGCAAAACACATTTCTTAGCTGTTTTAGGCAAAACACTATTTGCATTTTACATCATAGGTGAGCACATTTTACCAAACCTGACCCTCCTGATGTAGAAAACTGCAGTGGGCAATGGCCATGAGCATTCTTCTTTTCTCATTCCAGAGGGGTAACCATGTCAGTCTATTTCAGTAAAACAACCAAGGAGTCCTGTGGCACTTTAACCAATACACCGGTGGGAAATGGCATGTTATGCACTGATAGTGTCATTATTATTGCTAGTGAACGTGCTGCTCATAAAACCATGAAACACACAGCAGACACTGCATACTACCATGTGTGGATTTGCCAGTCCACGTAACCCTGACCCAAAAAATTCCTCTGATCTGAGTGCATCTGACCTAATTAAAAAGAAACCAAGGACTTCACACTACACTCAATTTACAACTTGAGAACTAAGGGCAGGTTATTTAAATGTCTTATTTACAAAATTTCATTTAGTTTATGTTCAGGCATGATTTTTTTCATTTATTCTCCATGCCAGCATGGAACAAGGTCGGAGGTGCTTACTACAGGCAGTGTTAGTGCTTTACAGATGATCCATGCTGGCAATTCTTTGTCACTAGGCACTTATCCTTTTTAGAATTTTAAACTGTTATTCAGAGCCACACCTACCAAAGTGTATATACCAAAAAGTCACAGACAGTTTGGTCAAAGGCGTCATCCAATTTCCAATTACATCAATGGAAAAACCTCCCACTGATGCCAGAAAGAGTGGGATTAGGTGGTATGTATGCTATTCTGTCCTTGCTGATATCTGTGAGTCACAAAAATAGCTCCCTTCTGCTTGTGTACTTATATGGGTGCTGTGACCAAGTAGTCATCTGCTTTCCAGGAATTAGTCATTACACTACTGCAGTGAGGTATTACTTCTGCGTCAAAGATGTAGATCATGGGGTGAGAGATTCATGGGTTTTCCCAACCCACAAAAGAAGTTCACAGAATATGAAACTAGAGCTCCTGAGGCATTAGCTAGCATTTTAAACCTCAAATCCGTCCTTTCTTGCAGTTAGAACACATTTTCAAATTGGCAGAAGTTTTTCCTACTTGTTTTTGCAGTAACATGAAGAAAAAGCAATTGACTTTTCACTTGTTCATTACTTGCAATAAGAACTCCCAATGTTGTTTGAATAAATTATATCTTGGTCATTCCATTTGTATAGTGTGTGTGTGCTCTATGATTGTGTTGGGCCAGGTCCTGCCCTCACTCACTCTATTATGTATTCATTGAGTTCAATTCAAGCAATGCAATTCTAGAAATTCCTTATTTTTTATAGGTGTCTGGGAAATATATGGCTTCTTTGCAAGTAGACACAAAGGTCCAGTCTACAGTCTGGGAAAATTCACTGGCAGTCGATGAGAGTTATGCAAGCTATGCAGAGTAGTTTACTTGATTCCCATCGACTTCCTAGCTCCCCTTCAGTGCAGAATCTTTACTACTCTGTGACACTTGGGGGTATTTTTACTAAGTCGATTTCTGGATTAACTTAGTGGATCTTTCACTGCCACTAAGTCAAACCAGAAGAATCAATATGATGGTGGTGGCTTTACCACTGTCAGTGTACATGTGGCCTAAGACAGCTTACCTAATGTCTCAGGGACCTGGTGCACTGTTCTTAAAGCACACTCTGATAATGGAATAAGTGGATAAAAAAATTTGTAAAGCAGATTTAAAATTTTGTAGAACTGCTGTGTTTTAAACTACAGGAGGACCCTAAAGTCTAGGCAAGTTATCTGATAAAATTAAAAAAAAAAAAAAGCAAATAAAACTGAACTCAATAAGATTGCATTTGTCACATTTCAGATCAATGGCACCTCTGTTTCCTCCACATGGTCCTGCAAGGGCACCCATTCTAGGCTTCCGGCTCCTTATCCAACAACTCTCTGAGGTGGAAAGTCATGTGTCTCTCCCTCCTCATTGAACATTTCCAGGCTTCGCAGTTTTCTCCCTGCAATGCGAGTTTCCTAGTAAGTCAGACAGCCTGAACAGCCAGCGTCTACTACATTTTGCTTTCTCTCCAAATGCAATAAACAGCATAATTTTCCACTCAATTGCATATACTCTCTTAAGGAGAAAACCTTACAGAGAAAATACATAAAAAATAACAGGGGAACCTATGCACACCACATGCTAATAAGCTTACCAGAGATCATCCCCAATTCCATATGGGCTCTGGTAGGCGCCAGTCCTTCAAACCCCACAGAAGGATTTTTCTGAGCCAGCTTTTTGCGCAGAATAAGAATACATATGCAGACTTGGTGCTAGGCGGAAGTAGACTAAGCAATTGCTTAGGACCCCATGCAGCTGCAGGGGCTCCTGTGTTAATTATTAGTATTTGTTGTGGGGGAGGGGCAAAATATTCCTAATTAGGGCCCCCAGTAGGCATGCACTGGCACTACACTTATGTATAGGTTAACTTTTTCTTTATACAGTGTGGGTCTTTGATCTTCAGAGATGGGACAGGTAATCAGACAGACAGTGGTTCTTTCCTCAGGGTGTAGCATCAAAAGATTGGGTCCAGAGATGGGAATATGCATTCTCTTCCTCTGAGGTATTTCCAAGGAAATCCGCTTAATTTGTTTGGCACACTGTTTACACAGTTCTTTGACACTCCTAATACTTACCAACGTTTACACTTGCCACCTGTGTCCCTTAGAGAAGCTGTACACAATCCCACAATAATACACACAGTTAGCCTACATAATAATATGGACTCCAAAGCTACTTACATTTGATTCAATAAGAACTCCCAAAGATATTGCACAAAATTGCTATATCTATAATAACACTGTCTTATCTACTGGTCTTTATAAGAAGTGCTGATCTTTACAAAAAAAATTCAAATGGAAAAATAGATTAGATAGATTTCACAAGAGAAAAGAGGACAATTTCTTCTAACAAGCCAGTGTTACATTTTCAATACTGTTAAAAGATCACTCTTTACACACTCTATTGAACTTAAATATAAATGCAGTGTGGACCTCATCTAATGATCTGTAACGTCAATATGACTCCTTCCATTGATCTCAATGGACTTTGGATCTGGGCCTATGCTTATAGGTTAAATATGAAATTAAAGAAGTGTTTATGCGTTAAAGAAAGATCCTGACTAGTAAGTTTAGAAAGTAAGGCCTCAAAAATAATGAGTTATAAAGCCAGAAAGAATAAAGTCAAGAGAGGATGTCTGATTCAGGGAATAAGTGAAGTTTCTAGAAGGAAGACTGACTGATAGGGGTAGGAGCTGATGGTTTTAAATAAGTCAAAGAGAATTTATCTTAAAATGAGCTAACTTGACCCTTCCCACCCAACATACCAGTATTGTCTTAAAAAATTAGGGCTCATTTGCAAAGGAAGAACTATTGTTCAGCAAGAAGAGGAGAAGAGATAAGGAGGAAAGGCTTTGGGAAGCAAGGAGGTTGTAAATGTTCCCTGGAACTGGAAATAAGGGTGAATTGTTTCAAATTGCTTTTTAGCTAACATCAGTAATTGACAATGACATCACTTGTTTGTAAAAGGGTCTAAAAAGTCAGGTTTCATTAGTAATTCCTGCTTTACTGCACCAGAGCCAACCAATATGAGTCTAATCCTATTTGTAAGTATGTTCAAACACTTATAAATGTTTTGTTATTGTTTGGATATAGTAAATTGCTTATTATTTAGGCTTTTTAGACAAGTTTAGAGCAATTGTCTAACCATGATTTGGCCTTTGGTTTTAATAAAGGAATTTATAATTCAATAGTGTTGAGATAACACCGCTCATCAATTAATAAATAAATAATAATAATAATAATTCTAACAGTATGTAACACAAGTATATTTAGGATTAAAGAATTAAATCCTTCCTGATACTGCCCTATTGCTTTTAGGGTATTATAGGAGTCACCAGACAGAATAGGTTACATATTATTTACATTGTGTAATATGGAAGCACTATGATTAAGCAGTAATTGGAGAGTGGTTGTTTATTTTTCTGAGTATTACAGAATACTGTCATTCCACATAAAATAAGAGCTCAAACAACAGAGCAAGAGGAGTCTCTGATAGATGCCCAGGCTGGCAAAGAAATATTTCTAGCAAGAAATTTTTGATAATTTCTACTCCTTCAACCTCTCCCTCTCAAAGAAATAAAGAAGACAGTTTTTATGCTTTTTTGATTTTCTTTAAGACAGAAGAGTTTTCAGCTTAAGTGGTGAACCCAGTCCTGCTGCTCACAAACAGATAAAAGTGGGTGCTGTTAGATGGTGGATCATAAATTTTAACTGTTGAAGAAGGGCTTAATGGCTCTAGAAAGCTCAGCTGTTTTACTAGACATTTTAAATGATAATTGAGCAAGTCATCTTAAACTGCTGCATTTCAAATGGGCTTTATTAAACAGATGATGTACTGTAAAGAAATGTTGTTTTCTCTCATAATTGGCCTCTGCAGCTATTTTGTTGCCTACTCTACAGCAATGAAACTTCAGCAAGCAGCTTTTTTCTCTCCCCAGTCCATGGAATTCTGAAAGCCACCACGTAAAGTGATCTAATCGGCGCATTAAATTATGGTTGTAAGATGATCATTTTCTTCCTTTTACACACACACACACACACATCTGGAAGTAGCACACAAAGGAGAAACATTCCAGAAATATTTTTATCCTCCTTGTTTCGGCACTGGGGAGGATTTAAGTTTTAAAACATCAAGGACACTATTTTCAGAATTTGCTATGGCTCCTTTACAATCAGAAAACAAGGCATGTATGCCATATCTCTGAAGACCAAAAAAATTGTCATTTCAATCTTTTTATCATAATAAGAATTTCAAAACTGCAGAATGAGTTTCCTAATATGATTGAATGAACAGAAGAAAAGAAAAGACATTGTTGCTCTGAACTTTCTTCCATTTTAGAACCAATCTTGAAGAAAATAAGTTAAGGTTCTGAATTGTTCAGATTCCTTTTTGTGCTTTGTTTTGGAGACTTACTTGTATTGGCCTAATCTAAAATGAAAATGATTCTAATTGAAGGCATATGGGTGTTTTTTGTGAACAGGAAAACAAACAAAAAGCAGGATTTCTGGCTATTATGGTCAACGAACTTACTCTACCAAGATTTGCTACCTAGCTTTACAGACTCAAGAGGTTTAGATCATTCAGGTAGCTCAGAAAAGCACAGGAAATTTTTGATGCTCTCCTGAAGTGAATCTGATGCCTGAATCTTGTGATGCTATCCCCATCAGTAGTTCTTAATTTCCTCATAGAGTGCTGACCTGTCTGAATTCACTCTGTCAAATCTGCCCTCACTAGTACAACCCCAATGATGACAGAGGAAATGGAACAGACATCAACTAACAGAATCCCTGGATGCATCAGAGTTCTCGTTGTTTAAAGCAGGCTTTTCATGTTGGACTGCAAAGGAAATGTTCCAAGTAACGCAGTCTGGAAGACGAAGAAACAGTAGTACATCCCAGATAGCTCTATATGTCTATGTCTACACTACAGGGCTCAGTTAAGCTGGCTTAAAGTAGACTTTATTAAGCTGTTTTAGCACATCCACACTCGGAATATGCCAGGAGACTGCCCACGTCCACACTTGCAATTGCTAGGTAGCCCTAGCAGTGGTGCATTGTGGGTACCTGGCCCACAATGCAGCACAGCAGAGGTGCTCCTCTCTCCCAGCCACTCCTTTACTACGGGAAGTGAGTGCCCACACCACCCTCCATGCTGTGTGTGGCAACAGGGAGCCCATGGGGCCTGATGTAGCCCAGTGATGTGCCAGCGCAGCACTCCACACCCTCCCTGTGTTGCCCAGACTCCTCCAGCTCTGAACCAGGTGCTGCTGGGCAATTGCCAGCGCAGGGGCAGGGCGCACCAGTTGTTAAACTCAAAAACAGGGAAACAGCACATAGAGGAAGGTGAAGTCAAATCACCTGTTGTAATGAGAAAAAAAATCCATAGTGAGGATTTAATCCTGCTTTCACACAATAATCTAAAAGAAATAGCAACATTTTTTCTTTCTATGTGCTGTTTCCCAGTTTTTGAATCTTAACAACTGCTTTGATTTGCAGTTAGGGTGGTTAGAGTGTGACCTGATCCTATGTCTTACACGCCCCTGCATTTATTTTGTACCATTCTGTAAATTCCCCCATCTTCAAACTGCCTGATGAAGTGGGATTTTCTTACATGAAAGCTCATCCAATAAATAAATTTGCTAGTCTTAAACAGTGCCTCTGGACTCCTTGTATGTTTTACAACAATATCAGGGGGATCTTCTGAGAAAGGGAGACACACAGGGTTGGGCGGAGAGGGGGAGAGACAACAGGGTCAGGCTGAGAAGGGCAAGGGGGGGACACATGGGTTTGGGCAGAGAAGGGGGAGACACCCAGGATTGGGTTGAGAAGGGCAAGAGGGGAGACGCATGGGTTTGAGCAGAGAAGGGGTGAGACAGGCAGGGTCGGGCTGAGAATGGGGGAGACATGCAGGGTGGGCTGAGAACAGAGGAGACAGGCAGGGTCAGGCTGTGATGCTGGGGAGATGCTGGGCTCGGGCTGCAATGCTGGGTTGGGCTGAGATGCTGGAAGATGCCGGAGTTGGGCTGAGATGCTAGGTTGGGCTGAAATGCCGGGTCGGGCTGAGAACGGGGGAGATGCTGGATCATTCAGGGAACATGAGGAGTTTGGCTGTGTTGTTTTGTGCTTTCTAGCCAGCCCTTATCCCCATGTTTTCTGTGGTTAGGAGGCCAAATAAGTTGACTTAAGGCAACTCCCTGTCCCCATTGCCATAAGTCAACTTTATAAAGTCCACTTAACTGTAAAGTCGACTTTATAAATAGAAGTTATAAGTCAACTTAAACACACAGTGTAGACATAGCCTATGAAACAATTCAAGCTACAGATAAACCAAAATCTAAGGAAGATGCCTGTAACTTTGAATCTGGTGAAAAAGGTAGTTAAACAGTTTTTGTGAAGAACCAGAAAGAATCCACAAAGCCTTTCATAGATTTTTTTTTTTTCATTTTAATTGGTGTGTCCTTATTGCAAGTTTCTTTCGAACAGTTAGGAGCAATTCAGATACCAAATGCCTCATCCTTTTCCCTCTTAAGAGTTATGCTGACAATGAGAGAAATCCCATAAAGGTGCAAATGCTCCAGGTGCTTAGGTGTGGTGGCCATCACAATCCTACCGGGGCTGAGAACCTTATTTTCCTTCAGCCATGAGAGTGTGGTCAGGATTATCAAACCGATTAAAAGCCGGATGGATAAAGCATTCATAGTAATGTGGTACAAATGTACTGTGATTTTAAGTGGCATGGCAGGTACCTCACTAGTGGCTTCTCCACATTGTCCACATAAAAGGAGTAAGAGGCTGATAGTGCTGCTAGCTTCTGGAATTAACTCTTTTAGCTCAAATGTTAAATGTTTGTGCTTTGGCACTGATGATCCCATGCTGATGGCTGGCTTACGGTCATTATATTTAACTGAAATGGAAATTTGTATAAAGGTCTTTGTCTCTGGGATATACAATGCAGTTCTCACATTGGCATCTAACCCATGGTTTAATTCATTCACTGTCCTGCCACCTAAAAACCAACGACAAATCTCATTCAAGTTTAACAAATCATAAAAATAAATGTTTAAAATAAAACTGAACATAAATATGTAATGATATTGTAGTATAAAATGTTACTAGTAAAACACCCTTTGATTTTTCAGATTAAAAATTCACAGCAACACTTGTTTCTTGATTGCTTGGTAGGTGAGAGGCCTGATCCTGATCCTGATCCTAGTAGAGTCAATGGAGGTTTTGCCACCTCAGCAGGGCGAGGATTGGACCCAAAGAGTTTATGATAATTATTTGTTGATAAATTTCATAAACACTGACTCAAATGAGAAGTGTTACTTTAACCTTTAGTTCCCAGCAATGGCCACATGGAGAAACTATTAGTATCAAGTTATGAAATATAATAATTAATAAAATATTTGTGTTGGGTTTTGGGTCAGATAGTCTGAGCAGAGCTGTTTACCCATGAATGTTTTAGTCTTCAGGTTCTTTTTGATGATTTGTAATAAAAACAAAAAGAGGAAAATTCCCTGATGATGCATGTGGCTAAAGTTGCAGGAGGTCTGGCCTTGGGCACTTAATACACAAGGGAAGAGTTTTTAAAGCTAGCAGATTATGTAATATTTCGTATATCAGGCTCAAAGGATCTTATAGAGCAGCTAAGAAAATTTTATGGCTAAAGGCATTATATTTTACAGCAGTTGGAGATGATAATATGGCTTCCTTCTCCTCTACCCTATCTTCAATATACAGTTAGCCATAACTTTCTAGGAGACGAGGATTTCCAGAATTCCACAATCATAGAATGATCACAGAATTATTACTAGCCATCAGATTTAGTTAATGCCTCCAGCTGACTGGTTCATATAGCATTCATCCAACGGAGGAGAGAACTAATAACCTCATGGGACTGTATTGTGTGAGTCAAAAAAAGACCTACAGTAAATGGAAAAAACAAGGAAATGCATGGACCTGGCAACTGTATTAAGTACAGAAGTGTAAGGACTAAAATTAAAGAACACTGACATCAGTATGCAAAGCAAAGCTGGTGCATCAATGAGAAAGCTAATGTCTAAGGCTAAGGACATGACTATCCATGAAGGCATGTGCTGTCTTTCGGATGTCAGCATGGAACACAAAAAACTAAGAGAAATTACTTAAGAGTCAATGAGTTTGGATAACATAATTGCTAACCCTTAGTCCAAATGGTCTTCCGTTTTCAGAACCAAACTCTTTTGTAAGACTCTGAAACAGTTCAGATTACCTTCCCATGGGGGAAAGTAGGGGGAGCGCACACAGAAAAGTCAAAACATTCATTTATAAGCACTTTATCATGCTCATTCTCATAGTGACTGAGCACCTACCAGCACCATTAAAAAATGGGGAGTATAATTATGCCTCTTTCACAGATGGCAAAACTGAGGCACAGAAGGACTCTATGACTTACCCAATGTCACACAGCAAATCAGGAGCAGAGCAGGAACAGAACTCAGGTCTCATGTGCCTTAACTATATCGTTATCTTTTCTCAGTGCAAGGCCTGTGAGAGGCTGTCCCTACAGAATTCTTCTTGGGACTAGAGGCAGACGTGCCAAAAATATCACAAGAAAACCTGTTCTTGTGAGATTTCCAGCCCAGTTTTGAAGACCACAGAGATTTACATAATTTTACTGGAGAAAGTATCCTGACTTTTGTAAACTCATCTGAACTCCAAGTCTTTTGAGATATATTGATCGCTAGTGAAAAACTTATATTTATAGAACCACATGGATTTCATAAAAAAACAGGGAGTTAAATCTGGGTGAGCCATGACCTTCTGTGTTTGCTTAAAGTTCTAGGTTCATGCAAAATCTAACATTCCAAGAACCCCTTGGTGCAAAAGCTACCAAAATTAACAATTTCACAACTACTTGATCCATATTCTCATCTCAGGATCACTTTCCTAACTTTAAACAGGCTTTAGTGAGGGTAAGCTTAGCAGCAACTCAGTCATCTGTTATTCTCCCCTCTAGTTGGCCATTTCTCTCTTCTTTAGTTCTTCTGGATCAGCCAGCTGCCCCCATCTTCAATTTTCAGTGGGAGGACAGCAAAGAGTTTAAGACCTCTCCTTTCCTGAACACCACTAGTCACCACATACAATCCTCAAGTCAGACCTCTGCAAAAGATCATCAAGGACCTACAACCTATTCTAAAAGATGATCCCTCTCTCTCTCAAGCATTAGGAGACAGACCTCTCCTTGCTTATAGGCAGCCCCCTAATCTTAAACAGAGACTCACCAGCAGCTACAGATCTAACAACAAGAACATTGAAGCAGGCACACACCCCTGCAAGAAACCACGCTGTCAAGTCTGCCCACATATCTACACAACAGACACCATCATAGGTCCTAATCAAGCCTGCTACTCCATCAAAGGCTCATTTACCTGCTCATCTACTAATGTGGTCTATGCCATCATGTGCAAGAAATGCCCCTACACCTTTTACATTGGACAAACAGGACGATCGCTCTGTAAGAGACTGAATGAGCACAGAGCTGATATCAGAAATCAAAGAACAAAGAAACCAGTTGCTGAGCACTTCCATCTTCCTAATCACCCGATGATGGATTTGTTAACGACTGTCGTTAGAGATGTAGCTGGGACATCAAGACTCCAAAGAGAAACAGCTGAACTCGAATTAATATACAAGCTAAATTCTGTGAAAGCAGGACTCAGTCGAGATTATGGGTTCTTTTCACATGACAAAGGGTAATTTGACTTCAGGCTTCCCATTCTTTAAGCCTGTAAACTGCTCTGATTTGCTGTTACTTTATGGCCTGATCCTATGTTTTACACCCCCTTGCATTTAGTCTCATTCCTTTCTGTAAGTTCACCCATCTTCAAAGCATCTTACGAAGTGGGATCTTCTCCCACGAAAGCTCATGCAAAAAATAAATCTGTTAGTCTTAAAGTGCCACACAACTGCTTGTTGTTTTTAGAGATGTAGTCTGTGCTGAGGCACTGAGCAGAGTTTTTACTACTACATATTAACCCAGGTGAAGGCTGTGGCATCTCATGCCCAGAGGAAGACAAGTCTTTGTTTTCCAAGTTGCTGTATACATTTCAAAATACTATATTATCATCATACTGCAAAATGGGGAGCTACGGCCATCATAAGCTACAAGTTTAGATTCTCACCACACAGTTTTCCAAGCTGTTTTCCACATCCGTAATTTACCTTCTGGAGACTTTTTTTAGGCGGGGGGGAAAAAAAAAGAATTTACAAGCTTAAGAATAAAAGCTGTGGCAATCCATCCTACCCCTACCTCAAAATCTAGACCAATGAACCTGCATTACAGGAAAGAAAAATTCATGTGAAAAGTAAAGAGTTTTAAAGGCCTGAAAGCTTGTGCTGCATTAAGCGACCTGGGGACTGAAAAGTAATTAAAAGATTGGTACAGAAAGATAACAGACAATTCTGTTAACAAGACATTGATGAATAAGTAATTTGTTAGTCAATATTTTCTGTGGTAACATAAATCTTTATGCAGTAGCAATACTTTTGGAGCATCTGAGATGCACTCTTCAGAAATGTGTTTGTATGCACTATATATATTTGTGAGTTCACATTCCAATTAAAATTAAACTCTAGATGAAACTGAGGAGAGAAAAAAATCAACCTTTCTTTGCAATATGCTTGGGATTTAACTTTTTTGCACGTTATCAGTGTGACTTTCTGCTATCAGTGTGATTGCAATGGCTATCCCAGTGTTTCATGTCCTTTTTTGGCTGCCCATTGAGATTTGGATGGACTCCCTCCACTCAAAACAGACATTGTTCCTCCACCCATTAGTGATAACTTTTGTAATTGTATAAACATCACAGTGCAAATCCTGTTCTGATAAATATGAAGCATCAAATCTGTGAATGAGGTTTTACAGTATGTTCTTTTCAGCAGTTATAAACAAGATATAAATATTATATCCAACAACAAAATCTGTACCTCGCTAGCAGCTTTCTCAATGAAAATAAAAACTTTACACAGGGGAATTCTTAGAGTTGGAGTTGGTGACTATGGGGAAACCAACACACAAATACTTTATTGTTTGGTGGAAATCAGCCAAGAAACCAGATAAAATACTTTAGAAGAAGGTAACTAGGAAACAAATCAATGACCTAGATGACCCTACTGGAAAAATAAATTCAAAGCACTTAGTATCTGGTTCTTGCAGTTGTCAGTTCACTCAGTAAGTGGGCCAGACTGATTAGCTGTTTGCCTGCTGAATAGCAAGAAGAGAGTAAAGACCACATCATATCAACAGTAGCAGGCATTACTATGTGAATGCTTATAATCTACAGTGATACTGGTAAAATGGCTTACACAAAGCCTAATTTTGTTTTCGTTAGTGTCTATGATGTATGTCACATCATTTGGTTGGGATGAAGATGGGTATGGAATCTTAGAAGTGTGCAAATCTTTGGGCATAAAAATCCCCCAACAAACTAACAGAACCTTGGACTTCGCTACAGTTTTAAACTTGGGCAAAATTTGCTAAAGTTCATGGTCCATTCCACCAAACTGAGCAGTTTTCCCATGAAGCTGAATTGGTTTCAAGTCAAAATTATGTTTTGATGTGAAACTAGGAGAAACCTGTTGATTTGAAAGGAGGTTTTTGTTTGAAACAAAAACTCAAAGAGAAACTTCAGATTTGGAAGCTTTTTGATAATGGATGAAGAAAAACATCTTCACATGAACACACTGAAGTTTCACAATAGCCCCATTCAGAACCTGGTGGTTACTTAAGCCATCAGACAAATTACCTTCCCCTCTTCTGTGTTGCCAGCTTCTGCACAGTGATCACCACTAACTTTTCCACAGTGGTGGCAGCTCTCATTTTAGCATCTTTGCACCACAGTACTGCACACAGTTCCAGGGAGGTGGATTCATGCATCCAAAAGTTCTGCAGCCACTGCTCATCACCTCATACATGCACCACGATGCAAATCCACTGCTCAGCACTGTTCCCTCTAAGCTGTGCACATGTGCACGCGCACACAGGTCATGAAACCTGTGCACACAAAAAAAAATAAAGTGTGCACAAAAAAATTCAATAGTGCTCACAAAGAATTGTTTGTGCTCACAAATATTGGTGCTCACAAAGAAATGTTTTTGCGCACACAAAGAAATTGTTTGCGCACACAGTGTATGAGTAATTAGAGGGAACCTTGCAGTGCTTGTTTCCTGGGCTGATTATCAACAGCACACTGCACGCAGCTGTACCATGACTGCCAGCAGCAATCCTGAAGTATTTGTTTCCGTGGCAGACATCAGGACAGGCATCACCAGTTCATTGTGCCTCACAGCTCCTGAAATACAGCAAGATCAGCTGTGCTGTGTTCATAACACTCATCACCAGAATGGTCAACAGTTCAGGATCCAAGCTGTCAGACAGAGATGGCAAGCACATAGTTTAAAGGAGCTGTCGAAAAACAGCCTGAAACAAAGTCAGAATCCCATGGAATGATGGGACAGAAAGAATTGCATCAGGGGACAGTAAGCACATGCCCGCGGTGCACCATGATCCATTCCCAGAGCTGCTGGCAGCAGAGGGTGATGAACTGCACATTGGCTATGTCTACATTGGAGAGCGTTTTTGAAAAAACTTTTTTAAAAAAAATTATTTTGAAATATATTCAAAATAATTATCTCAAAATAACTTTTTTCAAAAATGCTATTTCGGGAGAACGGTCTGAGGACTGCTCCTTGTCCTGAAATACCGCAGCTTTTTTTTTTTTTTTCAGAAAGTGAAAGTCTACACCAGACATTCTTTTTCGAAAAAAAGAAAGGCAATGGAAAAGATAGGCAGGCTTTTTCGAAAAAAGCCTTTGCCACATCCGGCGATGGCTTTTTTTGAAAAAGCTAGCTCAGAAAAGATTGAGGGCCTTTCAGGTCACCCTCCCCCCGCTTGTTTATGTAGTGCATAGCTATGGTGTTGTCTGTCGGCACATGAACTACTTTGCCTGAGATGTCACGAAGGAAAACCTCGCAGGCAAGTCGAATTGCTCGCAACTCCTTGACATTGATATGCAGGTGTCTGTCTTTTTAGGACTGCCTGGCCTGTGTTCTTGTTCCCATGCTTAGGTGAGTGCCCCATCCCAGGTCTGAGGTATCAGATATTAGAGTCACTGATGCTTCTGCCTCTTGAAAGGGGAACCCCACCAGGACCACAGACAGGTCCCTCCACCAATTTATCTGTTCCAGGACCTGGGGTGGAATCGTTACCACCTTGTTCAATGGATGACGAGTTGGTGAGTATACTGACATGAGCCACATCTGGAGCGGCCTTAGTTTTAACCTGGGCAGATGGACCACATATGTACAAGAGGCCATATGGCCCAGCAGCTTTAGACAGTATCTGACCATGGTCACAGGATTCTTCCACAGCTGGTGAATGTGGTCCATTATCGATACAAATCAGGCAGTCGGTAGGACAGCCCTGGTCTGTTGGGAGCGCAAGGTTGCCTCTATGAATTCTATATGTTGCATTTTGATTTCTCCATGTTTACCGTCAGCCCTCGTCTCTTGCAGGTGAATACGACTGTTTCAATGCTGGCCTCGACCTGCTCCCTGGATCGACCTCTGATGAGCCAGCTGTCCAGATACGGGAAGATATGGACACCTCTTCGACAGAGATAAGCCACCACCACTGCCATACGTTTTGTGAAAACTCACAGGGCAGAGGAAAGGCTGACAGGGAGGGCTGTGAACTGATAATGATTTTGGGCCACCACAAAATGAAGGAACTTCCTGTGAGACTGGAGAACAGAAATATGAAAATAAGTGTCCTTTAGATCGAGGGAAGCAAGCTAGTCCCCAGGGTCCAGGGAAGGGATAATAGAGGCTAAGAATACCATTCTGAACTTCCTTCTGACTATGAACTTGTTGAGAGTCCGGAGGTCCAGGAAAGGTCTTACGTCTCCATTGGATTTTGGTGTCAGGAAATAACAGGAGTAGAAATCTCTCCCCTTGTCCTCCTTGGGCACTGGAAGTACCGCTCCCAAAGCCAGTAAGGCTTGAACCTCCTCGAGGAGGGCCTGTTCATGAGAGGGGTCCCTGAAAAGGGATGGGAAAAATGGGGGGGGCGCGAACAAAACTGATTGGAGTAGCCTCTGGCGATAGTATTGAGAACCCAATGGTCCATAGTGATCTTGATGATGGAATAGGCTGCATTCTCAGTAAGTTTGCGGATGACACCAAGCTGGGAGGACCAGTAGACATGTTGGAGGGCAAGGACAGGATTCAGGGAGACCTAGATAAATTGGAACAGTGGGCCAATACAAATCTTATGAGATTCAATAAGGATAAGTGTAAAATCCTGCATTTGGGACCAAAAAACTCTATGCACTGCTACAGGCTGGGAAACATTCAGCTACGTAGCAGCACTGTAGAAAAGGACCTGGGGGTCATGGTGGATGGGAAGCTGGATATGAGTCAGCAGTGTGCTCTTGCTGCCAAAAAGGCCAATGGCATACTGGGCTGCATCAAAAGAAGTATTACCAGCAGATCAAGGGATGTGATCCTTCCCCTCTATTCTGCACTGGTCAGGCCACATCTAGAATACTGTGTTCAGTTTTGGGCTCCCCACTACAAAAAGGACAGGGACATGCTAGAGAGAGTTCAGAGGAGGGCAACCAAAATGATTAAAGGGCTAGAGCACAAGCCCTATGAAGAAAGACTGAAAGCATTAGGCTTATTTAGTCTGCAGAAGAGAAGATTGAGGGGGGATTTGATAGCAACCTTCAACTACTTGAAGGGATGCTCTAAGGAAGATGGAGCTCGACTGTTCTCGGTAGTAACGGAGGACAGAACGAGGAGCAATGGTCTCAAGTTGCGGTTAGGAAGGTCGAGGCTGGATATTAGGAAAAACTTTTTTACCAGGAGAGTGGTGAAGTCTTGGAATGAGCTGCCGAGGGAGGTGGTGGAGTCTCCATCTTTGGAGGTGTTTAAGGCCCAGCTGGACAAAACCCTGACTGGGATGGTTTAAGTGGGAGTGGTCCTGCCTCTGGCAGGGGGTTGGACTAGATGACCTATGAGGTCCCTTCCAACCCTATGATTCTATGATTCTATGATCTTTGCCCACTCCGAAAGAAAGGGGGCTAAATGGTTGAGAAACGGAAGGTAAGTAGAGGGAAGGGAAACTGGTCTGCTGTCCTTGGTCATGACTTCAAAATGAACATCTAGTGGTTGACCTGCCAGACATGCTTTGACACCACTGGGTCATGCTTAAGCCTGCTCTAGAGCAATGTTGGTTAGAGGACCTGTCCCTGTTTCTCTGCTTAAACAAGGGGTGTCTCTGGTATTGAGCCCCATAGTGCAACTGCGATGGCACAGGGAGTGGATGGTAAGATTGTCCATTCTGAGACTGATTATAGAGGTCCAATGTTCTTAACGTGATCCTGGAATCCTTCAGGCCATGCAGTTTCTCATCTGTCTTTACCAAAAATAAGTTTGGCCCTTTGAAGGGTAGATCCTGTATAGTATTCTGGACCTCTTGTGACAACCCAGATGCTTGGAGCCAGGAGGAATGACACATGCATGTGGCCGAAGCCATAGACTGCCCAGCAGTGTCAGCTGAATCATAAGCCATCTGCAGGAGAGCCCTAGCTACTGCCGTGCCCTCATCCAAGATGGTAAGGAAATCCGCTGCCTGATCCAGCTGGAGAGCGTCCTGGAAACAGTGCAGCAAGGTCCATAAGTTGTAGTTGTATCTGCCCAATAGGGCTTGATGATTTGCAAATCAAAAATGGAAACTGGCAGTAGAATAAATTTTCTTGTCGCACATGTCCAGCTTTCTGTAGTCCTTATTCTTTGGGGTTTACAACAGTTGATCTTCTCTGTCTTTTTGGTTCACCACCTCTACTGCCAGCGAATCCCAGGTTGGGTGGTTAAAAAGGAAGTCCAAATCCTTTGCTGGGACATAATACCTTTTCTCCGAGGTTTTTAAGAGGGGTGAAATGGAGGAGGGTGTCTGCCATAAGGATCTCACAATGCTAAGCACCCCTTCATGGACTGGGAAGGCAATCCTGGAGGGGGCTGCCGGGGTCAGGACCTCAAAGAGGCTATCCAAGGTTTCTCTAAGCTCTTGAGCTTCCATGCCGAGGTTGGAGGCCACTCATTTCAGTAAGTCTGGGTATCCCTTAAAATCATCTGAAGGGGTTGCAGCAGATTGTCCCTCTTCGTCCTCCTGTGACAGAGTAGAGGACGTATCTTGAAGTTGCCCCTGGGCGCCCTGTGAAGTGCTCTCCTGTGGGTCAGGCTCTGGTTCGGAGCAGTGGTTTGCCCCTGGGGGTGGGGGCTCAGACTGCACCTCCATCGAAGTGGTCGATTGGGGGTTTGGAGGCAAAGGGTATGGTCAAGGACCCCAATATGGTCATTGCATGGCCCACTGTCCTTGAGGCCAAGGTTGCAGTTGTGACTGTAAAGGGATAGCAGCTCTCCTTTTCTTTGTTCTCCCCCTTTCTCAACAAGAGGAGGAGGAGGAGGTAAAATGATGTTGCCTCCCCCTTCTCCCATCCTGCTCAATAATGCTCCAGCTTGAGTCCAAGCTGTAGCAGGAAGATCGGGAGCTGGAGCTACTGTCTCCATGTCCTGAGCAGTGCCTCCGCTTGTGCCTATTCCTCCATGCAGTAGAGGAATGCACAGCTTGAACATTCTGCCCGGGATTGGGGTCTGTTCCTGGCTGGTCTCAGGAATGCAGGAATGCCAGCCGGGGACTGTGAGGCTTCCATGAGGTGAGCTTTGAGTCTAAACTCCCTCTCCTTCTGAGTTCTTGGTTTAAACTTTTTACTTTTTACAGATGCCGCACTTCTCTTTCTTATGTGTCTTGCCGAGACACTTTAAACACTTTTCGTGTGGATCTCGTATTGGGAAATCTTTCCCCCACCCAGAGCAAGGTTTAAAACCAGGCGATCCTGACGTATTGCCCTACAGCTAGAATCCTAATTATTTAACTACTCCAATTAAACAACAAAGGAAACACGTAACAGCCTTAACACTAAGTAACTAAAGGGGAAATTGACATGGGGAGCCGCTGCAGCGGCAAGGTTCCAGTAGCCGCCCAGGTGGAAAGAACAAACTGGGTGGGCTGGGCTCCCGTTTCCCCTGATATACTGTGGCTAATGCCCACCACTCCAGGGGGAGCTGGAGCCAGCCCTATGGCTACTGCTCTAGGAAGAGGTTTCGGTAGCTGCGTGTGAAGGCATGCACACATCTACACACGGAATGGACATGAGCAAGCTCTCGAAGGAGAGCTTAACTCCAGTGTCACCATGGCCTGACTCAGGCCAAATTCACATTAATAAAGAATCACTAGGGACTCATACTGCTCCACCCCTTTCTCTTCCTGCAGAAACTGCACAGAAGTCTCCCAGTTTGCTCTCAGTGAAGCTTTATTTCAAGTTCCCTCCACCAATATCACCACAGCCCCCATGTTCCCACCTCTTTTCAGTCTTCAGGCCCCCTCAGCAGGCCCTGAGAAAACAGCGGTCTCCCTGCTCTGAGATTTCTGTGGCTATGTCTACACTACAGGACTCAGGTAAGTCGACTTAACAAGGTCAACTTAAAGTCAAATTAGTGAGACTCCATTTGTTTAAGTCAACTTCATAAAGTTGACGTAAGCCAGGGGACCCATTTAAAGTTGACCTAATAAAGTCAACTTTCAGTGGGTCCCCTGACTTAAGTTGACTTTATAAAGTCAACTTAAAAGGCTCTAATGCACTAAGTCAACTTTATTAAGTTGACTTAAATGGACACATTGTGTTAAGTCGACTTAATAAAGTTGACTTAACCCTTAAAGTGAACTTTAACAGCAGGAGTTACTAAGTCAAGTTAAGCAAGTGCTCAAGTCAACTTAATGAACTCCACATGTGGCCAGGGAATTATTTAAGTCGACTTAAGACTCTAGTATAGACATAGCCTATGTGACTAACTGCAACTGCCTTGTTCGTTTGTCTTTCTCTCTTTCCGTCCTTCCTGTGCCTCTCTTTTCGTCAGCATCGGGCTGATGGGGCCACGTGAATGTTTAACCCACCCAGCCCACTAGCCCCATAGGATCATTACCCCAATCAACTTCACCTGGAGCACTAATTAGTCCCCCCCCAGCGATTAGAGAGCAGACTCACCTATGCACCTCCAGCACTGTCACATGGAGAAAGACTGTATATATGTTTTTGGCCTATTTTACACTTGATGTGCCAAAACATCAATGTAACATCACTACTGAATTTGGCCCAGGGATTTCCACAGGAGTTGCATCTACTTCCAGAGTCTGACACTCTTATTTATATAAAAGTGGCTCTATGATCTATCTGCCTCTAAAATTCTTTTATATATACAAAAAAGTAGATCTCAATCTTCACCTTTTCTATTTGTAAACACATGGTCCAACATCACTTCCATCAATTTATTTAAAATCTCATGTGAGTAATGATTCTAAACTCTAAATTAGGTTCTGACCTCAGTCACACCACAATCACATCAATGGAATTACAAATATAACTGAAGGCAAAATTTGGTCCTAATCTCTACCTTTAAAAGGCTCACAGATTCAGCCATCATCTTGTCACCTCCTGCAATCCCTAAAATAGTGATAATTCTTTCAGTATTTACAAGTGTTAATCCCAGAAGAGAATGAACTACCTTCAAAAAAATGCAAAATGTGACATAATCAGTTACTGTATATAAAACAAAAAACTCAAGTGGCTGCATTTTTTAAAAATAGCACAGAGAATATAAGAACATACTTTTGGAATTTCAGACTCCAGAATAAAATCTTCCAGTAAAATCTGACATTCATGATCATTACAGAATATAGAAAATCTTTGTATTTTCTGATGTCATTTCTATTCTTGAGCTGAGCAATGAAAACTGAAAAAAGTTGATATTAAAACATTTCACTGTCTTATTTGTAGGGTCTCTGTACCTCCACTCATTAAAATTCCTTTTTAAATCAAAAGCATACCATTTCAACAAACAAGTCTATAACTACATAGGCTCCTCCATATGTTATTTTCTTTTAAGGTTGATGCATTAGAAAAATCTGTATTGCATTAAATAGGAAGTGCATATAAATATAATATATGGAGAGCTTCCAGATGATTAAACTGTAAAATATAATTTAGTACTGAAAAAAGTTTTCTTCTTTCTCAGCTCATGGCATGCATTTCTATTTAGAGACATTAGAAAGTTTTTTGTTCATTGGCTCTGGTAAAATTTTACTATTACTTTTAGCAGAAAAATCCCATGGCATTTCTATTTTGCTGTGACAGGTTTTTATGAAATTAAAAGGAAAACTAAAATCCTTAAGAGATTGGGTCTCATTCTGACCTCATGCAACCAGGGTAAATCAGAAGTGGCTCTACTGTAGTGAATGGAATTACCTTGATGAAAAAGTAATGAGTGATTAGAACCCATTCCACTGACTTAACTGATGTTCCTCCTGATTCACACCAGCACAGGATCAGATTCAGTCCCATACACAGAGGCTTCACCTATGGGGGATGAGCTCAAGCTGCAGAGTTTTAATCCAGAACAAAATTTTCTCAAACATGGAGGTCTTTGGATGTGGGATTTTGATTCGGCCATTACAGAGATAGGGACCGGCTGCGAAGTTCAGCATATTCAGGTCTAGGCCCATTTCTAATAAATATATTTTAAAATCAAATGGATGCAAATCAACATTTTCCTCTCTTAACTGCCTCCTCCTTTATTTTTGTTGCATCAGAAACTAATACCTAGGGAGCAGGGCTGAATTAATGCAAGAACTATAGGTGCTGAAGTCCTGGGTCCCAGCCTTAAGGGGTACCCCAGTGTCCCATCCCTAAGGCTCCTGCCTGATCCATCCCCCATCCCCTGCTCGGTGCCAGTGGCGCTTGGGAGAGCCTCTGCCCTGCAGGCACTTGGAGGGGCAGGGTGGACCCGGTGACCAGAGGCTGGGCACTGCACACCTGCTCTGCCCCTGGGGCTGGCTGGTCCACATATAGGCGAGGGGCAGGGCAGGCTGGCTCCTGTTTGCTCCGCCTGGGTGGTGGGGCTGGCTGACATGCGATGTGGCGTCCAGGGCCCATGGCCCTGGGGAAAGCTACACCAGAGGCCGCACCATGCACCAGTCAGCCCAGCCCCCAGGGGCAAACCAGCTGGCCCCAAGGGCAGGGCAGAAGCACCCTTTCACCCTAGGGCTCCCACCCAATGACAGGCCACCCACAGGCCACCGTGGTGGGAGCCCTGTGGTGGGGACTTAGGCTCCAGGCCGAGAAGAGGAGGTGGCATGGTGGGGGGCAGCCCAGTGCCCTAAAGCAGGTTAATCTGGTCCTGCTAGGGAGCTCTATACTTAGATGTTACCTGCTGTTGCAGAAGAAACCCAGACGTTTGAACTGAGCTGTTGGCAGGAAAAAGCTCTCAATTCATTTTACACTAAAAATAATTTTCATTAGAGATGGACAAAAGAAACAGTTTGCTACAAAAACTCTTTGATTATTCCACATGAGTGATGTTCACCCTGTTAGGTGTAAGTAGGACATATGCCTTCTTGCACAGAATGAAGCTCATCTTTAGTGACTGGCAAATTGCTCTGGAAAAATAAGAGTTCTCTACCCTTCTCCAACTCCCCTCTGACCCTTCACCCATTTCTACAGCCAAATCCAAATCACAACTGTTTGACTAAACCTTTTTTATTTCTAGTTTCTGAATGCAACTGGAAGTGTCAAAATACCAGAAGGTGGCTTGTTCTCTGCTGGTTTTGAAGACTCAAGCATTTTGAGAGAGTCTGGACAAGTTTTCAGAGCTAATGCAATGTAAACCCAAATGTTACACCTCACTGTACCTAGCCTGTCTCCAGAAGTGCAGTGGCAAACACGTCTATCTTTAACACAAGTACCATGACATCTTATGGTCAGACATGCTATGTTCAGCCAGATATCAAACTGGTCATCAGGGCAAATCTTCAGTCACGGATGTAACAGATGCATTTGTAAAAACGTACACTAGTCTCTTGCTCCTTCAACTCTCTGTATTGCCAAATAAATAAACGCAGAGTCTAAAGCACATAATAAATAATGAGTCTTGTGGCACTTTAAGACTAACAGATTTATTTTTCGCATGAGCTTTCGTGGGAGAAAATCCCACTTTGTCAGATGCTTCAAAGATGAGTGAACTTACAGAATGGAATGAAAATAAATGCAACAGGGTGTAAAACATAGGATCAGGTCATACAGTAACAGCAAATCAAAGCAGTTGTTAGGTTCAAACCATGGGAAGCCTGAGGGATCAGAGCAGATGCAGTTATATTTTAGGGCTTGGCTGTAGACAATGGATCGTGTGGTGTGTTTAGGATGGAAACTTGAAGGATGCAGGTAACTATACCGACTGATCGGTATAGTTACCTACATCCTTCGAGCTTCCATCCTAAACACACCACATGATCCACTGTCTACAGCCAAGCCCTAAGATATAACCACATCTGCTCTGATCCCTCAGAGACAGACATCCTGAGGATCTCTATCAAGCATTCTTGAAACTACAGTACCCACCTGGGGAAATAAGAAAACAAATTGACAGAGCTAGATAGGTTCCCCGAGGTCATCTACTACAGAAGACGCCCGAGAAAGAAAACAACAGAACACCACTAGTCACCACATACAACCCTCAAGTCAGACCTCTGCAACAGATCATTAAGGACCTACAGCCTATTCTAAAAGATGATCCCTCTCTCTCTCAAGCCTTGGGAGACAGACCTCTCCTTGCCTACAGACAGCCACCCAATCTGAAACAGATACTCACCAGCAACTACAGATCTAACAACAGAAATATTGAAGCAGGCACACACCCCCGCAACAAACCACGCTGCCAAGTCTGCCCACATATCTACACAACAGACACCATCATAGGTCCTAATCAACCCTACTACTCCATCAAAGACTCATTTACCTGCTCATCTACTAATGTGATCTATGCCAGCATGTGCCAGAAATGCCCCAAAACCTTTTACATTGGACAAACAGGACGATCGCTGAGCAAAAGAATAAATGAACACAGAGCTGATATCAGAAATCAAAGAACAAAGAAACCAGTTGCTGAGCACTTCCATCTTCCTAATCACCCGATGATGGATTTGTTAACGACTGTCGTTAGAGATGTAGCTGGGACATAAAGACTTCAAAGAGAAACAGCTGAACTCGAATTAATATGCAAGCTAAATTCTGTGAAAGCAGGACTTAATCGAGACTATGGGTTCTTTTCCCATTACAAAAGGTAATTTGACTTCAGGCTTCCCATAGTTTGGACCTGAAAACTACTCTGATTTGCTGTTACTGTACGACCTGATCCTATGTTTTACACCCCGTTGCATTTATTTTCATTCCATTCTGCGAGTTCACCCATCTTCAAAGCATCTTACGAAGTGGGATTTTCTCCCACGAAAGCTCATACGAAAAATTAATCTGTTAGTCTTAAAGTGCTACAAGACTCCTTGTTTTTTTTGCTGGACTAGACTAACACGGCTATCCCTTTGGAAATTGACGTAATAAATAATGCCTACAAATTTGTTGCCTCCAGGACTGGAAATTTAGTCATAAATGTCTTGTACTTCTTTGATGTTACTACTGAAAATATCACCTTTAGAGATTCTGGCTCTCCCCTGCAGCTCCTCTCGAACATAAGGGAATAAGAAGGCCCAAAAATCTCTCCCATCTCTTGCCCCATGCACAGGGTTTGGCCAGAATTCTGCTGGGACCCAACCTTGCACCCTCCTGCTAGATCCAGAAAAGGATTAGAGAACTAACTGCCACTTTAGGTACCTAAGATCAAAATTTATATCCTCAAAATTCCTGCTCAGCTGCTGCTTAGCCCTGCAAGTGCCTAAAGTCCCTGTATTTCTGCCAGTAAAGTCCCATATCACTCCTGCAATGAGGCCCTGTACCTAGCTTGCACCTAAGCCCCAGCAGGATTCACAAACTGTATGTGACATTTGCCAGACCAGGCTCCACACAAGACAGCTGCTGGAGAAGGAGCTCCCCTTACACCTTAAGGTAAGGACTCCAATAAATACTGAGCTCATCCAGGATTTGGGAGACCCAACCTCGGTTTGAATACTTATTCTGTCTGATTCAGAACAGGGACAAGAACCTGACTCTCTTGCAGCCCAAGGGAGTGACCTGACCACTTGGCTATCCAGTCACACACACTCACTCTGGTCCAATGAATATTTCAACATTTTACTGGAAGTGGAAAGGGAGCAATTGAGAGAAACATACCCCAGAATATCACACAGCCCAGTATTTGGGAAATGCACCAGAGAGCAGGGAGACACTGTGATTAAAGTCCCTTCTCTGACTCAGGTAGTGTTGGGATGTTAACTAATGTATCCCACATTGCGGGAATATGCTCAAAACCCTGACCAACACCACATCCTCCTGTGTGACAAAGTGCTGAACCGGCTTAGGCATCAGGGAGAATGTGTAAATCCTGAGACGAGGGAAGTACCTTACTCTGGGTTGGAGTGGCACCTAAATCCCTTCGAGGACAAGGCCTTAGTTCAGCATGTTGGCTTTGGTAAATCCCCTTCTTAGGTGCCTAGTTCACCCTATGCAATGTGTAGAGAGCCTGGGCACCTAACTCAAGGCCTTGGATTCCCTTGGGTAACATGGTTCTTAAAGTAAGGCCAAGTGTTGCAATGCCTATGTCCTGTTTTGTGCCTGTAACAATGGCCCTCACTGTACAGCATGGCCGGGTGTAGCACTACCACTGCATCTCTGCCTCAGTTTCCCTGAATGAGGGTTTTGTTCAATACACCAAATGAGGCATATATATCAACAAGCTCCCCTTCAAAGGCCTAGTTTGTTTTGCCTCAAATATGGAAGTCATACAAATAATAGGCCAGTCCTGGGGCCAGTTCTGTTCAACATTTTTGTTAATGATCTGGATGATAGGATGGATTTCACACTCAGAAAGTTTGTGGATGATACCAAGCTGGGGGGGAACAGTAGACATGCTGGAGGGCAGAGACAGGATTCAGGGAGATCTTGACAAACTGGAGCAGTGGGCCTATAGAAATCTCATGAGGGTCAATAAGGACAAGTGCAAAGTACTGCACTTGGGATGGAAAAACCCTATGCACTGCTACAGGCTGGGGAGCGATCAGCTAAGTAGCAGCACTATAGAAAAGGACCTGGGGGTCATGGTGGATGGGAAACTGGATACGAGTCAGTAGTGTGCTCTTGCTGCCAAAAAAGCCAATGGCATACTGGGCTGCATCAGAAGAAGCATTGCCAGCAGATCAAGGGATGTGATCATTCCCCTCTATTCTGCACTGGTCAGGCCACATCTGGAATACTGCGTCCAGTTTTGGGCTCCCCACTACAAAGAGGACATGGACAAATTAGAAAGAGTCCAGTGGAGGGGAACAAAAATGATCAAAGGGCTGGAGCACAAGATCTATGAAGAAAGACTGAAGGAACTAGGCTTATTTAGCCTGCAGAAGAGAAGACTGAGGGGAGATTTGATAGCAACCTTCAGCTACCTGAACGGATGCTCCAAGGAGGATGGAGCTTGGCTGTTCTCAGTAGTAACAGAGAGAACAAGGAGCAATGGTTTCAAGTTGCAGCTGGGAGGTCGAGGCTGGATATTAGGAAAAACTTTCTTACTGGGCGAGTGGTGAAGCATCGGAATGGGCAACCTAGGGAGGTGGTGGAATCTCCATCTTTGGAGATGTTTAAGGCCTGGCTGGACAAAACCCTGGCTTAGATAATTTAGTGGGAATGGTCCTGCTTTTTTGGCAGAGGGTTGGACTAGATAACCTCATGAGGTCCCTTCTAACCGTATGATCAGGGGCATTGCTGGGGCAGGGAGGGACCCGGCGCATGAGCCCAGGCCCCACCCCCAGCCTGCAGTCCCCGCCCCCTGGCCAGGGATAGGGCCAGGCGGGGCTAGGCCACAGTGGGGCCGGGCCAGAAACAGCCACAGGAGGCCGGGACCGCGCCACCACAGCCTTCTGGGGCTGCTTCTGGTGTGGCGCCACCTGGCTCTATCCCTGGCCAGGGGGTGGGGCTGGCCAGGCGGCCAGCCAGGCCAAGGATCCCCAGCCGGGGAAGGGGCCGCCGCAGCCGCGGGCAGCCAGCCAGGCCCGAGATCCCTGGCCCAATTGGGCCAGAGATCAGGGGCACTGGTGCTGGGACTTGGGGCATGTGCCCCGGGGTGCCGAGTGCCAGCGACGCACCTGCCTATGATTCTATAAGTAACCCTCTCAACATCACTAGTTGAAGAGTGGAGCAGCTGAGTCAACCTTAGTCTATCAACACCAGTTATGTCCCAGGTCCCTTACAAGTGAGGACCTCATGACACAAAACCCTTTTTGGAGTCAAGGGCCTCTCATTACTAGCTGGGGTAGAGTTTTTTTCATGGGTCACGGGCCTCACAGAAGAATTACAACAACCCTTCTGAGGGCAACACATAATTCCTCTTTTTCAAGGGCTTATGCTGTTGGCTGGTGAAGTCTCTCATGAGAGCCAGTTTACTCTGAGATTTAGAGATCATAATCCCTTCCGTTTGGAAACTCACCCCCCTTCACGTGTTTCCCGCTCAGAAACCTTCTCTGCAGGAGCTTTCTTTTTCCATTCTGCGAACTGTTCCTTTTCCCAGGAGCCTCTGTTTCCCTAGCTAGCCTTACATTGGGAGCAGCTTTTTATCTTGCCTGGGTGTTTCCCTACCTAATTAACTGCCTCCCGGTTGCTCTGAGAAACAAAGTAGGTGAGGTAATATCTTTTACTGACTTAGTGAAAGACAAGATTCCAAGCACCACAGAGCTCTTCTTCTGGGAAGCTCAAAGATGTCACCTGACCCACTTTGTCCTCTCATATCCTGGGACCAACACTGCAAACAACAATTACAGTTACTAAGTGAGTTTATCAGTGTCAGAGGAAACCAGTTGCCTTATTGCCCCTTAGGGAATGTCTACCTGTCAGAGATAGACAGAACCACCAACAGTGACCCCCTGACAGGGGCAAAGGAGGACAAGAGGTGGGCAGGCATATGGCTTTAATCTTCTCCATATGAGCCCATGGAGCTCATCCGACATAGAGGAGGGAGCATGTTGTACACTCTCTAAGGGGCGATTAGATTTCAGCATTTATATAGCAACCACAGTCCTAGAATGGTATGGTTTTTTAAGTTTGCATAACCTCCAAATTGCAGCAATAGGACAGTTAATTTGAGATATTAAATAAATAAGTGATAAAAGTGTCATGTAAGGTTTACTTATTTTTTTAAAACTACCATAAAAAAGATATATAGATAGAACAAAATGTAAAAGAAAAATATTTTTGTAACTGGGCCCTTCAATAAATGTAAAGTGTTCACATTTGCTGAGGTACATGAGATTTTGCAGAACAGCAGATCATTTAGAACTGTTTGTGCTCAAAGGAGGAAAGACCAGGAGGTACAAGTGATCCTGACAAAAATGCCATTAAGTTAAATAGCAGGACCCTTCTGGAAAATAACTCAGAGATTATATCAATGGAATAAAACACCCCAGGATAATTATCGCCTGCTGCTAGACAAATGCTGAAGTATATCCAAATCACTATCAAAACTAAATGTCAAGACAGAATCATAATGTTTATTTTCAAAGCTGAATACACAGCCCCATGAAACCAATCCATATGGATGACTCTTTCCCACAATCCCTTCCATGTCAAATGATAGAACTACGTGTAATCATCTCAGCTGACGGGCACTGGTGTAGCAGAGTGACACTTCTCCATAGCAAAGCAGGCAGTTCAGAAAGTTAACATTTAAAAAAGTAACTTGCATCTGAGGAGAACATGAACATTTTTGGTTCTGGGTACAAGTATAGGGAAATAGCAGGTGGGGGTGATTTTGGCGGGTAACAGAGGGACGAGTGCGGATGCAGCATAGGCATGTATACTAATAGGTCGTTCACTGCAATGGTGCCAGCCACACTCATCATGAAGTGGCATGTGAAATTATCTGACAACAGAAGCAGAAGAAAATGGCAGGGATCACAGGCCTCAAATGCTGGTCTATAGGGCTCTTTGGAGCTAATAAGAGCCAACCTTCCATCCAGTGATCAGTAGGCAGTTGGCAGAATAGAAGCTATACGCTGACAGAGGAGGGTGGTGTTGAACTCTGATTGATAGAAGTTTAGCAATCCTGACTGTTTCACAGCTTTGATATAAACCCACCACAGGAACAGGAATTTATCCATGCAATTCAGATGTCCCTGCTTTGGATGGCTTCCCCTACAATGTCTGCTTCTGTTACTTGCTAGTGATCCCCTTGCAATCCAACTCCGTCTGCCTCTTGCCTTCCAGTTTGCCCTCTGGCATGCTTTGGACTCTTGAATTCCTGGTATCTGACCAGGCTTGATCCCTTGATTCTTCCTCTAATGACTAAGTCAGACTGCCCACATCCCAGTCATGACAATAAGGTAGACGTCCCTAAAAACCTTCAGGGGAGTACTATGAAGTATCTACATGAAATTTAGTGAGGTCTCCCATAAGGGGCATACATACATACATAAACAAACTGCTCCATGTTTCCTCCCTGCAGCAGAGTGGAAACCAGATACTAACTCTACCTCTGTTAGTTGTATCACTATCTTGTCACAGACAAGTAAAACAATGAAGAGGTGATACCTGCGTTTTGTTAATTTGGCATGGGCCAAGTACCATGTTTATACAGCAAAACTGTAAGGGAAAATGTATGCATACACTTATCTGCCATCCCATCCCCATCATAGGATTCATCCATGCTCAGCTGGCAGGACCGACTGGACTGAGATTCTCGACCAGATTCTGCTTTGTAGCATAGCTGAATCCCCACCACCCATCTCCCCACTGCTCCTCTGTTCAAGGCAGGGGTGTCAGGCTACTCACAGTTATCCACAATGCTAAGCACCAAGTAAGACATGCAGCTTAATTTCTACAGCTGGTCTGTTGTGGTGTCTATCTTGCCTCTCCTCCCCACAGGTGCAAAAGATCCAATACTTCCTCACTGCTCCTGGCAAGAGCAACCCTAGTGCATGGAACTGACAGAACTGGTTGGGCACTGACCAAGGGAGAGCTGCTTGGGATACTCACCAAGTGGGACAATTGGAAGATGGCATTTCAAAAATTGGTAGGTGTTTCAATGTGGTGTTGGCTGCTGATCTTTGTGACCCCTTGGAAGTGGAGCGCACAGCTGTGACCAGAATGGTCAATGGTGCACATTGTGGGACAACTGCTGGCTGACTGTTAGGGTTGATGTAGGTCACTCAGTGTCTATACCTGCACTGTGTTGACCTCTGTACAACGATCATGGCTCAATGCCACTTGGTAACATGGTTTTACCAAGGTGCCTTAATGGGGCACTTAACTTTGTCTTCAGCCAATGTGAATACAGACACGTTTGCATATAGGTCTAAGTGAGGCAACTTATGTTAACCTAGTTTTGTGGTGTAGACTAGGTCTCAGTAAAGAAAAGCCACTGGAACTCCTACAGTCTCCTATAGTATAGAATCAGAGGTGATAAGTCTAAAAAAATACTGTGCCATATTCATTATAATTAAATCAATTACACTTTAGACATGTAAGTCATAAGGTGGCACATTGGTATATCCTGGACCAATGTTGTAGACACAGTATTTTATGTAAAACACTCTTCTGTAAGCTATGCTTAGAATTATTCTTCCAAAATGTAATACTTCAGCACAATTTTGTGTCTTATCTGCTGTGCACTTGGTGACATGAAGAAATATATTTCAGAATATTAAAGCCCTATATGATTTGGTTTTGTGTTATTTTAAGAATTATCTTAATTATTTTAATAGTTATTTTTTCCTGATTTAGGAGGCTTGATCACGATGAGTTTAAATTAGCTGGTGGCTTAAGTTTCCTTATAATCATGGCTTTAGGTAGTATGTGTGGAAAATACTGGGCCTGATTCTGATCTTATTTACCTTATTTTTACTCCGCAGTAACTTCTTTGACATCAATAGTTTCTCCTGATTTACATCAGTGTAAATAAGATCAGAATCTGGCCCAACATGAAGCAACCATAGCAGGACACAGCATAGAGACGGAGCTATTTTTCAGAAGCTAGATACATTTTTGCATGTTCATTTTAAGACTGTTTTGAAACTCCTCTCCAATCTCCCATGAATAGGCCAAGTGCAACACAAAACTGAAGATGGTCCTCCTGGTTTTGGGCTATCAGTTTCTCTTCTTTGATCTATTGATGGCAGCAGGTACATAGTGAGATTTCACTAGTATGAAATGGGAAAAGCAGCCGGCACATGAACACAGAAAGGGAAAAGGTATGTCTTTGTAATTAGTGGAGAGCACCAAAGCCAAGAATCCAGGCCCAGACTTACATTCCTGTGTCACTTTCAGTTTCCACAGCAGCTGAACTTTGGAAGTCCCTGGAATCTCCAGACCAAAGCTACTGAACTCAGAAGTCTGCTGAACAAGGACATGACAGATGTCATATTTTATCTCTTTCTAGCCGCCTTCTCAATTCATGGAAATGGAAAAGTTTTATGGTTTTTCCATTTTGAAATGATCAACAGATATTTTTATTTTACAGTGCTGTGGAACTGATCATTTTGGAATGAGGGAATCTGTGCTGAGATAACAAACTAGTTAACATTAAAACAAACAAGGAGTCCTGTGGCATTTTTAAGGACTAACAAATTTATTTATTGCATGAGCTTTCATTCAAGAAATCCCATTTCATCAGATTCTTGATACCCTTTTTGACAGTCTCAGTGTGACAAGCCAAAGAACATGTGAATTCACATTGAAATAAAAAACCCTCTCATTTCTATTGAAGGTCCATCCAGGTCAGAGTTGTAGACCTCTGTGTAGGCAATGTGGGATAGTCTGCACTGCTAAATCTAAACTGCAATTGCTCTGTGGGTAAACAGAAGACTTTAATCTCAAAAACCCGTTAGCTTAGCACTTCCCACAAGAACTAAATTTAACTTTAAAAAGAATTAATCTTTTCTATACACTGGATCTTAACGTTTTGTCTCTGATGGAACATTTTTCACTTGTCACAATAAACCAGTTGAAATTATTTAAAATGCTTCAATTCATTAATATTTTTCTTAATTAAAATGATGTGGACAAAAAATGCAAGTATAGTAACACCATCAGTTTTCAGATGACTAAGTAAAATATTTTGAATCTCTTTAAAATCCTACCCATGTTTTATTGTAAATCTTAAATTCATTTTATGTAGAAAGCTTACTGTTATTTATTTCTAGTAATAATTTTATACTCCACATCTCAAAATATGAAAAAAAAAACAAACAAAAAAACCCTTGCTAGTGCTTACTGACTGTTGGAACCAGGGGTATTCAAATAGGACTACACTGTGTCTGAAATGTTGCTGTTTATTAAAACGAGACATGAGAGCCATTTACTGTGAAAAAATTATTTGCTGAGTTTAGGTTTTTTTGGTTCCGAGTCATCTGTGATCAGATTGCAAATTCCATGAACCTGTACTTTAAGAAAAATTTAACAAATGTTTCATGCAAACATGTTTCAGCCTGTGGAATTCTGAATATATTCATGGCGGCTAGTACTGATTTGGTGTTCATAACTGGATATTCAAACATGCTATGATCAGATATTTATATATAGGTCACACGGTATGCGCTTGTTCCCTAACAGAGTAAAATGTCTGCTCCAGGTCCTGCTTATTACAAATTCAACTGGTTTTCCATAAATATTTTATAAGATTTGTTTAAAATGTGCAGTTCTGTTGAATACTCTTGCCAGCATGTTTCCTTGAAAGCCTATTTGCAGAAAGTGAACACAAAAAGGTGTAAACATAGTAACTCAATTTACTTCCAAATTTGGAACAAGTGTTCAAGGTTTTTTGTTTTGTTTTGGTTTGGTTTTTTGTTATTCACCCACCTTTAATTAAGATGTTCACATGACTCTCTGGCTGATAAGATGAATTATGAGAAAGTTACATTATAAACTTTCTAGGTCTATGGCAATGCAAGTTTTTGCCAAGTTTTTCTTGGCTAACCCTATGGATAATTGTTTTTCTACTATGTACATTTTAGCACTTAAACCATATTATCTGCCTACATAATGAATACAGCAAAAGTACAAGTTTCCCCACATCAGTGTTCCTTATATTCTACTGTGATTAGATGGTATGCTGATAAGTGATTTAGAAGCATAGTAGGTAGATTAACAAACAAGGATACTTCAGATTCTGCTTTTATCATACATCTGGAATAATATATTAACATAACTGGATTTATACTGGTGTAACTGCAGTCAAAATCTGACCCAATAAACTCCTTAATCTGCAATTGCCAGCAAAGGTAGAATTTAGCATCATTTGTAATGGTCTTTGGTGAAAGGAATACTCATCCTCTGGGGAACTCAAAGAGACTATTGTATTCATTTCACACAAGCCAGTTAGCAGCTGTCACATGGTAATCTTCTGTCCATACAAATCTAGACTAGCAATCTAGAATGAACATACAGTCCATTGCTCCAATAATTTATTCTATCCAATTATATAATTGTAAGGACAGTTTGGCTCCCTTGCCCTCAGAGATATCCATGTCCAAGTTCCAGAAGGGTAACCATATTAGCCTATTTCACCAAAACAAACAAGAAGTTCTGCAGCACTTTTAAAGACTAACATTTATTCAACACATGAGCTTTTGTGGCATAATCCCATTTCCTCAGATGCATAAAATGGAAATTGTAGTATGTTAAGTATATATCCACATGGAGAAAAGGGTGAGTCACAAGGTCAATTCAAATAATTCCAGAGCAATATCCTGTTAGTCTATTCCAGCAAAAGAAACTAGTTGTTTTAATTCAGACAATGTGGATGGAAGCCTTTAACAACAATTGATGAGAAGGTGAGAATGTTAACATGGTAACATTCACAGATCAGTAGGGGATTACTTCAATCTTCCTGGACATTGCGTAACAGGCATGAATGTTGCAATACCTCAAAAGCAAAAACAAAACAAAACAAAACTCTTTAAACAGACTTCAGCATGAGACTGCATAGCTGGAATTCAGATGCAAACCTGACACCATAAAACTGAATCTTAATAGGGCATTAGAGCAGCTAGTTCACTACAAAAGGTAATTTCGCCTCTTTTAACACGCCCTCTCATCAATCGTTGTTAAAGGCGCACTTCCACACTGTTTAAATTAAAACAACTTGCTTGTTTTGCTGAAACAGACTAACAGGCTACCCCTCTGGAACTGTTCAAATTGACCTTGTGACTCACCCTTCTCTGCACATGTATATGTACCTAACATACTGCAATTTCCATTTCCTGCATCTGAGCAAGTGGGATTATGCCCACAAAAGTTTAAAGACTAAAAAATCTATTTAACATATAAAAGTGCTACAGGACTTATTGTTGGTCCATGTCCAAGAATGCCAGACTTTGAGGTTGTAGGGAGATACAATGTGTGATGCATATCCCTGCTGAACCTAGCTAAAATGTGAACATGCCCTCATCTAGGCACACAGTACATGGAACCTATCCATTTATCTAGGTGAGAGAGAACTTGCTCATGGGATAAAGAAGAAAGCTATTCTTGTAGGCAGGGTAAGACAAACTCTCAGTTAAAACATGTAATTCTGTATCTCCTCAAACAAATTTATCTCATCCAGCACTGTTCGATGTTCTGTAAGACTTATTTAAATGTTGCATTGGTGGTTTATTTGAAGATCACCAATGCACCTTTACACAGCACAAATGTCCCAGGAGAATCATAGAGTCATGGAAATGTAGGGTTGGAAGGGCCCAGAGAGGTCATCTGTCTCTAGCTCTTTGCTCTGAGGCAGGATCAAGTATACCTGTCATCCCCACAAGTGTTCATGCATGAGATACAGCTGAGAGATTGCTCAAATCTGCTTTCTTCTGCTATTAGTAATTATGTAGTTAAGAAAAAAAAAATCTATGCTATGGAATTGATTTCTTCTTTCCTGGCTGGCACCTCATCTTGCCTCAGGAGTAAGAACCGAAGTGTTCTGAAGTTCAGGGATTACACCTGGAATAAGGGTGGAACTTGGTGCTGCAGGGATGATTAAATTCCTTTTGCTTTTATTGTGGATTCAAACATTCACACCCATATCAAAAGGTAAAGTAAGTGAGAAACACTGATAGGAGTGTATATTTTAGCTTCCCCAGGAGGCAGAAAGAAAGGGTGAAGTCAGGCTGGAACGATTCTATTTCACAATGGAGCTACTTGTTGAAGGATAGAACATTTATCCATGTGTATAACTTTTTTTTTGCTCTTAAAAGTGATGCTGGTGTTGGTTGTGCTGGACAGAGGGTTCATTGGGGGATGAAGCTGTAATGCAATGTTTATTATGAATATTTGCTGCACGTTTGCTCCTTTCTTAGTTAAATGAATCATTAGGAAGATTTGTAATTTCCTGTTAGTGTATCTGTTATTTATAAGTGCCAAATAGTTTGATAAAAATTTTAAGAGACTGGATGCTCCATGAACTCTTCGCTTCAACTATTTGTGCCTGATTGTGTGCTTGGCCATGGGAATCCAATGGTGCTGGATAAGGAGTTCCTCTAGCCCAAAGTCAGGGGAAGTGCATAGCCATACCCCCAGACCAGCATTTCCCAACCAGTGTGCCACAGCACAGAAATATACCATCAGGCCTGAGCTGGTGTGCCACAGATTTTTTTAAAAACTACTTGAAGCATTCTGGACTGGCTCATGAATTCATTTGGAGACTATATAGTGGTGTGCCTCAAAATAATTAAAGGTATCAAGGTATGCGCTTGCTGAAAAAAGGTTGGGAATCACTGCCCTAGACAGTGACCCTTGTAATTAGAGCTCTGCATGGATACAAGTAAGTGGATCAGTATCTGACCTGCATCCGCAAGAAATGGTCCGCAGATATCCGTGTTGTATCCGCGGATGCGGATTTAATGTGGATATCCACGGATATCTGCATATTTGCAGGGCTCTAGCTCTGTGCAGATAAAAATATGTGGATCCATATCTGATCTGCATCCACAAGAAATGGTCCACAGATATCCGTGTTGTAACTGTGGATGTAGATATAAGGCGGATATCTGTGGGGATCCGCGGATTTGCAGGGCTTTACTTGTAACCTCTTTGCTCCAGGTAGGGAAGTAACTGGTTATTTGCCTACTTCTCTTCTGCACTGGATCAGCTCTGTTAGTCAGCATGTTGCAGGGAGAAGCAAAACCCAGGCTCTGCCCATTTCCTGCCCTCCTCAGTGAATGGAATGTGGCACCACGGAGCCTTGCCCCTCCCTAGGCTCAGTACTCTGACTGATGCCACAGGCAGCCCACGTAGAACAAGTGATAATTTTACACTTGACCATTTTTTCTATTTCCTGCCTAGGTGACAAACAATTTATAACACAAGCCTAGGAAATAAGGCATTTTTGGTACCAATAATCCTTTGTGTTACAGGTCGGGACACTTTCAGGATTTGTTAGAATACTTGGTAGCTGTCCAAATACTTGTGGGTAACTGACAATATAATTGCCCGCTAATCACAGTGCACAGAAACTGAATTGTATATTCAGAAAACAAGTAATGTTTTAAACTATTCAACCAGCTCTAACTCTGTGCAACTCGTGGGGGAAGGGGAACATCTTTTCTCCACTATTTGTCTTTTGATTTTCCTATATTTGATCTGGGCACCACAGATCATTTTTACAGCAGGATAAACACTCCCTAGAAACAGATGTCAGCATGGGTCTGCCTAAAAAGCCCCCACTAAGCTAAAGGTCTTGGACCTAGATTCATAAAAGGATTTGGGTGCCTGACTGCCACTTCGGACATCGGAATCCCAGAATCAGTCCCTGCTGGAATTCACAAAGCTTCTAACCACCAGGCTAGAGCATCATTCTGATGCTCTTCCCTTCCCTTTCCCTCCCCTCCACCACTGCTTGTTTCTTTGTGAATCTAGCCTGGGTGTCACTAAGAATGATGGGAGTAACTGCTGTTGCTGCTGCCATTGTAAAATAGCTGAAATAGATAAAAAACACCATTGAGGACAATAGCAACCCCATCCTTGTTGTTAGCTCTTGCTTTTGTTTCTCTTTGTGTTGTAATCCTATTAGCTTTTAAGGATAAGTAAACAAAGGACTTGCATTAGCAGCTCGGAGGCCAAATTATTTTTCCACGGGATCATGGAAAAGCACAATATTCCCCCCCTCCCATTTGGAAGTCATTTTATTTCCTTGCGAGAGAAAGTGAGGCAAGGCTTTGTAGCTGGATTTCCAAAGGGGTAGCTGGACTCCTAGTTTTGTTTTTTTTGTTTTTTTGTAGCTGGAAACTGCTGGCTTTGAGCACAGATAATCACAACTAGAAAAGAGCAGTGTGGCACATCCACTTAGCCTGCTATAAAAGCAAATTGTTTAACCCTAACACTATGCAGTCAGTGGTCAGCCTCTTCTGAAGCAAAAGGGCCAAATCTGCAAACACTCACTGCCGTCCCCAAGTTGCCTTTTTACACCACAAATGTATTGAGGAATTTCATGTGTACAGAAGGAGGATAGGGCAGATTAGGGCACCCCCTCCTACACAAGTGTGCTGTGGCAGATTGATGTTAAAAGGAAAAATGGCTGGAGTTCTCCATGCTGTCTATTCTTGGCTGTGGGGCAGCCCATAGACAGGTGTGCAAGGGTATGTCTATACTGAGGTGGCAAAATCGCTGCCATCAGCATGATCTTCTGGAAGTGATTCAGCAGTGACTATGAACTCACTGCTGCGCTCCTGAAATTGCTTCAGCAGCTCCAGTCCCACAACTGGAGTTGCTGAAAGTCAACCACAAGACGTCTGCAGTCGGCTTCCCCTAGTGCGTCTCTGTGACTTAGAAAGTTATCAGCATATATGCAAAGTATTTTACGTGCCTTGTGTATCTGCCATCGACTGCCACCAAGAAGCCCTGTAAATATAGACTAGGGTGAAGACTATGGTAGCCTCAAAAGCAGCCCAATGTTCCTGATGTTCAAGGTTGGCTTAAAGAAGGGGTCAGCAACCCAAAGGTAAGAAGATCCATTTTTAAAAATTTCTTCAATAACCAAGGGTTTTGAGAGCCACAATGGGTGTAGCCTCCTGGTGGGGGATTGATGGGAGCTGGGCTAGCACACCTGCCACAGAGGCCTATGGTCAAAGAAGGGGAGCCTGGAACCAAGAACAGGCCCCCTGCAAAGTCCCCTAGTCATGATGGGCAGCCTGGAGCCACTCGTGGGACACCCACAAGGTCCCCCAGTACGGCAGCCAAAGAGTGGCATGTGGCTCTGGAGGCACAGGTTGCAGATTCCTGTCTCAAAGTCACCTGTGCCTAGTCTGCATCTTCTGAATTGAGTCAGGATTCTTGATTTCAGTAGGCCTACTCATGCATAAAGTAAAATTATGCATACATGTTTTCATGACTGGGTCCTCTGGTTTCATAACTTTTCCCACAATGCCCTATTCCCAGGGAGCAGATTTACATATGGGAGTGTTCTTTAGATCCATAATACAGAAGCACATGAGCCAGCCATTCCTTTCAAAAGTAAAACTTGATGCAGCTCCCCACCCATGCACAATGAACAAACAAAAACAGGCCTGTTCCATAACCTGCCAGTCCCTGGGAATCTGTGTATCCCATATGGCTCTCTTTTCCATACCTATGGCTCCTGCCCACACATAGACTTCACTTTCAACAATGGGCTCCCGCTCCCATGACTTCCACTGACACACACCCCGTTAAGTCTTGCTTTTCACTCTTTCCAAAAGCAGGCTCTTCTGACTGCTAAAATGCTCCTACTTTGAACCCTGCTGGCTATTTCTCTCCCTAAAAGCACTTGTTCCCACCTGCTCATCTGAAAACAGTTCCAGAAGAACCTATAGGGCAGAGTCATTCTTAGCTGAGAGGCAACTGCTTGATCCTAGGAGAGGGGATAGTGTATAGACAAGGACAGGCTGTTGCTGAGCTCCAAGAACAAAAGTCTCCTGCTGCCAACAGTCCTCCTGAGACATTGGCAGGGATGGACGCAGAGAAGAAAAATTGAACTTACAAAAGCATGACTTTTGGCAGGTTGGGATTCCAGAAAGATTTGTAGAAATGTTTTGTTTCAAAGTGTTTACTTCAAGAGGCCACTCACTAGCTGAAAAGCTGTTCTCCCTAAATCCAGCATGACATGAATGGCAAATATACAGGTTTATTGATGTTGTAGTGGGACTGATGACGTACCTTTAAAATTCTAAATATATGCATGTGCTTTAACAAGAAAGAATTACTAGGATTTGGTAACCAGCTGGAAAAATGTGGTCAAGTTGAAACTTTTCAGGTCCATTCATGCCCGCAAACTAATTAATTTGGTTTGCTGTTTTATGATCATAAGTTATCAAGTGTTCATGTAATCCAAGAGATGGACTATTATGCCAGACTCTAATGGTTGTACACTTATTATGTTTTGACACAACAAACCATAACATTTGTGAGGTTTCCAAATGCTGCAACACCAAATGCCATGTATCAAAACTGGGATTGGTTCAGACAGGTAAATCTCTTGTTATTTGAGAACTGCCAACTTAATTTCTAAGAAAATGTAGCACTTAAGCATTATTGGGAAGAAGTGCCGACAGAGACAGTCATCTCGTAAGCACAAAGAAATGTTCTAAACAACCATATTGCTGCACTTACATTAAGGAAATTTCCTTGAATTGTTGCATGGTTGCAGTTTCTTATTTATCTTATTAATTGATGTTTATGGGCATTCCTCTGCTCACAAAGCATTCAGGAATTAATCACAGCATGCCTACAGGGTAGGAAAGTATGATCATTCCTATTTTACAGATGGTAGAAATAGGACACATAGTGCTTAAGGCCAACATTTTCAGACATGCACAGCTAAAGTTAGTCAATATTGAGTCTGAGGCACCCAAAGAGGTGAGGCCATAGAGAGTTATGGCCCATATATTTAGATGTCAAATATGGATTTAAATTGCTAAATTCATGTGCCTTAGGTACAGACTATTCAATGTATTCAGGTGTTGTTGTGTTCGCAGTAGCAACATCTAACTAATTTAGGAGTCTAAATCCCATTTGGTCTTCTAAGTGCCTCAATCTCTTTTGAAAATGCCTAAATCACTTAGACATCACAATGCTGAGCAACAACCAAGTATCTTTAAATGTATGGACCTAAAGTGACTTACCCCAGGTCATGCAGGAAGCATTCAACAAAGCCTGGAATGGAGCGTGCCTCATACTTCTAGTCCATTGCCACTATCAACAGGTCATCTTTTCCCCACAGCTGTACTGACTGCTTAGCTAAAACAAACAGTATCGTAAGAGACACTTAAATTAGTTTTCCTTTCCACCTCTCCCCACTCCAATGGCTTTCTTTTGTTGTGGGATTTTATGCACATTAAATATTGGTTCTCTGTAACAGAAGAGGGCCCAGCAAAGCTCTCCCTCACTTTACATTGGGAAAGGTAGTATTTGCTTTGTTCTGTCACTGCTGTTTCAAAGGGCACTGCCAGCTTTGGGAGAAAGAGAGCAGCTGCACAGCAATACTATGGGTATATCTACCGCACAAAAAAAATAACCAAAACATAGTGTGATCCTAAATTGGCTTAGCTAAAATGGATTAGACTACTCCTTAAAAGAGCAGTGAAGAAACAGCCAACTGAGCTTTTAATTCAGGTTAGCGGCTTTCAGGCTTCAGCTCAAGCTGCTAACCCAATTAACAACCCAAGTAGTTGTTTCTTTCACTGCTGTTTTACCTCAAGTTTGCTAATACTGGCTAGCTAATCTGAATTATGAACATAGCTGGTTTTCTTAGTGCAGATGTAACCTGAGAGACAGAAGCACCTCCTTTCTCCTCCTTAGTGGCAACTTTTCTCTTCCAGTGCTCTGCCAGAGAGAAAGAGAGGCAGACAATCTCCCTGGAATGTAGCTCATTACACCTGCATGGTATGTGATAATTATAGCACTGCACCAGGATTAGGAGCACAGTGGAAGCCAAATATACTGGAGCTGAACTTCATCAAGGGCTTAGTCCAGGAACACTTAGGTGGCCTAATGGAAGCCCCAGTAAGCCCCATTGCTAGGTCAATGAAAGAATTTTATAAAGCTAGCTAGCACTCAGAAGACAGTGGATTAACTACAGTGATGGAAAAACCCTTTCTGTTGCAATAGTGAGTATCTCCATTGCAGCATGACAGCAACACAGAGCAGTCCCACAGTTGTGCCATCGTAGTACCTGTGGTGTAGACATAACCTTTAGTCATTCTTCTCTCACACCATGTGTACACTACAACATTAGGGAGGCTTAATTTAGGTTGACCTACAACCACCACAGAAATTCAGTCAGCTGCTGGTGTCCACACATCGCCTTCCTTTCGCTAGTGGTTCGCATCCTGGTGTCCACACACCACCCTCCTTCCACTAGTGGTGCACTAACTGAAGTGGGATATTGTGGGGGCTGACAGCCATTGAGGGCTCACAGCTGAAGATCTCCATACACCATGAGGTTGCTTGTCTCTGGGAGCTGGGTCCCAGGCAACAGGCACTTCATCAGCATAAACCATGTCCCAGATAGCTAGGGTGAGGGTGAGGGTGAGTGATCCTTTCCCTCCAGGAGTAACTGCCAGACTGAGCGCCTGAGCTATCCTTTTATACTTCTTGTTCCACCCACTGATTTCCAACCTGATTGACAGGAAGTCTCTGGCTCCACCCATCCATGGACAGCCTGTCCCTCCCAGTCTGGCTGTGAGGGAGGCCACTTCCCCTCACTACAATAATCCATACATGTTTGTTAAAAAAAAGTATGTTAGGAGATTAGATGGTTCAGAAGATTTGGTAAAGGGGACATGGAACCTTACCTCTAGTTGAAATGTCTACAAACATTCATTTGAATTTTTAACAAACTTGTTTTTAACTGAATTTGAGTCCCTTTTCATTGTCCACAAATGTCTTGTCATAGAACATCCACTTTCTGTCATTAATATATCTCTCCTTCACAGCTCTAACTATGAGTCAAATTACATATTTCAGGGTTAATGATCATTCACCAACTTCACACAGCCAAGAGCTTGCATAAACTGTGAATAGAGTAGAAATTATTAATATAAAAGAACCAATATGCCTTCATTTTGCCACATAATCTTTCAGAAAAAACATGGCGAATTAGATATATGTGTAACCCATGCTAACAATGTGGCTGGGTGTCATCCACCAGAACTAGACCGAATGGAGGTGTAGGACAGTGATACTATTTTTAGCTTAAGAGAGTTAATTCTCTAGTTCAAAGGGTGAAAGTTCATGCTTTCACATTTAGGGGTCCTGTATTCAGACTCCACAGATGGCTCAAATGGGAGTGTTGTTACATTTGGCTTTGTTCCCTCTAACCATTAGACCACGATTTACTTCCAGAACCAGGATGAGAAAGAAAGGGCTAGTCTTCACTGATAGTGGCAAAATTGCTGCCATCAGATAGACCTTCCCAATCAACTGATTTGGTCTGTGAAGACCCGCTCAGTCAATTGGGAAGCCGATCTCTGAACACCACTACAGCAACTGGAATAGCACTGAGTCGAAGTGAGGCTCCTCCCTTTGACTCAGAGCTGTCCATGTGCCAGGCAGAGGGCAGTCAAACGGAGATACTCAAGTTATTTTAAGTAATTTGTGTATCTCCGTTTGACTGCCCCTGAAAATGGTAGGCAGTGTAGACCTGCCTAAAGACATCAGCTACCCAGCATTCCTCTGCTGTCTCAGAAATACTTGTGTAACCTATTAGCAATGTATGTGTTGTGCCTCTCAAGATGGGGTGGGTCACGTACAAAACAATAGCATGCTTTCCTTCTGCCCCAACATTTTTTCTATAGCTGAAGTGAAACAAGAATGGCAATACTGCATCGAACCAATGGTCTGTCTAGGCTAGTATCCTGTCTTCTGACAGTGTCCAGTGCCAGGTGCTTCAGAGGGAATGAAAACAACAGGGCAATTTTGAGTGATCCATAACATGTCATCCTCTCCCAGCTCTCAGTTTGAGGTTACCTCCCTGACCATCTTGACTAATACCCAGTTGATGGACCTATCCTCTATGAACTTATCTAATTATCTGAACTCAGTTATAGTTTTGGCCTTCCCAATATCCATAGCAACAAGATCCACAGGTTGACTGAATCCATGTAAAGAAGTAGTTTTTTTTCTTCTGTTTATTTTAGACCTCCTTCCTATTAATTTCATCAAGTGACCCCAAGTTCCTATTATATGAAGGAGTATACAACAGAATTTTCTCTTTACCTTTCTCCATACCATTCATGAGTCTATAGACCTCTCTCATTTCCTCTCTTAGTTGGCTCTTTTTCAAACTGAACTACCCAAGTCTTTTTAATTGCTCTTTGTAGGGAAGCTCTTCCTTACCCGTAATCATTGTTGCCCTTTTCTGCACCTTTTTCCATTCTATTATATCATATTTTAGTTGGGACTATCAGAATTTCATGCAATATTCAAAGTGTATGCATGCCATGGATTTATATAATGGCACTGTGATATTTACTGTCTCATCAGCTATCCCTTTCCTGTTGGTTCCTAGCATTGTATTAGCTTTTGGACAATTTTAATGGTATATTTAACATTGAAATATTCAATGTTAAAATTCATGTTATTGCTGGTTAGTTACATGAATTATCCAATCTTTGAATAGACAGAATGCCATGTGATTCTAGAACTAGACAAGATCCTAAGTTCCTCAGCAGCAGCCGTGTCAGTCTAGTTCAGCAAAAAAAAAGAGTCCTATGGCACTTAAAGACTAACAAATTTATTTATTGCATGAGCTTTTGTCGGAGAAAACTCCACTTTGTCAGCATCTTCAAAGCATCTGACAAAGTGAGATTTTCTCCCATGAAAGCTCATGTAATAAATAAATTTGTTAGTCTTTAAAAGTGCCACAGAACTCCTCATGGTGTTTTTTTTTTTTTAATAACTAGACAAAACACCATGGCTCTTAAGTTTCAAATATTCATAATGAACCAGGGCAAATGTATGTGGACTAAGAATGGTTTCTTGAAAACTCTGGATAATTTAGAACACTGTATAATCTGGCTCCCACATTTGCATGAAAAAACATGACTTTCTTATGCAGAAAGGACAGCTATCATCTTTTTGTATCCTGTTCCATATCTAAGGAGTTAAGTAGATAGCTGAATAGCCCAGTGCAGCTGCAACAACAGTGTTGTATTGGGGGACAAGCATTTGCCAATGAAAAAGTAGAGTTAGTTTAGTTCAGTGGTGTCCCCTCTTGTGATTTTATGTTTTGCAATATGAGATCTGTTTGTCAAAGGACTAGCTCACAGGGTCAAGTAAATACATGAGAATCTGAGTGGTCATTAATGACAGTAACTTTCTAGCCCTCATGTTTGCAGAGAAAAGCTTGAAATCATGAACTGAATATAAAAAATATGAAAAGCCAAAAAGTAATTCTTATATAAAAATCTCAGAATTCTTAAAATAATTTTATATTTTTCTTGGGACTGACTCATGATTTTTTAATCCTCGGGGCTGGCAAGTCTATTTGTTGGTTTCCCCCAAACACTATGTCTACTGGTAGCCATATAGGCATGGATTTACCTGATGAGGAACCATCAGTGTCTTCCTCTTTTTAAATTGATCTAAAGAAAGGCTATAACCAAAAGCAGCAGCCACTCCCTAGCAATGGCAGCTCTTAAGACGCAGTCTGCCCACTTGCAGCCAGTTCAGAGACTCACACAGTCAGCAGTAAGCCAGCAGCAAGAAGTGAGACCATGTGGGTAATTTTACTTTTGTTCGCCAGATGAGAATCAGTGGCCATGGGCAGAAGGAGTTCCAGGAAGGCAAAACAACTTGAATAAAGGCTCCTCAGAAGCTGAAGCCAGAGGTTCAGGTTCTATTCAGGAATTTGGGAAGCTTTACATCACATTTTTTTTTTGGTAATAAGTATTTCATTTTTTTATGCCAACATGATCAGTCATTTCATTCCAGACCTGCCCAGACACTCAGTACATAACAAGGGGTATAAAAAACATGTTAATAAAGTTTCCATATAAAATGAGGTGTGCTATGAACACTACCAAGATCAGATAAATAAAACTAGGGATTTGATACGATTAGAAATATACAGAAAATAACATGAAGATCTATCTCTGGTATTTATAAGGTCCCCATCTCCATAACATTTGAGTGGCTCGTGTTCTTTAACACAGTTATGCTCTCACCACCACTGTGAGGTAGGGAAGTGTCATTAGCATTTTACAGATTCAGAACTAAGGCACAGAGAACCTAAGCAATTTGTCTAAGGCAGTGGTTCCCATCCTTTTCTCTGCCGCGGCACACCTAGAGACCTTCAAATTTTTTGAGGCACACCACCATTAAAAAACTCATGAATATTTAGATTAACTTAAATTACTTATGATTATTCATGAACCATGGCACAGTGTTTCAGAAATGCTGCTATGTGGGGTAGTAGGGGTAGCAGAGCAGGGGTGGCAAAATGGGAGGTCAGGAGTCATGTGTGGTGGCAGGAGTGAGTGGGGGGAGCACAGCAGGGCAAGGGTAGCAAAAGAGGACAAGGGCAGCCATGTAGGAAATAGCACAAGGGTGGTAAGAGAGGAGAGAGGAAGGGAGAACAAGAGTGGTTTGTGGGGGGGGGCAGGGGAAACCTGGGGAGTGGGAAGGTAGGGCAGGGGAGCATGGTGTAGCACCCACTTCCCCCTTCTCCACAGTGGCTCCCCTCCCCCAGCCCCCTGGCAAATCCTCACCCCACTGCTGCTCCCTCCAACCCCAGTGGGTCCTGTCCTCCCCTCCACCAGCCCCCTGGTGACTGTGATGGACCCTCCCATCACTGCAGGGGCCAGAACTAGGCCTCCAGCCCCAGCTATACCCCCCCACAGCCTACCCACCTACCAGCTACACCCCCGCCAACCAAACAGCCACCCCACAACTCCAGCTACACACCCTCTGCTACACAGCCACTCCCACCCACCTCTGCTACACACACACACAAAGCCCTTACTTGGGCTGTTTGCAGGCTGCCTGACACAAGCTGCTCTGCCCTGCAGGGGGAGATTCACACACTCCCAGCCTCCCACCGCTGGCTGGGCCTAAGGTGGAGCCACCAGAACTCTGCCGTCCAGCCGCTCCTGCTATTTTTAGGGGGACCCCTGGAACTCCATGTTCCAGTGCCACCTTCTATTTTTAGGGGGCCAGAAGGCTGCCTGCCTAAAAATAGGAGGCCCTAAAACTGTGTTCTGGTGCCTTCCCCCCTACTTTAACCCCTGCCTTTTCCCAGCTCTGCACAGGCCATGTGGCTGGGCTGAGCAGGGAGGGAACTTCAACTCCAGCTCTCAGGGATGCTCGCAGCACACTTTGGGTGTTGCCGTGGCACACCAGTGTGCCCCAGCACACTGGTTGGGAAACCACCAGTCTAAGGTCATGTTAGACCTCCATAGCAAGCAGGAGCTTGAACCTAGCTTTCTAAGTGCATAAACTAATGACCTAACCACAAGCTCCTTCCACCTGGACTAAAAGACTAAGTGGCCCTTTGTAATTATGTCTTCACTGAACAGACTTACAAGGAGAGCTAGAAATACCTCTATGAATATAAGGTATCACCATCGGCTGATGTGAACCAGATAGCTTCTGATCTTTGATTACTTATCTATTCAAAAGTAACATGAGTTAAAATATTTAACCTTCCAAAGTTCTAGTATACAGCCAAGTTGCTTCTCTTTGCCCTCCTTGTTTCTGAATCTGCTATGGTGGTGGTTTTCGAATTTTTTCCTCAGGACCTAGTTGAAAAAAATCATTCATTCCTGGGAACCAACAATTACATCTTTGAGCAATGCATTCCAGTTTCTTGGTGGTGGCAGCAGCGGGTGCCGCGACCTAGTGCCTGAGGTTCTGCAACCCAGTGCTGGGACCTGATCCTCAGTTTGAAAACCACTGTTCTATGGGGCAATACTTTCTAGGGAGTTTTCTAGAGACAGTCACTGTCAACATAATAGCTTAACATTTCAGGGTGACAATATTCTGACTGTCTAGAGAAAAACATTAAACATGTGAGCACAATGGGCTGCACAGTGGTCACAGAGCAACTCTAAAAATATCCAGGAGTTGGGCATGTATGATCTGTTTTCTGAATCAGCAGAAGCACATAACTAAGCTTCAAAAGGAGTCTATTGCTGAAACAAGCTGTTCTTTGATTTGCTTTTAGAAACAGTCAAAAAAATTCAGGTCCTCTCTACGATACACTAATTTCTAGATTTGTAATTGCAGCTGTCCTTTCAGATTCTGCGACCTGGATCGGTGCCATTTGTTTAAAACTGTAGATATATGTTTCAATACAAAGCCATGATCTAGAAAGCTGCTCTGTCTGGGCAGATCCCTGTATCTACACAGAGTCCCACTGAAGTCAATGGGTATGTCTACACTATGGGCTCAAGTCAAGTTGAAGAGGCTTAAGTTGACTTAGGCAAAGCCCTGGCCACATGTTGAGTTCATTAAGTTGACTTAAGGGCTTACTTAAGTCAGCTTAATAACTCTCACTCTTTAAGTCGACTTAGGCATTAAGTCAACTTTATTAAGTCGACTTAATGCAATGTGGTCATCTACATCAACTTAAGAAGCCCTATGAAATAACATGTGCCTGCTTAAGTCAACTTAGTAAAGTCAACTTAAGCAAACACATTTTTTATTAGGACACTTTCTTAAGTTGACTTAACCAACTTTGTTAAGTTGACTTACGAGAAGGGGAAGGCCTACTAAGTCAACTTAATAAAGTTGAGTTTAAGTAGACTTTATTAAGTTGACTTAAAGTCGACTTAGCTTTTGTAGTGTAGGCATAGCCAATAAGAGCCCACCAGCACAGAAAAACTTACACAATTAGGCAAAATCTCATGCCAAAAAAAGAAACAAAGATAAACAAACTATACTAGCGCAATATAGCAGTACTAGCATAGTTAAGAACAATTTTATAAATTAAGAACCCCAGCCCTGTGATTCCTAGTCACAGAGTGGTTCCAAAGAGCTCAGTGGAAGAAGTACTGTGTGAGTGAGCAAGGATTTCTCAATGGGAATGCTATTGGGCGTCCTTACTCATGAGTAAGGTTCCAGGAACTGTTCCATTGTTAAAAGTTTTTTGAGGGTGGCAGGAGTGTATTGGAAAGTGGAAAGAACTGTTCCCATTAGCCTTTAACAGTTCTGAATCTTTGTTGCACAGTTTATATTTGTTTCTCTTGTATCTATTATCAAAATGACTAATCAGAAGTCAGCCCTAGAAAATGTACCAGTTCCTTAATGTTGTTCTCAAAAGCACATACAACAAAACAAGGGATGCATTAAGTCTTTTACTGTTTCCCAGCAGGTACCATCAATTACTAGATTCTAAGCAGCATTATGACATCACCAGGGAGCGTGACTTAGGTCAAGAGCTTGGCAGGAGGTTCTGGCAACTGCTAAATCAACAGCAATCAAAACTGGAAAACCAACAAGCTTGCCACCATAAAATTTAAAAGAGAGCTTATTGTGCCTCAAACACAGCAGCAGGTTTAATAGAAAAGTAGACATGTTTATAGTCCCAGATTTACAACACGACTTATAAACACCTTATTACTTAGAATCCAGTCTGCTGCCCTAGAAACTAAGAATGTGACTTTGTTGAGAAGAAGGATTTGTTGACATAAATGTCTTGCCTAAGTTTGCCATTGTGGTTAACCAAAATGCATTTACTACTGAGAAAGTAAATAAAAGCAAACAAGATGTTTCTTATACTACAATACAGTAAGGTTTAAATTAATCTAGCTTAATGATATGACATAAATATGCTCAACATTTATGGAATTTTTTCAGATACAATTTACCATGTTGGACTTAACATCTTAAAAGAGTCCTGCTAAATGGGAATGTGTTTGCAGAATTACATGTGCTTAAAGACCTCATCAAAAATTTTCAGAAAAGCTACCATGAATAACATGGTTGACCATACTAGAAATAAAATGGGTCGTGGTCTACTATCCCTTTGAACATGGATAAATCAGTTCTGCACCATGTAATAGCTGTACTTGGAAATGTTTATCAACAATTAAAATCATAGCATTAATGGAAGATAATGTCGTATAAATATTATTCAACCACATAAAACTGTGCTCAGGTAACATTAAGAGGGTGAGTTAAACCCACATAAGCAGGAGAATTCAGAATGAAGGTAGAAAATCCAACTTGACACCTGATCTTTTACTATTCCTGGTTATCACAGGACATGGTTCACAAGCTTATTCCTTAACAGGAAATCCCTCCTAACAGTAAAACACAATGAGATATGAGGATGAATCCAAAGAGTGTCCATTTCAGTTTGAAACCTTAATTCTGCATTGTCTTGTTTCTCTAAATCAGAGAGGTACGCTCAGCAGTATTGAAATGTAATTTCTACTTATTTTAAAGGACCCATTCATGATATTTTTACTTTAAAATCATTTGATTTCTATTATTAAAATCTAAATCTGCTAAAATCTACTTGTTACACTTGTTCCTAATGGCATTTTAAAATGTATGTTATTAGGTGTTTCTTCAAAATATCTCTATACCACTAGTTTAAATAAAAAATAAAATAGCTATATATTTTCACAGAAGAAATTTATTAGGGCTTGATTCTCTTATACCACCCAAAACTGTGGGTATTATCCAATAGAGAGAAAAAGACATGGTATCTGTTCCAGCAGGAATGTAGTCTAAAGTCCACATCCTGCAATTCACTGTATCTCAATATAACTTTAATCCTACAAGCACTTAAACACGTGAAAAAATGTGCACAAGGATTATAGCCTAATATCAAGCATCTGACGAAGTGGGATCTTCTCCCATGGAAATTCATGCAATAAATAAATGCGTTAGTCTTTAAGGCTATGTCTACACTGGCAAGTTAATTCAAATTAAGGAGACTTAATTTGAACTAACTTATTGCCAGTCTACAGTAGCCTTTCATTAGTTCGAACTAAGAAATTCCTTAGTTCAAACTAATGAACGCTTAGTTTGAACTAGTAAAAACTGGTGGTTAGTTCAAGCATTAGTTTGAACTAAGTCTGGTAAAGCCAAGGACTAACCCTGAGTTAGAACTTAGAAGTTTGAACTAAGGGCAGTTATTTCGAACTCACTACGTGGACTAGTTTGAACTAACGTTTGTTCAAACTAGTTCGAACTAACCTCGAACTTGTTAGTTTGAACTAATAAGTTTGAATTAACTTTCTGTAATGTAGACATAATCTAAAAGAGCCACAAGACTCCTGGTTTGTTTTGCTGAACTAGACTAACATGGCTACCCTTTTGGAACTAGCCTTATATCAGACATGCTGCATGAATTGAACTAAAACAATAGGCAGAAGATGTAGGAGGAGCTCCTACAGCTACAGTAATAGGATGAGGAGGTTATTTATCTGTAACCGGTGTTCTTCGAGAGGTGTTGCTCCTGACCATTCCCCTGTAGGTGTCTGCACGCCCCGTGCACGGCACGCCAGAATTTTATTCCCTTAGAGTATCCGTAGGGCCAGTTGTAGCACCCCCTGGAGTGGCGCCTTTGCCACTCTCTGTATAGCCATCAACTGGCCCCTCCCTCCTCAGTTCCTTCTCCCTCAGATCTCTGTGAGGAGGTGGGAGGGATTGGAATGGCCGGGAGCAACACCTCTCGAAGAACACTGGTTACAGGTAAGTAACCTCCTCTTCTTCAAGTGACTGCTCCTGTCCATTCCCCTGTAGGTGAGTATCTAGCCTTACCCTGGAGGTGGGAGACATCACAGAGATACCGACTGCAGCACTGCTCTGCCCACCGCCGCATCTTGCCGAGCTTGCTAGGTGATGGCGTAGTGCTGCGCAAAGGTGTGCGGGGAGGACCACGTTGCCACCTTGAAAATGTCTGTGACCAGGACCCCCGCCCAAAATGCCACTGATGCCACCTGGGCCCTGGTCGAGTGGGCGGTCACACGCGGGAGGAGTTTACCATTGAGCTTGTAGCACTCCTTAATGCAAGCAACAATCCAAGAGGCAATCCTCTGCACGGATACAGGATGTCCCCGCATTCTGTTTGCGACTGCCACAAAGAGTTTAGGCGTTCTACGAAAGGGCTTTGTTCTTTCGATGTAAAACGTCAGTGCCCTGCGCACGTCCAATGTGTGGAGGCGTCTGTTCTCCTCCCACGCGTGGGGCTTAGGACAGAAAACCGGTAGGTAAATGTCCTGGTTTACATGAAAGTGCGACACAACCTTAGGCCTAAAAGCCGGGTGGGGGTGCAATTGCACCTTGTCCTTAAAGAACAGTGCATACAGTGGTTTGGCTGACAAAGCCCGTAGCTCCAACACCTTCCTGGCTGACGTGATCGCCACCTTCCAAGAGAGATATAGTAAAGAGCATGTTGCCAATGGCTCAAACGGCAGTCTGGTGAGACAGGCGAGGACTACATTCAGGTCCCATTGAGCCGCTGGTGGTCTCACTGATGGGTACAATTTTGACAGTCCCTTCAGAAACCGCTTAACTATTGGGAGCAAGAAAATCAAGTCCTGCTCGGGAACCCAGTGGAACACCGAAATCACAGCCAAGTGGACTTTAAGGGAAGGTAACAACAATCCACTAGATTTCAGACGCCAGAGGTAATCTAGGAGGTCCTGAATAGGAAGCATAAAAGGGATCCCTTCCTTTATCCATAGTACACCTGGCAAATCTCCGCCACTTAGCGGTGTACATGGTTCTTGTGGACCGCTTCCTGCTCCCACAGAGGACTTCTCTCACCGGAGAAGAGCACAGCTGCTCACTATCCGTTAACCACGAAGGAACCACCCATGGAGGTGTAAGGCCTCCAGGTTGGGGTGCAGTAATAGGCCATTGTCCTGGGACAAAAGGTCTGACCTCAGAGGCAGCTGGACAGGGTCATGCCACGACAGCCTCAGAAGGGTGGAGAACCAGTATTGTCTCTGCCAAGCTGGGGCTACCAGTATGACCTCTGCTTTCTCCTCCTTTATTTTCTGCAACACCCTGGGAACTAATGGCACTGGTGGAAAGGCGTACAGCAGGCCGTTCAACCATGGAACCTCGAAGGCGTCCGCCCTCCAACCCAGGCTGAGCCCCCTGAATGAACAGAACTCTTGGCACTTGTTGTTGAGTTCTGAAGCAAACAGATCCAGTCGGGGATGACCCCACCTCCGGAAGATGGCCTCCACCACTTCCGGGTGGAGAGACCACTCGTGTGACATAAACTTCGTGCTGAGTTCATCTGCTAAGCAGTTCTGGAGGCCCGGGACATACGATGCTACTGGACGTATCTCATGGCGAATACAAAACTCCCATAGGTCCAAGGCCTCCCAACAGAGTTGCCTTGAGCAGGTGCCCCCGTTTGTTGATGTAAAACATCGCTGCGGTATTGTCCGTCCGCACGGAAACCGTCCGCCCACGGAGGTGTTCCCGAAACACCACACACGCCAAGCGCACCATTCTTAGCTCCTTGGCGTTGATATGCAGGAGGGAGTCCCCCTTCTCCCACAGACCTTGAGTCTTGAGATGGCCCAAATGCGCACCCCAGCCTTTGTCCGAGGCATCCGTTGTCAGGTGAATCGAAGGCTGAGGGAGCTGGAAGGGAATCCCGGGGCACAGATTTAGCTCGCAACTCCACCAGCGAAGGGACTCCAGCACTGATGCTGGTACGGTGACAATTGTGTCCAAACTGTCTCTCGCTGGGCAGAACACACTCGACAGCCACAATTGGAGGGGATGCATCCGGAGACGAGTGTGGCTGACCATGAACGTACACGCCGCCATGAGGCCCAGCAAGCGAAGGCACTCTCCGGCAGAAGCTAGGGGAAACCTTGTTAAGGAATCTACTGTCCACCTGATCACCTGGAAGCGGGAGGCCGGGAGGCTCGTTCTCAAGGACACCGAGTCCAGGATCGCTCCTATAAACTCTATCCTCTGCATGGGTAGTAACACCGACTTCTGAGTGTTCACCAAGAGGCCCAGGCGATTGAACAGGGACTGTATCATCGATAATCGGGACCGCACCTCCTGCTCCGAATAACCCACGATCAACCAGTCGTCGAGATACGGAAAAAGGGCGACCCCCTGCCTTCTGAGGAAGGCCACCACCACCGCCAGGCATTTTGTGAACACCTGAGGTGCCGCAGAAAGTCTGAATGGGAGCACGGTGAACTGTAAATGCCTCTGGCCCACCACAAAGCACAGAAATTTCCTGTGCCTTCGGTGGATTGCGATGTGAAAATATGCATCTTATAAATCAAGAGCAGCGTAGCAATCGCCCGGATCCAGAGAGGGCACAATTGAGGAGAGGGATACCATGCGGAACCGAATTTTCCGAAGAAAGCGGTTGAGGCGCCGCAAGTCTAGAATAGGTTGCAGACCCCCTTTTGCCTTCGGAATAAGGAAATATCGGGAGTAGAAGCCTTTGTCTCTTCGGTTGGGCAGGACCTCCTCCACAGCCCCTTTCTGAAGCAGGTTCTGGACTTCCTCTAGTAGCAGCTGCTCGTGCAAGGGATCCCTCAGAACGGGTTGTAAGGCCGGCTGGACCGGTGGGGGTAACGAAGAAAATTGGAGGGAATAGCCCTCCTGAATTGTCCTGGGCACTCAGCAGTCTGATGAAATCCTGAGCCACTCTGGCATGTAATGGGAGAGTCTGTTGGCAAACAAGGGAAACTCTGGATCTTCGGGGATTGGTAGGTCGCCGTCGGGCTGACTTTCAAAAGTTCTTTTTCTGGCCTGCCTGCTGCCGCGAGCCCCCTTGGCCACTAGGCTGGCGACCAGTGAATCTGCGGCCACCTCTGTTCCTCCGCCCATCATTGTCCTGACGGCGGTGAAATGGCCGCGGGGGCGGCAGCAGCTTAAAGGGCTTCGTCTGATTCACTGGAGTATGGAGCCCCAGTGATTTAATTAAGGCCCGGGAGTCCTTCAAAGTTGGTAGGCGGGAGTCTGTCTGCTGTGAGAACAACTCAGATCCTTCAAAGGGAAGGTCCTGAATTGTGGCCTGGACCTCCTGAGGTAGCCCCAATGCTTGTAACCATGAGCTTCTTCGCATCGTAACCCCAGAAGCCATGGTATGGGCTGCCACATCTGCTGCATCCAAGGCTGATTGCAACAGTGCCTTGGAAACTACTTTCCGCTCCTTAATCAAGGCTGACAAGGCCACTCTAGAGTCCTGCTCTAATGAGTCCGAAAACTTCTCTAAGGCTGACCATGCATTAAACATGTATCTGCTGAGGATGGCCTGCTGGTTAGCTATCCTCAACTGCAATCCCCCCGTCAAGTAGACCTTGCGCCCGAACAAGTCCAACTTCTTTGCATTCTTGGACTTGGGAGTCGGCCCCGGGTGACCTTTCGCGTTCGTTCACCGCACCCACCACTAACGAGCCTGGGGCCGGGTGGGAATAAAATGTTCATACCCCTTGGAAGGAACAAAGTATTTTCTTTACGCTCATTTAGCCATAGGGGGAATCGAGGCTGGCGTATTCCACAACGCCATTGTCGTGCTCTGTATCGTTTTGATAAAGGGCAGGGCGATGTGGCTCGGACCTTCCGGGAGGCAAATGTCCACCATGGGATCAGCGTCTTCCAGGATCTCCTCTGCCTGCAGGTTTAGGCCCCTGGCTACCCGGCGGAGAAGCACTTGATGAGCCTTCGCATCATCCAGGATGGGCAAAGGTTTGGCCCCAGCCACCACCTCATCTGGAGGGGACGAAGACGACTTTTCTAGCCACAGGTCCCCGGATTGGACTCCCAACCATGCACTGCAGTCCCCACTAACCAAGCTGGCCCGGTCCTGGTCACCCCTCACAGACTCTACATCTGAGGTCTCACCAGTAGCAGGTGGGGCACTCGCTGCAAGGGACGGAGGCGGTCTGATACCTAATCCCACCATTGAAGCCCCAAGACCAAAGCCCTGGCCTTGCTGGAAAGCCCACAGGGTCCAGAAGGGCCACTGTATGCCCAGTTGCCAGCCTGACCACTGAGTGCGGAACGGAGGAGCAAACGGCACCGGCTGGGAGGACTGAACAGCAGCAGCCTTGAGTGAACTTTGCAGTCCAATTTCTTCCACGGAACTCACTGAAAGGCTACTCCCAGGAGATGAAGGCGGTGCTGAAAACAACAGTACTGGAGAACGGTGCCGACCCTCCTCTCGCAGTTCAAAGTGCCGATGAGATGGTGAGGCCTCTTGTCGAGACGGCACCAGGGAGCGGTACCATGGGGCTTCAGCCGCTGCCATCACTGCTGGTGGTACCGGTGAATGGTGCCATGGTGGGGGAACCGGCGCCGAGCTCAAGTCCCGCCCTGGGGTGCACAGGGGAGTAGGCTTCCCTCTCGATGATACCTACCTTGGTACCGGAGGGGTTGGGTCTGGGGCCTTTGAGGCCGATTGCCCAGTTAGCTCCTGCACCACCGCAAAGGCCTCCAGTGTAGATGGCAGCAGAATGTCCTGCTCTAAAATATCCCTAGTGGGAGAGGAGACCGAGGCCGGGCTGCGCTGACACTCCCTCTGATCCTGCACTGAGGGAGGGGATCGGGAGTGAGTTGGGCCAACTCGGCCCTGACCAGCGTCCTTTTGGCACGCCGACCCATGTGGTGGAGAACGTCCCTTGTCCACCTTCTTTCTTTTCGACGGCACCAGAGACAACGAGCTGCACCGTGATGCTGGGTGCAGCTTGGTACGGCCAGGCTTCGGCATCAATGACAGTGCCGACGACACTGGAGCACTCCGCACCGATGGTGCTGTGCTCGAACTTGAATCACCAGGGACCTGGTGCAGCACCTCCTCCATCATGTGGAGCTTAAGTCTCTGGACTCTATCCTTCTGAGTCCGCGGCTTGAACCCCCGACAAAGCTTGCACCTCTCTGCAAGATGAGCTTCTCCAAGGCACAGTAGACAACTGCTGTGAGGGTCATTTACTGGCATAGGCTTCTTACACCTGCCACATGTTTTGAAGCCCGGCATGGCCCGACCCCAAGTCCGGGGCAGGCAACTATCACTATAACCTAAATACACTACACTAACTCTAACTATAACAAAAAACTAACTCTAACAGGTACTCCTGAGACGAACTATTCACCGCGAGAAAGACTGCAGACACAGTGGTTGTTCCGGCAACCGACAGAGCGGTAAGAAGGAACTGAGTAGGGCGAACAGGGGACAGCAAACAGGGGAGTTTGCGAGGGAAGGAGTTGGTGCCAGGTGTGTCCTAGGTAAGTGATTGGACTGTGTCTTTTTCCCTA